>ML777989.1:863680-875025 GCA_009831015.1 Picea engelmannii | reverse complement strand
TGTGTTGTAAGAACCAAAACACTTGTAGCTCTTCCCAAAATCCTCCAAAGTTTCTCCTTTATTATTACTCAAGAAAGTGGATCTTGGAGAAATACTTGCTCCAAAACCCTAAGAGCCAAAGAATGGAAATGATGGAATAATGAAAGAGAGAGAGAGAGAGAGTGGAAAATCAAGTAGCATAACAATAGCTCAAGATATGGTGAGGAAGAAGTGAGGAGAGGGATCTATTTATACTTGGAGAGGCAAACCTACCCCTCTTGGATCAATGCCAAGTGTCCACCACCAAGCACAAGATGAGATCCCAAGGCTAGGGCACACCATTTAGGGTTTAGATCTTAGATCTAGGGTGTAGAATGGTGTGGGAGGTGTTGGGATCACACAAAAGAGTAGTGTGAGGCTTATGGGATGCGTGCCAAGGGAGAAAAAGGAGCCCAACCATCAAAAAACGAATTTTCCTAGGAGATCCACAGGAAGGGGGGGGTAACTCTCCTTGGAGGGCGCACCATTTGGGGGAGAGGAGAGGAATGGAGAGGAATTAATGAGGGAAGGGGAGTGGAGAGGCATTGGGATGAAGCAAAGAGGCAGTGGGAGGCTAGGAAAAGCGTGCCAAGGGATAGCATAAGTCTCCCATTGATTTTTTTTATCATTTTTTTACTTTTTGGAGACTTTCTAGAAGGAAGGCACACCACTCTAGGAAAAGTGACGTTTTTGCTTTATGGCTAGGTGGGGGGTTGATGTGAGGGTTGGAAAAGGTTAGGAAAAATCTCTCTCACCTTTATCCATCTTTACATCATCCTTTTAACTCATTATTACATTTTACAATTTTGCCATGATTGGACTTTAGCAATTGAAATTTCTCTGACTGACACTCTAGGTGGACAAACCCATAGCAAAAGTTGTCCGACCGAGCTAAGACTTTGTTAATGTTTATGCCATTATTATAGGTCTTTGCATTTCATAAGATAAGAGCATAATAAGAACAAGATCACTGAGAAATACACATCCACAAGAGACACAACATTTATCCTGGGAAACCCTCTAGGGAAGAAAACCCAGCAAAAAATTCCTTATCATAAATAGCTTATACAATGTTCAAGAGATAACTCAACCAATACAGAAAATCCTCCTCCAAGAGATGCGCCACCCTTCTTCTCCTCTCACCAACTTGCAAATGCAACTTGCCTCATAAGAGAATGAGCAAGTGAAGTGTGTGTTGGAAGTGAGGCGCTAGCCTCTTATTTATATTAATCTGGCACGTGTGAAGAGTCACCATCTGGCAGGGCCGACCTCTCACACTGGGTGGGTAAACCCACCTTTAATTAAATCTGGCCCTTTCATTATAACTGTTGGGGTTGACTTCTTATTCTGCACATTGTAATTGTCCGATGACCAATCCGCAAAAGGGGATTTGGTCCTTATACAATTACCGACTTGATTAATCCTCAATGGGGATTAATCTAATAATAAAAATAATAATAATGANATGATTAATCCACAATGGGGATTTAATCCAATAACAAAATAATAAGAATGTTCTTCGCAGTTACATTATTTCAACAGGTCCATGGATGTAGGGGCTACTATTCCATTTCTTTTGAGCACAAATACCCCGATCAAAAATCCAAAGACCTAGTTTTTACAATTTTTGCTCAAAAATAATTAATTAATTAAATAAATAAACCTCCAAACTTAGGGAAATTTAATTAAAAATTAATTAATTAAAAAAAAAAAACTATACTAGACTCAACGGAATTCCGCGAAACTTTCTAAGATGTCTTGCATGGTCATTTACAATGATTCCCTACAATAGTTACCAAAAGATAAGCCCACTAGAACGTCGTTCACCACTTTGGAGGAATTATTGCAAGTGTGAGGGAAAAACTCAAAGGAAATCAATAAGGCTGAAAAGCCCAATTGATAACCTAAGGATAAAAAACCCTCAGTGAAAGGAAATCTCTCAGTGAACCGATCCCAAGGTAACTGACCTAGACATGACTCATGCAGACCTATTACATTATTAACCCATGCAGGGCTGCAGAAATTCCAGTTACAAAAAGAAGTGTTGGAGCCAAACATGCCCTGTAGAACCACAAATCTTCAATAAATTTGCACCTGATGATGCATCTCTTCATGGCACATGGAGTTGACCACCTATGTTGGAGAGGCGGTCAACAGTTCCTTACATACAGGTTTGTGCCTGACTTGAAGACACTTGGGTTGAGGAGTGTTCTTGGAGATGTGGTGGACCTAGAGTTGTGCATGACTTAGGAGTGGGCATTGAAGATCTTTGGAGGGGAGCATGGACATTTCTTGTGGAGCACTCACCATGGGACTTGTTATCATTTGAAAGTGGAAAGTTCCAAGGTAACTAGAAACAGTACACTACCATCACATACTTTTTCCCTTCACTTCAGGTTAGTGCTTGCTAACCACGGGGGGGAGGGGGGATCCCCAAGTGATTTTAGGAGTTGCCTAACAATCAAAAAAATGACTAGTAACACTTAAATTGAAATAAAAGCTTGCTCTCCAAAATAATTTCGCTAATAAATATGAAAAAACAACAATCATAAAATGACCTAACGCCTGAAAAAACGCATGGAAAACAATGCAAAATTTTATGTAAGTGTTAGGCATGCAACCCATTGCAATTCTAGACTAACAAATGCTGAAGTTTCTCTCTATTTTTGTGCTAAAAACACAATTATAGCACGCTAATCTTGCTGTAATTAAATAAAAACTGAATTAAAGTGATCTAAAATGCCTAATAATATGCCTAGAATGCCTAAGATGCACAATTTTCGATGTAGATATGATAGTTCACTTTTGTACGAGGAGTTAAGTACTATTAATCAATGAACCAGTGCCTTTAATGGAGTCGAAAAATATGGAAAGAAAAAAGAAAGCAAATAGGGCGGAAGAACAAACCGAAACCTACTACTCAAGTTCTATTGAAACCAAGATTGAAAGCATATAAAAGTCTAAGGAACTTAGAAGTCTTACACACAAAACACATGTAATAGTCATCGAAGAATACTCAATGTCTTTATTATCAAGGGTAATAGGATGAACAAAGCCTCAACAAGTCCAAACAGTCAGGACTCCAAGTTACAATCCAACTCTGCTAGATAGGATAGGTATAACCACGATCCAGCAAAGCAAACTCCACTATCATAGGTACACTATGCTAGCTCTCAACATCACTCTCTGAAGAAAGAATAAGCAATGGAGAAAAGGGAACAATGGTCACAATCTCTAGCACCCAACAACTCAAAAGAATAACCATTCAAACCCTTCCTTTTCATTCTTATACAACATATATAAGTAGAAGAAGATAAGAATAGGTGAGAATGGATCAAAATAAAGGAGAAACAAGAATAGAATGCTCCAATTATAGCACTCCTTCCTGTGATAAAATAGCAGTTGGATCTTTATGACCATCACACCTTCTCAAAAACTCTCTTCTCTAGGGCATACCGTTCTTAGAATAGCAATTCAACCTCTTAAAAGTAGCTCAAGTGCAAAATAAGATGTCCAAGTCAAATTCTCAAAGGATAGACTTCACCATGCTAAAAATATACTCCAAGGCTAGGGCACATGAGTCTAAGAAGGGAAACTCCCTTATTTCAAGCGTAAAATCAAGGAACAAGTGAAAGTCCACAAAGTATGGTAGCTAGGTTTATTTTAGGAAAGAGAAACCCCTTAAAAGTAGTAAGGAGATCTCTGAATTAGGTACTCCATCTCTAGTCAACATGCAATGATAATATAAAATTCTTAAAGTAAAAGGAAACCCTTTTACTTAAATTTTTTATATTATCATTAATTGTTTCGAAATGTTTGAGAGGGGTTCCAACCTCATCAGACCTCATATGAAAAAAATAGAATTTCACATCCCATCGAAAATTCAGCAGACTTAACATTTTTTAGGATTCCAACAAACTAAACTGCACCGAACCAAAGATAAGTCCACTCAACCATTAAAATTACCAAAGATAAGTCCACTAGACATCGACGTTGCTCTCCATACTGGGTACCCAAAAGCCTAGTTACCCTACTAAAAATAGCAACGCTAAAATAGGCAAATCCCTTAATTGGTTCCTCAAATATGTAATTATCCTATCAATCAGACCACTCTTAGAATCTACTAAAAATACCAGCTGCTAAAAATAGCAACTTCTCATATTTGCCCAAAACTGAAACCCCGTGCACATCTCCCCAAAGGGTTCCAAAACTACAACAAATCCTGAAAAAAGATGATCTCCAAGATGTTACCATCCAAACCCTCACTTCAAAAAGCACAAGTAAGACCTGGGAGGAACTATGAGGGGCTATCCACTGTCACCACGATAGCTCTCACAAGGGGGGTATCCCTAAGATAGGATTGCTAAAGCTTATGTAATTTGGACTCAATGTGAAATGAAGAAATAGCTTTAACAAAACAGAAATTCTCAGATTGGTTTTTATAAAGTGATGGGTGAAGAATTTTGAGGCTCTTTAGGCTGCTACAGGTCTGAAAAATTCGGGACTGTTTTAAGGTCACAAACAGGCCTGTTCTTTCACAGATTTATGGCTGCCTTCAAGACTGATTTAAAGCTCATTTAATGTTGTTGTTCAGGGGTTAATTAAAGGATAGTTTGTTGTCCACTGTTAGCTCCTTAAACAAGCATTAAAACAGTAAATACACCTTGTTGACCACCTATTTCAACTAGGTGTCAACGTCCTGTACCATGAAGATATGTACCTTGTGGTACAAGAAGTTTGAAGACTTATGGCTCAGCGGGGCAATTCTGCCCCCAGAACTTATTTCTATGTACACTGAATGTCCGCTCCCCTACATGGGATAACTTTGTAATATGTTAGCATGGGTCAATTTTAATTTGTTGCCTAGGACTTTATCATTAGGGAAGTCCTTTCATCAAGTGTTTTTTTCCTCAGGTAACGAATTTTGCTTTACAGCGATTTTAATTACCCTTGAGTTTTTCACTCAATAAATCCTCCGAAGTGGTGAAAGGCATTCTAATGATCGAGCCCATTGGGTGACTAAGGTTTAGAAGTGTTGTAAATGACCATGCTAGACATTTCCTAGAGTCTTGCGGAATTCCATTAAGTTTTGATAGGACTTTTTAATAATTAAAATTTACGTAAACTGAGAATTTTTAATTATTTTGATGTAAAATGTAAAAATTTGGTCCTTGGGGATTTTGTATAGGGGTATGGGTACTCAAATGAAATGGTTTATGACCCCCTACATCCTTGTACCAAGTTTCAACTCAATTGGACAAGTTTTGCTAGGTCATTGTCCATGAGGAGTCCAAGTCAGTCAAAAACCAGCAAATAATTGGCTAAGTTAAAAATGTCAAATTTTGCAAAAGTGACTAAATTCATGGAAAACGAGGGGGAAATGATTCCTAAAGTCATTCCTAAGTTAGGAAAAGGATCTAAAGTGAAAGAGGCCCCCCAAAGCAAAGTTCTAAACACTTGTTGAGTTTCCCTAAGGAGAGGGACACCCCCTCTTTTCATGTGAAGGTGGAAAAAGACAAAACCAAAGGTGGGGAGGCCCCCACACCTTAATGCCCCCCTTGGACCATAGAGAAGACATCTAAACAAGAAAAGGGGGTGCCCACCACCTTTAACCTTAAATCTCTCCTAAGTGCACCCCCCTTCTCTAAAGTGCGCCCCCCTTGAGAGTGGGCCCTCTCTTGCATGTTTGACACATGGAGAGCATGCAAGGGGGTCTCTCCTCCTCCCCTCCCTTGAAAGAAAGGCCCCTCTACTCATTTTGTGATGGAATTTCATAGCAACTCCATGCTGCCCAATTTTCTCCTCGCTCTCTCTTGCTCTTCCCCATTTGCTCCCTCCTAATATTATTGCCATATTGCAGCCACTCTTTACATTAATAGAAGTGAAGCTTTGGAGGAACTCTTGGTGTCCTTGTGGTGTTCTCTTGGTGTTCTATTGGAGTACTCTTGTCTTTCTTCTTTGGTGTTCTTGTGAGGTAACATTTCTGCATTTTATGTTTATCTAGCTCACATTGTTTTACTCGAAAAACCCCAAGCAAAGTATTTTGCCGAGATAAATCTATAGTAGTATTGTTGTAGGTTTATGTGAATTGTTTCTCTTTGAGTTCACAAATTATTTTGTGAACCATTTTGAAGGACTCACTTTCTTGCCTAATTGTGTAGCAAAGGTTTACTAGTTGCAGGTTACCAAAGCTTGGAAGGGTGGACTCCAAAAGCTTCAAGTCTATTCACTGATATTTCTGATATCATTTTCAGCCATCTTTTATACATTTTCTGCACTTATTTATCATCTAAATCTTGTTTTCCAATCATCTTTAAGTTCAGATTTTGTACATAAAATTTTTTGTTTATATACTAACCCAAAACTAACTTGTTTTAAGTGATCTTTAGCATTTTCCAGCAAGCATTGTTTGTTGTTTTATGCAGGTTTTCGCCAGTCCAAGGGGAGGTGTTGCCCAATTTTGGCCACAAGGAATTCAAGGAAGCATCCAAAGCTCTGTTACAAAAATCGTTAATAAATCGCCAAAATCACGATAAATCGCGATTCCAACTCAAAAACAATTTTTTCTCAAAAAATCGCAGAAAAAATCGCGATTTGTTGCTCAAAAAATCAGAAGAATCGCGAGTTGATGGGAAAAATTCGCCTGCGCAAAATGTCCGAGGGTTTAAAACTCCGTGAGGGGGTTTTTTGGTTTTATTTTTGCATTTAGCCAAGGAGGAGAGCCAAGCTATTCAACCAGCCAAGGAAGAGTTTGTTATTGAGATTTTGTGGATTCAAGGGTCAGATTTGTGGATTTTGCATTGGAATTTTTAGTCCATTTCACAATTTTTGCATTTGGAGGTAAGTAAAAAAATTTGCCCATTATTTCTCATTTTTCCACCATAGATTTTCATAGGTTTTCAGTGGCAATGAGTTTTACATCTTCAAAATTTTTGATGGATCAAAAACCTTTTTTTTCCACTATTATGTGATTTTCTTTCTTGCCATGTATGCCCAAAAACGTTTTTGGGATTTTCTTTCCCTAGGTCGATGTAAATTAGTTTAAAAAAAATTGTCTATTTCAGGTTCAAAACCAAGTTTGAATGCTAGATACATAATTGATTTATCTCTGATTTTTAAATTTTCATTTTTTCATTTTTTCATCAATAACACATGCTAAAAAATGTTTTTTTTTGCCCTAGGTTCATATTTTTCCATATTAAAGATGCCAAAGGCATTGGATCAATTATGGGAGTATGGTGAGCCTACTACTCCAGGGAATTGACAACATCTCTCATGCAAGCTATGTGGGGAAAAAATGAGCGGTGGGGTATACAGGCTAAAACACCACCTTGCGAAAATTCCAGGGAAAGAGGTGGAGAATTGTCCCATTTCAAGCGCAGAACTTGTTGTGAAGGCCACAAAAGCACTTGAAGAGTATCCAGAAAACAAAAAGTACACAGAAGCCAAGAAAAAATAAATGGCTTCAACATCCAAGTCAAGGACAAGCACACACACTCTTGGGGCAATGGGAGTGGAGTCTAATGAGATCCACTCCTCATAGTATGTAATGCCTACAACAACATCATCATGGTTTATGCCAAGAACCACACCCGGTGCAGAACCGTCTATCAAGTCCATGTTGAAGAAAAAAAAAAGAAGCGGACAAACTTGTGGGTAGATGCCTTCTATGGAATGATATTCTATTAAATTTGGCCAGGAACCCATTCTATGTGTCCATGTTTGAGGCTACTAGTATTGTTGGCCCAGGGTATAAGCCCCCCACTTATGAGTTGAGAGGGCCCATCCTTCAAAATGAAAAGGCCGATTGCACTCAGAGGTTGCAGGAGCTTCGAGATTCATGGCAGTTCACAGGATGCACAGTGACGTCAGATGGTTGGACTAATGGGAAGGGTAGGACCCTTCTCAATTTCTTGGTTCATTGTCCCAGGGGGACAATGTTTTTGAAATTTGTGGATGCATCTGCACATTTCAAGGATGCGCCATTACTTTGTGACTTGTTGGATGGGTTCATCCAAGAGGTAGGTCCGCAGCATGTTGTCCAAGTCATAATGGACAATGCTGCAAATTATGTGGTTGCTGGTAGGATGCTTATGTCCAGGTATCCTACACTATTTTGGACTCCTTGTGTCGCTCATTGCCTTGACTTGATGTTAGAGGATATGGGAAAGATTGATTGGATCAAGGATGTCATTGATTCAGCAGGGAGCATCACAAAATTCATATACAATCATGCTTTTGTACTTAGCTTGATGAGACAATTCACAGGTGACAAAGAGTTGGTGCACCCTGCCATCACACGCTTTGCCACTAGTTTTATTTCTCTTCAGCCTCTTTTGAATTCTAGGTGGGAATTGCAGACAATGTTCCTTTCACCTGAGTGGCGTGCTTTATCATTTAGCAGTAAACAAGAGGGGCAAGCCATTATGAGGCTAGTTGCATACCAGGAGAGCTTTTGGGATGCGGTGAATGAAGTGTGCACCATCAGTGAACCTTTGGTAAAGGTTCTTCGCTTAGTCGACGGGGACAAGCCCGCAATGGGCTACCTATATGAGGCCATGGATAGGGCCAAAGAGTCCATTCGGGCTTATTATATGGACAAGGGGGATCAAGGGAATGAGAGAAAAGAAATGATATGGATGGTGATTGATGACCGATTGAACAACACACTCCATCGCCCCACTCATGTTGTAGGGTTATACCTCAACCTTGCATTCTCTTACAGTTATGGCTTCAGATTTGATTCAGAGGTTATGCCTAGCTTCTTTGAGTGTGTCCAGAGGATGGTGCCAATTGCAGTTGACCGATTAGAGCTTTCCCAAGAGTTGTAACTCTATAAGAGGTCCATTGGCTTATTTGGGTTTGAGATGGCCATAAATGACAGGAACAACATAATGCCAAGTAAGTTTCACCTTGTTTTAACTTTTAATTTTAAAGCTTCAAAATTCATTTTTCAAATTTCAATTTGTCTTCTCTTATGTTTCAACTTTCTCTAATTCGTTGTAGATACTTGGTGGGAAAACTATGGCGCAAAGGTACCTATTCTACAGAAGATGGCAATTCAGATGCTTAGCCAGACATGTAGCTCTTCTGGTTGTGAGCGCAACTAAAGTGTATTTGAAAAAATACACACCAAAAAGCGCAACAGGTTAGAGAATTTCAAATGAAATTTCAAATTCATTATAAAATTTTAAATTATTAAATTTTCATTTAAATTTTATGGTCCTTTACATTCTAATAAATTAATTTATGATCCTCTTACAAGTTGGATACTCCACGCCTTAATGATTTGGTCTACGTCTACTACAATCTCAAGTTGTGGGTGAAGCAGCTTGAGAGAAAAATTGATGCGAAGGCCATTTCAGTGGATGGGATTGACACCATTGTTGCATGGAGGGTGGGGGTTGAGGAACCTGTTATTGAGACCGCCCTTGATTGGCTAGAGGATAGTGGTGATGATCATGGTATCTCTGAGGACTTGAATCAGGATGTTCCAGAGGATATTCAGTTTCACGCCGAGTCTACAAGTGTGCCACCAGCAGAGCCACAGTCACAGTCAGAGGGAGATAGGCCCAGTGGTAGCACTAGCATTCTACCTCCTCTACCTTCTTCTAGGGGACATCTGGCTCGAGGGTCTTCTAGTTCTTCTAGAGGACGTTTGACTCCAGTACGAGACGCACATGCCTCAAGGGAACCTACTCCTAGTGCTAGAGGAAAAGCACTTTCTACAGCGATTACCTTTTCCTGTAAAAGGGGTAGAGGGAATCGATAGTTTATTTACTTGATTTCATTGTAGATGACTCATGAGTCATGATGACGATCATGAGATACATTTATTATATTTTTTTATGACTCAGGCATCAAGATTCAGGACATGATTCAATTTTTATGTGTGATGTATCACTAGACATCTTATATATCTTATATATCAGTTTTCTTTCCATATTCATGTGGCAATCTGTCTATTTGATGCTATTGTTGCTTTAAATGTTTAAAAAAAAAAAAATTTAAATGAATATTTTTGTATTTTTTTAAGTTTGTCGATACATTGCCGATGTTTTGGTGATAAATACGAAACGATGTTTTCTGGACCCTGGTGATTTTTTCGCCGATACGATTTTGTAACACTGATCCAAAGTCCTTGGTGCAAAACCCTCTCCCTCTTCTTGCTTTCCAAATCATTGTAAGCAGCCCAAGCGAGTCTTTTGGGCTTGCATTTTTTTATCATTTCATGATTTGTAAATTGTAAAGTATTCTCTAATTTTGCTTTGCCCACATCTTTCCTGTGAGTGGCTTTGCCACCCTTGCAATACTGTGTTGGCTAGATTAATTGTTTAATTTGCAATTTTTGCTTAATTTGTTTGCCCCACTTCTCCCACAAAGAGAATGTTGAGTGGCTAGTATTAACTTGTTTTATTTTATTTCAAATTGTTTTGCCCACCTTGGCACAAAATCGGTAGGCTAGTCCTCCACATTGTGTCATAGTTGTGAGGCTTGTAAAGTTGTTGTTTTTTCCCAACTTTGTCCTTAAGGCAAAGTGGTGTGGCTAGCTTGTTTATTTCATCGTTTCAAGTTATTTTAATTACTTATTTGTGCCCACACCTTGCATGTAAGTGACTTTGCCACCCTTGCAATATCGTGACGGCTAGTTAGAATTCATTTTCTTTGCAAATTAATCAAACCCGTGCCCCGCCTTTTGCCCCGTATTCCCTCCCCTTGCCACTTTGTGGATCTTGGATAACAAGAAAGGGCAAATGACTGTGTGGCTAGTTTAATTAGGCACCTAATTCCATTATTGCTAAAACCATTAAAAAGGGGTGACTTGGGAGGCTAGAAGGGGTTGAAGTCGAGGATGGTTTCACAGCACTATGTGTCCTCCTTGTTGAGTGCCCAAGCATCTTGGATTTGACCGGTGGAGCTAGGGGAGAACCTTGTTGTTCTTCTTATTGAGCACCCAGCACTTCCTTTTGGTTGAAGGGATAAGGATTTGGGATAGTAACATAGTGTGGGCTTGCAACTTTCACATATAATTCCCCTAAGTCAAAGAGAGACTTAAAATCTACTACAAACAACCTACACACATTGCAACACATTCACGTTACATCTCCTTGCAATTTCCTTTTCAGCGATTCATCTCAAGTACTTTCATTTTGTCATTTTCAACAAGTTATTTTTATGTGAATATTTATATTTCCTAAGTATTCTTTATTTTTTTATTGCAAGTATTCTTCATTTCTTAGAGAATCAATTGTTTGAGTATAAAATTATTATTTGATTCATTGTGTAAGTTATTCCATTCTTTATTTTAATTTAATTTGTATAAATAT
>ML777989.1:853014-863580 GCA_009831015.1 Picea engelmannii | reverse complement strand
GATGTACTTCCTATAGTTGTTGCTAAGCAATGCCTTGGAATCTATGCCCTTCCTATAGCAGAGAGAGTGCCCTTCTTATGCTGCAAGTGCGCCTTTCCTTTAAGCAAGTGCACCCTTCCTTGTAGCGCCCTTTTCCCCTTCCTCAAGTGTGCCCCTTTCTCCTCCTCTTCCTCACTTCTCTTCTCCTTCACTCCAGCTCAAAGTGAACAATGAATGCCCTTTTTCCTCATGTTCTCCTTTAACCTCATCATTAGGTTAACCTAGGAACCAACGGCTAGGATTAGATCTTAGCCAACCAAGATCAAGGGTGGAGATTAGAACTCCCCCTTAACTTAAGTTCCCTAAGTCAATTTATGATTAAAAGCCCATAAAGTGACTTTGACTTTATAACATAAAATAAAGTGAGTGAGGGTCACTTTTCCCCCTTTAGTGTTAGGCTTAGTCACCTGGTTCGTGTTCAAGTTCGACGACCTTGAAGTTCGACAAAAGTTCGACAATGAAAATTTTGGGAATAAAATTCGACATTAAGTTTGACATACTACAAAATTTGAATACATACATATATATATACATACATACATATATATATATATATATATATATATATTCAATACTCATTAAACCTCCTTTTATATATATATTTTCAATACTCTCATTAAACCTCATTAAACACATATAATAAAAATGAAAATATATATAGAGAGACAAATATGAAATATATTTAGTAATATATATATATATATATATAGTAATATGGTAATATGAAATTATGAATCTTGAAATATATGAAATTATATGTTACCATATATATTAAATTATATGATATAGTAATATCTTACCGATATATATTACGATTTACCTAAAGGTATGAAATTTTAAATATATATCTTGAAATATGAAATTATCATCAATTTGAAGCGGACAGCGATCGGGGTGTGTTGTGTTGTATCCTAGAGATGGAGTGTCGTCGACGTAAGCTAGAGATTGTATCGACAGTGCAACTAGAAACTCGAGGTCGATGGCAAAGGCACCGGTTGGGTAGCAAGCGGAAATGAAGGTGGGCAGCAAGACGGAGAGGCTTCTAGTTCACGGGCATAGTATTTTCCAATTTTTTTTAAACTACCGTGCGCAGACCTCACCAAAACCTAGCCAAATATCAACGAATTTAGACGAATTTGTTCAGGTTTGCATACGGAATCGAGTTCATGTTTGAGTTTGGCGAACTTTATCTACTAAGTTCGGGACCGAATAAAAATCGTCGAATTTCGAACTTAAAGCTTGAAAATCGACAAACACGGTGACTAAGTTGTTAGGAACTCAATAACACTAGGGGACCACTTTCCAAGGTACAAAAACTCAACACTCCCTCTTACCAAGGAAAGTGTTCTTCACCACTCCCATCTTGTCTCTGAAGTAGACATGCTGACCCCTTGGCAAAGACTTTGTGACAATGTCTGCAATTTCCTCATCAGTAGATATGTACTCGAGTTGAACTGCTCCTCTTTGAACCCAATCACGAATGAAGTGGTATTTGATCTCTATGTGCTTGGACCTGTCGTGAAAGACTCGATTCTCAAAGAGTTTGATACAACTTTGATTATCACAGTGAATCACAGTAGGCCTCAACTCATAACCAAATAGACAAACCAATAACTTGCAAAGCCAAACAGCCTCCAAGTAATGTATTGAGTGAGTGAGATGAATGATCCACAATGGGGATCATTCACTAATATATACATGACCTAACTCAACGAATAGACATGTCTCTTCATTGGCACAATAAGGTCGACTTGTACAACTCAATAATACAATAACTCTTTTACATAATATTAATTGTCTTTACACAGTAGGGTCAACTTGTACCCTTCACAATACAAATTAGGGTTTTACAATAGTCAAACTCTTTGACAATATAGCAAGGGGTCTCACACACATCCTCTAGTGCTCTGCCACTAGGTACAAGTCCACATGTGCACAACCAAAAGGGACGACACTCTCAAACAAATCAACGCAACTAATTCCATAGGAGTACGAACTGGACTGCCATCTCAAGTCGACTCAAATAAGTCCATAGGAGTACGACAAGAGACCATCTCAAGTCATCTCAACTCATTACAGAGGAGCACGACAACAGACCAACACAAGGCATCTTAACTCAGTCCAGAGGAGTATGACTCACCTATCACATAGGCGTTCTCACATATCATCTCGACTCGGTTCAAAGGAGTACGATCTGGAGAATGTCTCATGAAGATGCAATCATCAACACTCCCTCTCAACTAGGGAGGCATTCTCCACCAGGCCAAGTCTCTCACGGAAGTACTCGAACTTCGTCCTAGCAAGTAGTTTGGTGAAGACATCTGCAACTTGCTTGTGTGTAGAAAGGTATTGCACATGTACTGCTTTCCTCTGCACCATATCTCTGATGTAATGGTAATTGATCTCGATGTGTTTCAATTTATCGTGAAACACAGGATTCTCTGAGAGCTTCACACAACTCTGGTTATTGAAATGTATAAAGGTGGAATCCATCTCATGTCCAAATAAATCTGCAAGGAGCTTGCAAAGCCACACTGCTTCGCGGACAACCACACATAATGCTATGTACTCTGCTTCTGCGGTACTCAAAGCCACAGAAGTTTGTTTCCTGTTGCACCAGGAAACCATGGCAGATCCCAAAGTAAAACAACAATCGTAGGTTCTCTTCCAATCCATTGCGCTCCCTGCCCAATCTGCATCGGCATATCCCTGCAATCTCATGTCCACACGAGAGGCATATCTCAGTCCATAACCAACGGTGCCTCGTAAATATCTCAACACATGCTTCGTTGTTATCCTGTGTGTTTGTCTCCGCTGACTCATAAACTGGCTAGGTACACTCATTACATAGCATATATCAAGTCTGGTGTCAATCAGATACATCAATGATCCAATCAGTTGTCTGTAAAGATGTGGATCAATCTCGCCTGAATCAGAAGAAGTCTCGCTCAGTTTCTTCAAATTCATCACCATCGATGTAGCCATGGGCTTCTAGTCTCTCATCCAGAATTTCTTCAATATCTCCATTGTGTATTGTTGAAATATTGTAACTGCAAATAGTATTCTATTTATTATTCATTAGATCAACCCCCTTTTGTGGATTGATCATGCCGGGCATTGTAATTGACCAAATCCCCTTTTGTGGATTGGTCAAACCCTAATTGTATTATGCAAATTAAGAAATAGTCCCCCAGGCACTTTAAAGTGGTTTTAACCACCCAGAAGACAAGTCGGCCCTGCCCAGCGAAGAGACACCTTTTCAGCACCTGACAGTTTGTATAAATAAAGGAAGCTAGCGCATCATTTGTTCACTCACTCAGCTCACTCATCTAGTGCGCAAGTTTGAAGGAAGTTGCAGTTACTATTTGTCGGAAGGAGGAGAGAGAGGTGCATTGCTTAGTAGAGGATATTCTCTAATGTTTGGTTTATTGTCTTGGCATTGTAATGGCTATCTATATTAAGGAAGTTTTTGCTGGGTTTTCTTCCCCATGAGGGTTTCCCAGGATAAATGTTGTGTATCTTGTGATTGTGTTTCTCTCAGAGATCCTATCTATGCTATGGTTATCTAGTAAATTGAAAAGAAACCTAATAATAGCTAAAACATTAACATGGTATCACCGTATCAGAGCTAAGTTGAAGAGAGCATCTTTCACTGGATAAAGAAAAACGTCATTGTTGTCGTACAAGAAAATTAGGGCTTTTTATTGAAGAGGAATTTCATCCCAAAAATCATCTAGAAAAGTGTGCCCTAGCCTAGGGACCTCATTGGGACCTTCAGCACACCTTTTCAGTGGATACAACTCCCGGAAAGTGAAACCCTAGTTTTCACTGGTACCAGAAGTACCAGTCCAAAAATCCGTTGGTCAAGTTTGAAGGGGCAAAATTTGGATTTTCTGAAATCTAACTGCACCAAGCCACTCGCCTCAGCCAAGCGCACCTACTGGTAAGTTCAAAATTAAATTCTGAGCATTTTCAATTTTTAGTCATTTTCCTAGCTCCAGGTAAAGATGTATGCAAGCACTAGGCTTGTTGACAAGCTAGAAGGTGTGGAAAACTTCTGTGCCTTGAAGTATAGGATTGCACTCATTCTTGAAGAGAATGACCTAGCAAGATTCATTCAAGAAGATGTACCAGAACCTGTCGCTGTTGCAACTAAAGAAAAACACCAAAAGGACACAGTTAGGGCCAAAAGAATCATTGCAAATTCTATTAAAGATCACTTGATTCCTCAAGTGGCTTCAAAGAAGAATCCAAAAGAAATGTTTGATTCCCTAACTAGATTATATGCAGGAAGTGTTAGAAAGTAATGGATGTGCTCATTTAACCATAGACAATATAGCAATATTGTCACCCAACCATAGGCCGAAGCTACCCCCGAGCACATTAACCTTGACAAGGAATGATTCTGGAAGAAAACCAATAGCCAACCAAGGCTAATGCATAAAGATAACCATAACCAATAGAAAGTCTGAGCCTAAACCAGGAAACCAGATTGCAGCAGCTGTTGACTGCAGCTGCTCCCCAGACTTGCGCACTAGCCCAGTTCCTGCAGTGCGCACTTCTTCCCAGCTGAAATTCTGAGTAGTGTGTATGAAATGAGGTCTGGCTACTCGTATTTATATTGTTTCCTGAGTTGTCTGGGCCAACTTCTCATTCTGGAGACTAAATACTTAATATTAATTATTTCCTTGAGCTGACTTGTCTTCTAGGGTTATGTTCAATGCTTTAGGGTTACTTCTTGCTTCCCGGAATATTCTATTCTCGTCAAGGTTACACGTGGAGGTAAATACCTCCCGCAGCTACCATAATATCAACAGGAAGGAACATCAATCGCAAGATAAATCTAAGAACTCAACTTAAAAGTACAAGGATGCAGAAAGGAGAAACAATTCAGTAAAATTTCTCCAGAATATCACAATTCAAAGAACAACTAGAAGCAATTGAAGATACTATAGATGAAGACGAACTTATAATGACAGCCCTTAATGGTCTCACAAGACCTTGGGATGCATTCATCCAAACTATCTGTGCCAGAAAGGAGAAACTAAACTTTGCTAGTCTTTGGGAAGAATGTGTTCAAGAAGAAGCAAGAGTAGCCAACCGAGAAGCATTATTATCAAGAGATGAAGATCAAGCCCTAGCTACTCATACTAAAGGAGGAAGAAAGAGGTCTTACTTCCAGAAAGAAACTCAGAAGGAGTCTCACCCCCAAAACAAATTCATACATAAAGAATCTCACCCTCCAAGGAGATTCCAGAAGTTTCAGAAAGGTCAAAGAAGAGAAAAAGATTCATCATCCTACCAATGTTACAATTGTGACAAGATGGGACATATTGCTAAGAATTGTCCAACTAGACGAGAAGAATAGAAGAAGAGAAACAAGAGGCACCATGCCCATGCAAGTGAAGATGAAGAGCCACCCACAAAGATGATAAAAGAACAGATTGAAGACTATGTCTTAATCTTTGCCCTCTTAGGATCAATGTCACCTGGTGAGAACACTTGGCTCATAGACAGTGGTGCTTCCAAGCACATGACAGGTCAAAGAGACATTCTCTCTTGCCTTACAGAAAAGAAGTTTCCCCAGAAAGTTACACTTGGAGATGATTATCAGTACCCTATCAAAGGAGTAGGAGAATCAAATTAAAAATTGATTCAGGGACCCCAATGAAGATGAAGGATGTACTATATTTACCAGGTTTGACAAAGAACTTACTTTCTATCTCAGCTTTAGAGAAGAAAGGCTTCAGAGTTGCCTTCATAGATGGAGAAGTTCTTTTGTGGCCCAAAGGAAAAACCATGGAAGAAGCAATTGTTATTGGAAAAGAAGAAGGTGGCATGTATAAGCTAAAGGGTCACTCAGAAGCAGCCCTGACCCACTCCATTAAGAATCCATGTGAACTTTGGCATAGAAGATTATCCCACATCAACTACAAAGCAAGGCAGACATAGGTCTACCAGAATTCAAGGTTGACCATGAAGGTGTGTCCAATGAATGTACACAAGGAAAGAACATCAAGAACCCTTTCCCGAAGAGAGACAGTAAAGCAGAAGGAGTCTTAGAGCTCATTCACTCAGATGTATGTGGCCCAATGCTATCAACCTCGATCAGTGGGTATGTATACTATGTGTATTTTATTGATGACTATTCTTTCAAAACCTGGGTTTACTTTTTGAAATCAAAAGATGAAGTGTTTAGTAAATTCAAGGAATTCAAAGCCTTGATAGAGAATCTTTCTGAAAGAATGATCAAAATACCCAGGTCAGATAATGGAGGAGAATACACCTCAAAAGAGTTTGCAAACTTTTGCAAAGATGCCGGGATCAAGAGGGAGCTCACCACTCCCTACAATCCTCAACAAAATGGTGTAGCAAAAAGAAAGAACAGAACCATAATGGAAGTAGTGAAGACTATGATCTATGATAAAGATCTTCCAATGCACTTATGGGCAGAAGCAGCAAAAACAACAGTATATGTACAAAACAGATTATCCCATAGTGCACTTGGGTTCAAGACCCCTGAAGAGATGTTCTCTGGAAAGAAGCCAGAAGTAAGTCATCTCAAAATATTTAGCTGCCCAGTATTTGTACACATTCCGAAAGAGAAGAGAACCAAGTTGGACCCTTCAAAAAAGAAGGAAATATTTATTGGATACTGCGAGGTCTCCAAGGCTTTCAGAGTTTATATACCAGGTTACCATCATATCGAGATCAGTAGAGATGTAACCTTTGATCAAGATGCAACACTCAAGAAATCAAGAAGATGCCAGCTTGAAGAAGTATATGAAGAAGAACCTGTGGCTCCCAGAGTTGAAGAACCAGTGAGGGAAGTCATAACTTCCCCTGATGAGGAGATTCTAGAAGATCATGTCATAATAGAATCTCAAGAACCTCCCCAGATGATGATCTCCCACAAGAAAAAGCTAGCCTGGGCAAGGGAACTTATTCAAGATGCAGAGAAGTATGGTGCCCCCAAAGGAACCATGAGACAAGTGAAGAAACCCAAGCCATTCTCCAGTTATATGGCTTTGATGTGTGATCTCTTAGAGAAGGAGCATACTTGCTTTGAAGAAGCTATTCAAAAGAAAGAATGGGCAGATGCCATGACAGAAGAATACCAATCCATTATAAAGAATGATGTATGGGAAATAGTTCCCAAACCGAAGAGCAAGGATGTGGTATCTTCCAAATGGCTTTTCAAAATAAAACATGTTGTTGATGGAAGTATTGAGAAATATAAAGCAACGTTTGTTGCTCGTGGCTTTTCTCAAAAGGAAGGCATTGTATTCAGTATTTCTCTGGTCATTTCTGGTAACTTGGATCATAACAGTTTTACTACAAACTCCCATAATATCCCATTCCATTGGTGAATGTCCATTGTTCAAGGAAGTACAGATTAGCATGCTATTCAGTTCAGAGAGCTCTTGACTATCCATTTGGTGGGTCTTCATTCAATATCCAGATATGCATTATTTCACTTAACAGTAATCAAATCTGTAACAAATCAAATGAAATTTCTGGAATTTCAATGTTAAACTATATGCATTGTCTCTTTGTATCAAGTTTTTACACTGGTGATGGTCAATGGAAAGAAAAAGAAAAGAAATGGTAACTTCATGGTGAAGTTAAGCTGCAAAAAAAATTTGAATCGTATGAACTAGATTTGCAGTCTTATCAATGTTTTAGTTACTGCCGAAACGTCTCAAAATCCGTTGAATATAATGTGTGCATAAGGCCTACATGTGTTGTACATGGTTATTGCAATTTGCAATCACAAATTTGAAATAATTCACAGTTGGGTTAAGCTGCAGAAATGTGTTAAATCATATGAACAAGATTTGCAGTCTTATCAACGTTCTAATTACTTCATAAATGTCTCAAATTTAATTAAATGTGGTGTGTACAATGTGCATAAGGCCTACATTTGTTGTACATGGTTATTACAATCACAAATTTGAAATAACATGTAAACTAAAAGGTTTATGATGACAGTGAAACAGTTGCACTGTTATGTACAGAGACCCTGATTATGATGTTGGGATTAGTGTAGATTTTTAATGGCAAAAATCAGCAAGCTAATATTCTGTCAAACACTTAGCAACCTAGAGATAATTGTCTTCCATGAACTTCATAAATGCCTCAAACCCACATTCATAAATTACCATAAGCAGAAATACACATTGCTAAGCAAATATGCAACGGAAATAAACACAATGGACAGCAACCCATAAAACTCAGAAATTTAGGCAAATGTCAGGGAAAACCCCAATGTGGGGAAACCCAACAAGAGAGAGAGAGAGAGAGATCTTATTATTCAGCTTCAGGAAAATACATAACAGCAGCAAAATCACAATTTCCAGCCAAGAAAAATCCACTTACAACACACTCACACAGTTCCAAAATCTTCCTCGTAATTCGTGACAAATTCGTATTGTTGTACGGCTTGTTTTGTACCTCAAAATCTGTGCCAACAGCTAGCTGTATGGACTGTTCCGTACAGCCCAGAAACAGCAACCAAAAGTCTGAAATCTGCCTCAAAAAACGTGCCAAAAACTACCTTGATTTTTGTGCCCACTTTCCTTGTATGGACTGTTTCGTACGGCCCAAAAACAGCAACCAAAAGTCTGAAATCTGCCTTGAAAAACAAGCCAAAAAATGTCTCTATTTACATGCCCACTTTCACTTGTTGTACGGACTGTATGGATCCGTACAGTACGGCCTGCCACAGCAGAAAAAATGACCCAGCAATGAAACAGATATCTTCCTTGGGATTTGTGCCCACTTTTTCTTGGGAAATGTGCCCACAATGCTGCCCTAAATTTCCTCTCTCAAGCCTACTCGAAAATCTCTCTCAATCTCCTCTCATGTGTTCTCGATGTGTCTTGCACACTACCCAATGCATTCTTTTATAACTCTGAAAATGACATTTTCCCTCCAAAGTGTCTTTTCCAAGGCTGTTGGGAGCAGAGAGCAAGAGCAGGAAGCACAGATTTTCAAAAATCTCCAGGAGCGGGAGCATTTCGAGAGCGTTTTTTATATAATACATAAAAAATATATATTTTCATGCATATATATATATATATATAAAACATGCAAAATGTTGAATCAATTCCAAAAATCATGAAAACATAAATATAAGATCATTTAACTAATTGATTAGTGATGATCATTAAAGCATCAACCATTTAGTACACATATAACATCAATCATAAACATTTGTCATCAATAGATTGTAACATACTAATAGATAACATCAACCACAAAATGAAATAGACTCTAGAGCATCATATTCATTACAAAAGAGTTGTAAGATTCAATCAATAGTTCAAATTTCAAAGGAAAACTGCCACATAATGTTCATAACTTCATTATTTACAAAATATGCTATAATAAAGAGTCAAGACAAAGTACTAAGTTCTAGAAACTACTTCTAAACAGGAAACATAAAAAGAGATCTAGTTATATAGTAGCAAGTACTAAGTACTATGCTCTAAGTTTTCCTCTTGCCACAAGAACTTCTAGTTTCTTCTCTCGTGATCTTTGAAGAAAAGGAGTAGGAGTAGATGGAAGTGTTCGTGGAACACGAACCAGCAGTTGAATGGCCCCCACGTGACAATGGACGTTGTGAAGATAAATGTAAAATTGATGCATTTGGAATGCTACTAAAGGATGGGGGTGGCATGTCTCCTCTGAGTATATGATCACCATCATATTCACCCAAAAGTTCTGCTTCCAAGCATGGTTATGAGACTTTTTAAGAAAGGGAGCATTTTTAAGGCAGGGAGCGTTTTTGGGAACGTTTTAAGGCAGGGAGCGTTTTTTTTCCCTAGGGAGCGCGCTCCAGAAAAACACTCCCAGAAGGAAGCGCACTTCGGGAGCGGGAGTGAGGGGGAGGGGGGCGCTCCCCCGCAACCTAGATCTTTCACCTTCCCCAACCCTAAATCCAAAGGCCAAGACTAGATCTTGCCTTTTTCAAGATCAAGGGTCATGCTCCATTCCCTCCAAAATGAATCACTTAAAATCTTTGTTACCAACATCGCGATAATATCGCCAACATCGCGATATTATCGCAGTTTTGAGGGTTGGCGATATTATCGGCTGAAAATATCACGATATTTTCCGTTGGCAATAATATCGCGATATTTTCAAAAATAGAGCGATAATATCGCAATTTGATGGAAAATGTCGCAGACAGTCATGGATTAAGAGCCAATTTTGGGTTTTAAAGTGTCATTTTGCAAACAAAGTATGGGGTTTGGAGAGTAAAGGAGCAAGAGGTGAGCAAGAGCCGAAAACGTAGTTAAGGAGGCTAGTAATATACTAACTAATGGTAATATTAAATTCTTAAAGTAAAATGATGAAAATGAAAGATAAAGGAGAATGTTCTTTCATTTTCATCCTTTTACTTAAATTTTTAACATTACCATTAATTGTTTCAGGATGTTTGAGAGTGGTTCCAACCTCATTGGACTTCATATGAAGAAAGTAGAATTTTAGGTCCCATTCAAAATTCAACAGACTTAATGG
>ML777989.1:841192-851233 GCA_009831015.1 Picea engelmannii | reverse complement strand
TGAGCCTTCTGTCAGTGCTTAGAAGAGACTCGCTCTCTTCTCTCGGAATGAAAGACTGAATCCTTAGTGCCACCGCAGTCTCGGGAGCCTCCTCACGCTCCTCATTCGACGCTAAATCATACACTGAAGGTTGTCCTCTCAACATATACAACATGTCCACCTGGTTACCAATCAGCTGCAGCTCCACCGGGTCCACTCCCTGCCTGTAGATAAAGACATGTTCCCTCTTGAACAATATACAATATCCTACATTCTCCAAGGCTGAGACTGAGAGCAAGTTAACCCTCAACTCTGGAACAAAGAGAACTCCATCAAGCTCCAAGAGTCCCCCAAACTCGAGTTGGAATCTAACATTCCCAACTCCACGTATAGCTCTCGCCATACCACCTTCATTTACCACCTGTTGGCCAGGACCAATCTCTATGAAATCCAAGAATACTCGCTAGATTCCCATCATGTGGCTAGAGGCTCCATTATCCACAATCCATCTGATATCACCTCCAAATCCTCCGCTGCCGACACTGGAAACTAGTGTCACCAAAGAAAATTCTCTTTCATAATTTGAAGCAAAGTCCTCCATGGTTGATGTAGCAGTTGTCTCGGGCCCCTCTGATTTCGTCTTCTTCTTCCTCTCAGGACAGCGAGAGGCAAGGTGCCCCAATTGGTTACAACAGTAGCATCTGACTTTACTCAAGTCCCTTTCAGAACTTCCTTTCTTCTTGCTCTTTGCAGTAAGAGCAACATTCTCATCAACTCCGTCTGTCTTCTGTTCACTGCTCTGAGATATTTCCCGGATCTCCTCCTAAGTGAAATCATCCCACAGTCTGCTCCAATCTGGTAGATGCTCACGTCCCACCACACACTTCACGGAGACTTCTCATTCTTTGGTGAAGCCATTTAAGGCTATCCTCGCCAACTCATAATCCATAATGACCTCTCCAACAGCAACCAGCTCATCTTTTACTTGAGCCACCCGGGTAAGATAAGAAGAGACACTCTCCTCCTTACCCATCTTGGTATCATGCAGCTTAGCCTTTAAGGCCATCTTCCGGTTCTCATTCTTCGCCTCAAACAAGTTCTTAAGTTCATCCCACATCTCCTTAGCAGTCTTTTTCTCAGCCAAGTGTGGGATAAGGTGATCCTTCACCCCATCCAGAATAATCCTCTGAGCCTTGGCTTCCTTGGCCTCATGCAAGTCCAAAGCAACAGGATCGTTGCGGGAACTGCCACAACAGAGTTGACATAGTTATGAATTTTGTTCTCCTTGAGAACAGCTGACAATCGGACCTTCCACTGCAAATAGTTGGAAATGTCATCCAATCGATCCTCAAATATAATGCTTACAGCCATATTCCCTGTCACAACTCAAAGAAAACAATCACACCCTTTTCCCTCTTCAACTTTGCCCAAAAAAATCACACTGCCCACTGTCACTCAAAGACAAAGCTCTGATACCATGTAGATTTTTAATGACAAAAATCAGCAAGCTAATATTTTGTCAAACACTTAGCAACCTAGAGATAACTGTCTTGCATGAACTTCATAAATGCCTCAAACCCACATTCAGAAATTACCATAAGTAGAAATACACATTGCTAAGAAAATATGCAGCAGAAATAAACACAATGGACATCAACCCATAAAACTTAGAAATTTAAGCAAATGCCAGGGAAAACCCCAATGTGGGGAAACCCAACAAGAGAGAGAGAGAGAGATCTTATTATTCAGCTTCAGGAAAATACATAACAGCAGCAAAATCACAATTTCCAACCAAGAAAAATCCACTTACAGCACACTAAAATAGTCCCAAAATCTGCCACATAATCCGTGCCATATCCGTACTATTGCACAGCCTGTTCTGTACCTCGAAATCTGTGCCAACAGTCAGTTGTACGGACTGTTTCGTACGGCCTAGAAACAGCAACCAAAAGTCTGAAATATGCCTCGAAAAATGTGCCAAAAACTGCCTCAATTTCCGTGCCCACTTTCACTTGTTGTACGGACTGTACGGATCAGTATAGTACGACCTCCCACAGCAGAAAAACGACCCAGCAATGAAACAAATATCTTCCTTGGGATTTGTGCCCACTTTTTCTTGGGAAATGTACCCACAATGCTGCCCTAAATTTCCTCTCAAGAGTCAAGCCTACTCAAAAATCTCTCTCAATCTTCTCTCATGTGTTCTCGATGTGTCTTGCACACTACCCAATGCATTCTTTTATAAATCTGAAAATGACATTTTCTCTCCAAAGTGTCTTTTCACCTTCCCCAACCCTAAATCCAAAGGCCAAGATTAGATCTTGCATTTTTCAAGATCAAGGGTCATGATCTATTCCCTCCAAAATGAATCACTTAAAATATTAAAATGATTTCACTTTATTACATAAGTGCTTTATGAAATAAAGTCACTTTAAAATTAGAAGGTACACTTTATTAAAAAGTCACTTTAATAAAATAACCACTTTCTAACAACTTTATAAAAACCCATTACAAAGTTAAGTGTCTGGTAGTGTAAACATAAGGTAACATCCGCATTCAAAACAAAACATGCGGAGTACCTCCCGAGCTAAAAAGCTAACAGTTAGAAGGTGCCAGTTTGATGCATCTTGATTTCTCTTCTTTTCCTTTGTCAGAGATTTATTATTTGGAAGAATCACATTCATGTCGATGAGACCCTTTGTGCTCTCATTTGGCACTAATTTCTGCAATGAATTGAACTGATTTTTCAAACTGTGCACTCCAACCTTCGTAAAAATGGCATCTTCACTTCAATTGGCATATGCCATACAGAATCATACACAAATGATCATCCACGATTGGATTTACTTGTCTACCATGATGAAGTTAGGAGAAACTCTATTATAAAATGGCAATTTGCCAACATATTTCAGTTGCATTATAGCCATCTGCTCCACATTTTTTAACAAAACATTTACTTACAATATTCAAGTTCTCAGGAACACAGAATACAACTCGTAGATCAGCATGGTTTATGATGTATTTCACAGCATCTGGACCTGCAGAAGGTAGTTTACAACCAGATCAGATGTACCAGTGTCTAATTATGGCAAGGTGCATTTTAAATTCACTTGAAGATGATAAATCCAACACAATGAACATAAAGTGTTACCAAGTGTATCATATAAAGGGACTGAGATGTAAGAGTATGAACAGCATGCATGTTCAGTGATAATCCACTCTGGTTTGTTGATTAAGTAGAGCCCAATGCAAGCTCCCTGAATGGTTAAGAAAAGGTCACAGTAAAGTGAGTAAACGAGTGCCAATTTCAAACACTACCTAAATCTCAAAATTATAAATACTTTTGGCTTGTTATTTTCCAAAAACATAAGACTTGAACATCATCACGTGCATGGAGAGTAAAGAAATCAATTTAAAAGAAAATGTGGTCATTTACGATGCTACAAACTTACACAAGCAAACCTTCTTTCAATGTTGGACTAAACTTCCACTATTCATCCAGTTCAACAAGATTGCAAAAAGATTACCACATAAGAGTGAAGAAATGATCCATAGCCCATTACCTTTGGAATGCCATGATAGACAAGCCCAGAACCAATTGCAGTCCGTGCCGTCCCTACCTCTCTATATGTCATCCACTTATATCTACAAGGATGAACAAAAAGGCGATCAAGGACTGTAGTATTTGGCTCTTATAGCTCACTTTCTAGCACCCAAAATCTATGCTTCTAAATACCCAAAAGACAAAAACTTACTCTCCAATAGTTCCATCCACACGAACTCTTGTTCCAAGATACTTGAGATCTTGATAGGATTCCACTGCATGTCTGCAGTGCCAAGTTTAGTTAGAAAAAAATATTGGCAGCAGATTGCCATAAAGATTCCAACCTGAATTCACCTGACACTGAAAATTTACATGAGATGCATGTATCAATAACCTGATACTGTAGTGTTGGGCTAGGGGGACCAATTTTCATACACAGTTTTGTACTTGGATGCTTGTCATATGCCCCATGGTCTATAGTCCTTGTAATTTATATTCAGATCTTTGCATTTTTTATTATATCATATACACTTTTCTTATTTAGATTAAATGTGAATTAAAGTCGAAACAAATACAGATTTACTACTGTCTGCTGGATTTTCAGAGATTGTAATTTGTGTTGGCCCTTGTTGGTCATTAGTCAGCATTCATAAAATTTCACTCTCAATAAAAGTATGCATTTACATTCATAATAAACAGAAGCAGCAATTAAAACATGTAGATTTCCATGATAAAGCAACTGCTTAGACTTCTAATGGTAAATGGATGTTAAACAACTAGTCCAAGGGGTTAGCTCAACCAGTTGTCGTTAATGTCACCGGGCATTTGACTAGCTCCGTGCCAGCAGGTGCCTAGCTTGAATACCCCTGGGTGAGGCGCACTAGCCTACGCCAACAGGTTTACTAGGGATGTCATCCACAAATGTAGGGAAACATCCCTTAGGTTTACCTGTGATATTTTCCTTGGAAAAGAAAATGGATGTTAAACAACAAGAAGCAATGAATGCATTTGAATCAGATACATTTAGTTGGTATTCAAATGTTGTTCAACAGATTTGTTTACACCGTGCATTTTTTTCATAGGTGTAGTGTGTACTTACACAACATTCTCGTGCAATGTTCCAATCTCAGGATGATATGGAAATCTCTCAACAAGCTTCAAAGGTGAACGCACTGATCTGCTTCCACCAAGGAAACCATCAGATTTATATATTGTACATATGTTATAATGCAACAAGTTGAATACCTCCAACGTCCAAACAAAGCAAATGATCAACTCACCTATAAACATTCCATTTTCCTGTCCGCAATTTCTCAGGTAGAATGACACTGTATCCTTGATCTGCACACGTAAATTTAGTAATGCCTGCAACAATTAGACAAATATCACTACTATAATCAAAGTTTCAAACACCCTCACTAAACTCTTAAGATGAAATTAATCTCTATTTATATGCAGATTATACAGCTTAAACACCTACTTGACAGATACAGTCATACCACCTGAGAAACTAGAAATAAAGCCTCGATGAGTGTTTCTAAAAGCATGTAATTAACATGCAGGAGATATAAGTTATATTCTGAAACCTCTGAAGAATCTAAAGTTTAGAACATATAAATACTACATGAAATAAAAATATTATTTGCACAAACTGAAGAGTAGATTAATTACAGGACTCAAAAAAAATACAACAATGAGATTGCTTAGAGGACTCAAGAAAAATACAATAATGAGAAGGCGGTCGAATCATAAGATAAAGAGAATGAAGATTGACACAAACACAACAAATTATGAGCATACCCCATTTTAAAATAAAGAGTCATAGTTGGTCTATTAGCTTAAGTACTTGGACAAGTTTGCAGCTTCCCTATGTCCATAAGCAAAATAAGCATCCTTTTGTGTAAAACAAGTTCAGTTTGTAATTAAATGAAATATCAATGTCGACAACAACTTGTACCATTCTTCTATATTTGCATTCTTGTATTGGTGTTAAGTGATTCAAAGCCTCTATTCATACATTTATGGACAGAAGTAATTAGAGATAGACCACCTAGGTTAGGGATTAGTACTACCATTTTATTGTTGACTAAACCATAAGATGCAACACACTCAAGAGTGCGACTAATAATTAGAATTTTATAGGAGAAACCTGATCAAAACTTGGAAAACACTGTAAATACCACATCAAGAATTCATTTGCAGTCATCACGAAAGGCCAGGGCCTTTAATGAGCAAGTCCTACCTGTCCTTGAAGTAATATCTACATCGTGTTGTGTAGTAATGGATCTGTGCTTATTATGCAACTTTATTGTACTTATTCAATAGCATTTAATGCATTCATTGCTATGACCTTTATATTGGATATGTTAGGAAACTCGATCCTGGATCTCTGTTGGGGGATATAGGAACTCCAATAAAAACTGTCTGAGTGTCCTGAAAATTGTCATAGACATACGATGGGGAGACCAATACTTTCTCCCTGCTTATTGATTTGTCTTCTAATTTCATTTTTTGAACTTTGATTTTATTGTTGTTATGGTTCTCACAAAATGTCTCTTCCATCCTGTAGGAATCATCATTAGTTTGAGAAGAAAGGGCCACAACTTCATTGATGTATGTAGTGCTTATCAATTTATCTTCTTGGTTTGAACTTCAATTTCATTGAATTCTTCTATTTGGCAATTAGATTTATCTTGATTCAGAGCAAGCAAGTCAATTTCTATTCTCTCAAAAGATGTTTCAATGATTCATATTGATGCAAGTATATCTTTGAGAATTCTCATTCTTCTCTCTTTTTAATATTCTTTGTTGTCTATGGGGTGGCTAGTGAAGGGGGTTAACTTTAACCTCGAAGGAAATTGTGAACCTGGGGATTAGGGGAATCTACTAACAATAAAGCTGAAGCGCTGGCCTTGTATCGAGGGTTGATCATTCTCAAATCAAAGAGGATCAAAAACCTTATAGTGATTACAGACTACAATAATAATTCATCAAATGAGAAATCAATTCGCTGCTCAAAACTCAAGCCTCATTAGATCGATCCAAAGAATCCAAGGGGTGGCAAGTAGTTGTGAATCTACTGAATATTTCCAATTCCTATGGACTCTTAATTCTCTAGTGGATTCCATGGAAAATAAAGAGGTATCGTTAAATCATGGAATAATGAGTCTAAATGGGGGGGGGGTTCCATCCTTAGTTTATCTCCCATGAATCGACACTCTTCAAATTTTAGAAATGGCATGCAAACAAAATTCAACGACGAGTGGCATATATCATTATGGTGGACAAGACAGGCTTTAACTCCGGCTTCCCTCATCATACCCCTCTCTCATTTCTCCATGCACGACAATTGGAAGGCCATTAAACCTAAAGGAATGTCACATTACAATGCAGGAGGGATTTTATTTGTTGTTGATTATGGCTTTTGCACGTGTTTTTGGAAGAACGGCCTGGTGAGGCCCATCAGTTCAATTCAATCTATTTGTTTTCCTAGGATACACAATGCTCTGCAGTCTGGGCATGATTTGCTTTTCTCTGTGAAATGGGATTTGGTTCCAACTTATCTCCAATTCTGTGGGTGATTTGTTGTCTGGCTCCCTCTATTCTGGAACTTCTGTGGCTCTCTATTTGATTATGGCTTTGAATTCTCCCCCTTGGTGGCTTCTAGCACGAAGGGGCACAACCGCACAGGCACTCCAGCCAATGCATTCTGTGAGAAATTTCTGAATTCCGTTGAGCACAAAGGAGGAGTATTTGTTAAATTGAGGCTCTCCAAGTGTCTTTCTCTCATTTCTGTAGGAGGATGACAACTCAACTCGATTCTCAAAGAGCCAAGAATGCTGAATTTGAAACAATAGTGGCCTGCCAAGACATGCAAATTGAAAAACCAGTAGCAAACCATAACATGCTCTATGAATTGGTGCTAGGTCTTGCTAGAAGTTCTCACCCTTTGGCCTCCTTTCCAACGATCTCCATTGGGTCTATCAGAGTAACTGTTAAGGATGAAGAAACTATTCAGTAAACTTTCAAAGATATGGCATATCTACATGTAGCTTTGGAGCTCAACCCCCATCCAGACATTAAACAAGAAGCCCTTAGTAGGAATGTCTTTTTCTAAGTCCAGGTCTTTTTATGTTTTGTAAGGTACTTTTGTTGTTGGGTCAGTTTATTAGGCTCTATACCTGTAGACTTTATGCTATGTTGTAAGAACTGCAAGGATTACTCAGCCAGTAAGCATCTTTTTTGAAATTTTTGGTTTCCTTGAAACCCTGTTATCAGACTCTCTTTTTTATTTGTATTAACTAGTTGTACAGTGAAGAAGCAACTTTTTTTAATACAAATAATAACCATTTCAGTTAAAATGATAAAAAAATCTTCATTATCTAAAAATGTATTAAAAAAGTTAGTTACAAACAATGGACAATATATTGTTATCGCTTATCTTTTCATATGTTCACATACACAAACCATCTAAAAATTTCAAAACACCTTAGTTTATTTATTGTCATTCTTTCGCAGATAATATTTATTGTCATTCTTTCGCAGATATATCTCTAAATATTTTTTATTTAGTTGACCCACGTTGTAGTTCGTTTGTTCTATAAGCTTTCAAGCTTTGTGATTCCTATCATTGGTGCCATAGTTGCCTTCCCCAAGTGACTATTTTGTTCTTTATACTTGGCATTTATTGTAGTTGGCCGTTACTTGATAGATCAATTAGAGATTAGATGTGTGCATTAAGGGTATACTAACAACGTCAAGTGACTATTCTGTTTTTTATACTTGACGTTTATTGTAATTGATCGTTACTTGATAGATCAATTAGAGATTGGATGTGCTAAGGATATCCTTGCAATGGCAAGTGGGGCTTAAAAACACTTTAAGACTTCACTTATATACCTTTACCTATATAGTCTATTGTACTATATATAATTTAACTTTAGATGACTTCAAAAATTAATTTAATGGAAACTTAACCCAAAGTCTCATCGCATGAAAGCTTTATCCAAGCTCTAATCGTATGTATCTTTTTTTCTAATTTCGAGACAGATTAATTCATTGAAAAAATCGTATCTGTCGAGTGTCAACAAGTCTCCTCACTTGTTATACACGTTGATTCTCAAGCTTCTAACTGTACGTCATTCCTATAGATGGTTTGAACTTGACAAGGGTATGCCTAAGAATACTAACCAATACTACCGTTAACACATAACAATGACGACAGCGACTCACGCAAGAGTGATTAGTCGTTCTAGAGCCATGTCTTCTGCTTTTAGTGCATAAATATATATACATACATACATACATATATATATATATATATATAGTGACAACTCACGTTTAGGATTGGGTGGCTTTTGCAGCGGCGATTTCAAGGATGTCTTGTGCCCGATATCTCTAACAGTAGCTGAGCGATTAGGATACCCTATGGCGATAGCAATTCAGATAGAGCGATTCAATGCAGATGGATATGGGCAGTGAAATTCTCCCTTCCAGGCGATTGTCCTTTGATTTGATTTGTCCACGCTATAGTTGTTAGTTGCACCTAATGTATGGCGATATAATTTCGGCGTTGTCTAACTGTTCTATGAAATGGTTTTTTCACCGGAATCCAGCGACATAAATGTGCACGAAATCACTATTTTTTGTTGTTTAAAATCCATTTCTGAATGCAGAAATGGATTCAGCATGCTGAAAACCCCCTGGGGCACTCGGATTATACAGAAATAATCACCCAAATATGCGGATCTAACAATTTTTCGCCGGATTTCGGGCAAAGGTCCCCGGAAAATATCGCTGGAAAAGTCATTTTGTAGAATGTTTAGACTATGGCTATAATTTCTTCTCTTGTGCATACTGTCTGATTTGTCTTTGTACAGGTAGATTTTTTTGGGAATTAATTTGACAGTGGACTGGACAATTTGGACGATTTCTGCACATCTCACATTATTTGCTAATAACTATGAATGTCTGCGATTTTTTTTTTTTCATTTTTCTTTTCTTTTATTTTAATACCGGAAAAATGACCACAAACCAAAAGACTTCTGCCACCAGCAGGCAGTTTCGGTCAGAGGCCAAGGAGTCTCGACTAAGCATTGCCCACAACTGACTCTGATACCAATGTTACGAACATACCTCAAATAACTAAACATCCTACATCCAAACCATCCCATCCAAATAAGAGAGGGAAGGAAATCCATAAATGTTGGGATTTAGTTTATTTATTATATATTTATCTTTTTTTTAGTTCTCTCACTCGCGAGCATATTAGCATTTTTAATTATCTCACTTGCGAGCATATTAAGCATTCCAAGTGAGGGTTTTGGTACCTTGCAAGCCACCCACGAAATTTCTCCCTTTTTTATGGTTTTCTAGTGTAACACCCTGTTTCCCCCAGATTGTAAATATAACTGAACTAGCCAAGGACTATGGAAAAACTCATAAGTATGAATATGTGATGTAAATGATAAATTGAATATTATTGAATTTATTGCAGAACTGCTGAGAGGGGATGTGCG
>ML777989.1:812109-841092 GCA_009831015.1 Picea engelmannii | reverse complement strand
TGTCGGAAGGCCAAGCTTGGCCGTGAGTCAACGCCAAGTGGCATCGGGGATCGGAGGTTCGGAATTTACGAAGGCCCGTGCATCGCGGCATCATAAACCCCGAAACCCCGATGGGTAGCTATAAGGCTGCGGACATATGGTAGAAGGTCCTGTGGAATCGGGAGCGGAACCAAGAGAGCTAATGCGTAGGGGAGCGTGTCGGAATTCGGGGAATCTCGAGTCTTGAGGGTGAATGAATCTTGACACTAGAAACCCCGAATTCCCGATATAGAACCGGGGATTGGTATTTCGCTAATGCGAGTTTAGGGAGATTTTTCATGTATGGGAGATTAATTTCCAAAATTTTTAAATATGATAGTGGGTGTGTTACATCTAGATGGAGCACTGTAGCAACTGTCAGCAAAAAAAACAGCTGACAACCTGAATGGGATTTGATGCCGACACCTCCATGAACTTTCACACAAGGTTGGCTCAAGGATGTCCCTTCTTGGGGATGCTCTTTCCCTCATGTTTCTCTACAAAGTTTTCCTTGGAAAATAAAACTATGTATATATTTTGCAGATGGTACGAGGATGATCATTGAGGAACACAATAGATGCAAACAACCAAGAAAAATGACCCCAAGACCTCCTACATGAAACCCAAAGCACTCAACAACTCAAGCTAGCCCACCAAGCTACATGTATGTATTTCTTTTATATATATATAGAAGAAGGCTAAACATTCTACATTTTCAACCTTTTCCGTTTTGCCATCACTGAAATCCAACCAGCTTAGATCCATTTCAAACCCGGATCTATCAAGCACCGAGAGGGATCAAATTATCTAATTTAACATCACGTTACAACACCTCCCCCATAGTGGGTTGTAGAGCACTTCACTACTCTCAGTGCAACAAGGCAATCTTTGTCAAAACTTGCAATTTCGCTAATCCAAAATGATTCTTACCAAATTTCAGGCCAAAAATGTCTATTTCCCTTCTTGTTATTTTTGAGCAGCCAAAGGGGCCAAATCGTAACATGTTTAGACTACAACTATATGTGTGTGTATTATTTATATAAATATGAATAATACATATATATGTATCTTTACTAATACATATATATATATAAATATAGCCTCAAGGGTTAGTTAAACATGTCATGAGCCATACATGAGATCTCTCCCCCAAAAGTTGGGAAGGTCACAAGTTCAACTCTCTTGATCTCTTTGGGATTAGGTGCTTGGAATTTAAGCACCAACGGTTTATCATGGTTACCACTCGTCGATGGAGGTGAAGTCTCTAGCAATTTTCCATACCTGGGAATCCATGAGGCACTGGCAAGGTATCAATGCACTCTTGGAGCTCTTAATATGCGGGTGAGTGAAGGACTATAAATCTCCAAATAAAAAACAGAAGAGAAGAGTATTATTTACATTAATTATGATCATTACAAGATAGAAGCCTTGTAAGTCTAAGACAAAAGTCAAGATGTAAGTCTAATGCAAAAGTCAAGGGGAACGTACAACCTCTATGAGCATAGACAGTCTAGTGCAAAAGTAAGGGGAACGTACAACCTCTGTGAGCATAGAGTCTAGACAAACTAGTGCAAAAGTCAGAGGGAACGTACAACCTCTGTGAGCCTAGTCAAGCCTTGTGAGCCATGAGCAAAAGTCAAGGCATCTAGCAAAAGTTGGGTTCAACATAAAATTCCTATGAGCTAGAAACAAACAATCTTCCTGATATTGCAAATGATGTAAATGTATTGATCTAGTGCGTTGGCACGTGTAACACCTTCCACCATGAAGAAATTCGAATTTCCTTGTAAAGAGTCAAGTTGTAAAAAGTCAAAGTTGCATGTCTAGGTCAAAGTCAAAGTTGTCAAGGTTGTCGCATGTCGCATGTTGCATGCATGACATGCATGCAATACATGTCTAGTTGCATGTTGCATGCATGCATGCCATGTGCATGCTAAGGAGTTCACATGCATATCATGTCAACGGCGAGTTCCTAACTGAAGTGTTAAAGTTCAGTTCTAAATCTGGTTGCTGAGTTAAGTTCAATTGTAAAAGCATGCACTCGTGCCTCTAATTTAAGCCCCCTCCTCTCTACCTCTCCACTCTTATATAAGTAAGAGGTCGACCCTCTTTTCTAGACACAGGTTATGCAGCAAATGGGTGTGGTAACAGAGAGGTATATCAGTCCTTGAGAAGGCGCATAACAGAGAGGTATATCAGACTTCAGTCCTTGAGAAGGTGCATAACAGAGTGGTATATCAGTCCAGAACAGAGTGGTAACAGAGTGGTATATCAGTGTATAACAGAGTGGTGTATCAGTCAATAAGAGGCAGTTGTATCAGTCAATAAGAGGCAGCAATAACAGTCAATAAGAGGCAGCAATAACAGACCATAAAGAGGCAGCGTAACAGTCCAGAAGAGACAATGTATATCAGCAAAGATAAATCTTCAGTGCTGATCTGTAACAAGCACTGTTGAAAAAGTCGGCATCGGCAAAAATTCGGCGAGGGTCCAGAAAACATCGTTTCGGGAAAAGTTGGCAAAAAATCGGAAAACCACGACAAACATTAAAAAATGCAAAATATATTCATTTTTTTCAAAATTTTAAACATATAAAGCAACAACAACATCAGATAAACACATTGGCAAATAAATATGGAGAAAGCAACAAACAAAAATGACAAAAAAAACTTAAAATATATGGTTTATGAGGATGATTTTCACTAACTGGCCACGACTTTCATAAAAAAGTCCCAACTTTTTCAAATTAGAAAAAATCGCGACCTTTTCAAATTAGAAAAAATCGCGATTTTTTCTAGCCGATTTTTCGTAAAGAGACCAGAATGTAATAGCCATAAAGTCAATAGGCTTGACAAACATTTATTATTCATTATTGTAATTGTTGTAAGTCACCCTTTTTACCAAAAGGCACTTTGTCAATTAGATAGAATATATGTACATGAGGAAGAGAACACAGCTTCCTGACCCACTTAGACGAAACTTCCAAGGAACAAAAGCCTATGCAAAATGGTCAGAGAGTGCTACAAGGTCGTATCTAGAGCAGGCAGTTGCAGCAATTCTTTAAAATTCCCAGCTTCCTCGTGATGATATGGAGCATTTCATTTTGAGAATCCTTTGTTATCAATATGATCTTCATTGCGATTGGAATGTGAAGAGAACCAGCAAGGTAGCTCGCGACTAAGGTTTTCAGCACAATGTACAACTAGCTCAGTGATATAATAACTCAAGTTTTGAATGTGATGAGAACTAGTACCTATTGCATATCTGCAACAGGGGAGTCTGACATGTTGATTTTCCAGCGAATTCAACCCCTGGTATGCACTAAAACCATGTTGATCTTTTACCACTCTACTCAACACCTCGCAGCTATCTCAAAATAAAATCACTTTATCTACTAAAAGCACAGTTAAGTAATCAACTAAACATGCAGCAGAAACATAAACAAGGAAACCAAATCAAGCACATATAAACACCAATATTTTCGGGTATAAACCCCTGGAAAAACCCCAAAGGGAAAACCAGTGCAATGATGTTTTTATTAAGGTGAAATCAGGGCTCTCGTAACAGAGAAAATGCCCCACTAAGAGAATTATACACTACAGACAAACCTGGCAACTCTTGTGTTGTTGTACGACCCTATACCAGCACGTTTCTCGAGGCATATGCAATTCAACCCACTGTGAACCACATATATACGTGACTGTCTACACTGTGAATCGCGTATCCTTACAAAAAACCCGTACGGCAAGCTCTGTACAATCTGATTCTTCCCTGTGGTTTTTGTCCTTTGAAATCCACCTACAGCTTCCTCTGCTCTCTCTCCTTGACCTGTATGACCTCTAGATGAAAGTCCTTCTCCACCTATCCAAGATATTGAATCACGGTCCTTTGTGATCCAACCCTCTGATCAACACTTGGATCAAATCTCTTCACCCAACCCGTGAGATTTCCTCACTCTAGTGTAAGAAAAATTCCTTCTTTGCTCCTACACTTCTCACACTAGCAAAAGTCCTTTGTTATCCTCAACCTTGGTCTCTCACCAAAGTCGCTCACTTTGATCTCCTATCAAAAGTGATTTCTCCTTTACCCCAGCCTTGCTTTTATAATCATGAGTTACAATCTATTTCTAATCTTCAAAGTGATCTACGATTGAGATTACTTCTCACATTCACTTAAGATTTAGATTACATGTTGCATGCTATGCATGTTCCTTAAATAACTCAATTACTAAAAAAACACATTTACTTTAATTAATTCATTTTAACTGAAGTAAACTCACACTGGGCTTTCGACGACTTCCACATGCTAGACATAAGCAAATGCAGAAGTACATGTCCGATGCTACCACAAACATCAACACTCCCTCTTAGTGAGGAAGGTACTTCTTCCACCTGGAGTTGGCTCTATCTTCGCTACCAGATCTGTTACCATACCTGCTCTCCAATATACCTGAGTGGTTGCTCCCTCTGACACGAAAGTTATCCCTGTCGTGATGGTCTGACCTGTCTCCGAAGACTCACTGCCTCTGAACATGCTCCTAAAAGTCTCTTGCTCCTAAGCATCCTGTATGGCCATCTCGTACCATGACTCCTTCTTGACAGACTAGGAAGGTTGCTCCTTCCCACTTGAACCTGAAGGTTGACTCCCTCTGAGTTGCTCAACCGTCGGAGCTACCTGCTCCTTGTTCTCTGCCACTATGCTACTTGTCACTGATCACATAGGCTAGCCCTTTAGCCTATACAAGTTTCTCTCTCTAAATCCAAAGACAGTTGCCTTGTCTGAGCTAGATCCTTTGGGCATGATGAGCACCTGCCCATCTCAAAATAATACCTCATAGCCCTTCTTCTCAATCACTAAGACTGAGATCACACTCCTCTTGAGTTTTGGCACCCATAGCACATCATGTACTCTCAAAACACCTCCTAACTCCATCCAGAATGGCACTATTCCAGATCCCCTCACTACATGCTTGGTCCCCATACCAAGTTCTACATGCACCTCTGAGTCGGACTCTATGAAGCTCTTGAACACCTCTTGTGCTCCTATCATATGACATGTGGTTCCACTATCTATCAACCATACACCATATGATATAGTGCCCAAGGAAGTCCGAGAAACAAGTAATAACTTTGTATGTTCAAACTTCTTGGAAAACTTATCCATTTGAGCCTTTGCAAATGCAGCTACATCTGATTGTGTTTCATTCCCCCCTTCTTCATGTGCGGACATTGCCCTGCATAATATCCAAACTTGTGACATGCAAAGCACTTGACTTTGCTCATGTCCTTCTTCTTCTTGCCATCTTGAGAGATAGACTCTCCACTGGCAATCTTCCTGAACTTGCCCTTCCTTGCCTCACTGACAAGGGAAAGATTCTCATCATGGATACTCTTCAAACCATCCCTGGACTCTAACCTAGTCTCCTCCTGAATACAATAAAACCATAGTCTAGCAAAACCTGGCATTGTCTCTCATGCACAAATCCCCTGCACAAAAGGTTCCCAAGACTTGGGAAGACCTCTCAGCGCTACATTCACCAACTCAGCATCATGTATTGTCTCGCCAATGGCTGCAAGTTGATATTGGATCTATGTAATCTTCATAAGATAGTTCACAACCATGTCCTCACTGGACATCTTGACAACTTGAAGTTGGCGCTTCATATGTAGCAACCTGCCTATATTCTTGTTTTGGTATAGACTTACCAAAGCATCATACATTTCCTTGGTAGATTTGTTCTCAGCAATGTGCGAAATAAAGCAATCCTTTATGGATTCTAGCAACACCCACTTGGCCTTTACTTCCTTCTTCTTGTGAGTTGTCAATTCTTGTGGATCAGTAGGACTTGCAACCACAGCCTCAACATACTCTTTGAGGTCATTCTCCTCCAATAGAAGAAGAACCCTTGCCTTCCAAGCCCATAAGTTTGTTGCCCCTTCCAACTTGTTCTCAATCTTCAATGTGTTCACCATCTCCAAGATCTTATCTGATAACCCTCTGCTGAAACTATTGTTTCCTTGAAATCTGTCCTTCGATTTCCCTTGTTGGTTATCAACCTGATAATATCTATCCTCTTGGTTTCCTCCCTTCAGAAACTATGCTCCATCTTTCCTTCAAAGCCCCGGCTTTGATACCATGTTGATTTTCCAACGAATTCAACCCCTAGTATGCACTAATACCATGTTGATCTTTTACCACTCTACTCAACACCCAGCAGTTAGCTCAAAATAAAATCACTTTATCTACTAAAGGAACAGTTGAGTAATCAACTAAACATGCAACGAAAACATAAACAAGGAAACCAAATCAAGCACATATAAACACCAATATTTTTGGGTATAAACCCCGAGAAAAACCCCAGAGGAAAAACCAGTCCAATGATGTTTTTATTAAGGTCAAATCAGGGCTCCCGTAACAGGGAAAATGGCCCAATAAGAGAATTATACACTGCAGACAAACCTAGCAACTCTTGTGTTATTGTACAACCTTGTACCAACACATTTCCCAAGGCATGCGCGATTCATCCCACTGTGAACCGCGTATATACGCGACTGTCTACACTGTGAATCGCGTATCCGTACAGAAAACCCGTACAGCACGGTCCATACGATCTGATTCTTCCATGTGGCTTCTGTCCTTTGAAATCCACCTGTAGCTACCTCTGCTCTCTCTCCTCCTTGACCTATATGACCTCTACATGAAAGTCCTTCTCCACCTATCCAAGATCTTGAATCACGGTCCCTTGGGATCCAACCCTCTGATCAATACTTGGATCAAATCTCTTCACCCAACCCATGAAATCTCCTCACTCTAGTGTAAGCAAAAGTCCTCCTTTTCTCCTACACTCCTCAGATTAGAAAAAGTCATTTTTTGTTATCCTCAACCTTGATCTCTCACCAAAGTCGCTCACTTTGATTTCCTATCAAAAGTGATTTCTCCTTTACCCCAATCTTGCTTTTATAATCATGAGTTACAATCTATTTATAATCTTCAAAGTGATCTACGGTTGAGATTACTTCTCACATTCACTTAAGATTTAGATTACATGTTGCATGCTATGCATGTTCCTTAAATAACTCAATTACTAATAAAAACACATTTACTTTAATTAATTCCTTTTAACTAAAGTAAACTCACACCGGGCTTTCGATGACTTCCACATGCTAGACACAAGCAAATGCGGAATTACATATCCGATGCTACCACAAACATCAACATGACAATGCCACATTAATTTAGAGCTACAGCAGACACAACAACCATAGTAAAAATGTCAGCGATCACTACTCTTATTGCTTACAAGGCTACGCAGTTACTTCAAGAAATCTAATAAGTTGAGTCACTAGAACTTCAGAGCTGTAAGTGTATAAACCAAAACTAGTTTGACTACCCAAAGTGTTACAGCATCTGAGATAGAACTTCCCAGAGATGTAGAAATGGAATCTTAGTCTTTAAATATCGGGTTGGTTGGCACTTTGAAAGAAGCTAGACTGAAATCAAATAAGCTGATTAGATGATTTTTCATAAGGGAAATAAAATTAGTGGATCACTATGCATCATATAGGAAACTGATCATAACCCAAAGCCAAGATGTGCATACGTTTGATTGAGAAGACTAACGATAAGCTCCCAAGGATTTTGCCAATATTTTCAGGAATGCACTCCATTAGCAAAGAAAAGAAGCTTGCTATCCTCTCTTCTGTTATCAACCCAGATAATGCAATTTTGTCATAGTGGATAAAGACCTGTGTGTGTTGCCACATATAGACTGCCAAAAATGGCAAAGGGTTCTTCGAGAGTTTAGCATCGAGCAAAATGATCTATAGGAATAGAATCCCTAGGCAAGTTTCACTCTCGTACTCAAGATGACTCAATTGTCTAAACATATGCAGCACTTACATATAAACATTGGACTTGTGACATGATAGTTACAACATACATACATCTGCTCGCTGTTTTGGAAAGTTGGGTTATTCGTTTCAATGGACAAACTCAATTCAAACCAGAGAACTATCCTATTGACTCTGTCTTGAATCAAGTTACCTTAGTGCACAACAAAAAAATCAAAGGCAGTGCATTGGCTATAAGAGACATGCAGATAGCCGGCCAAAATAATGGCACTCTTACATCGCCCGTGATTTTCTTGTGGAGCGATTGCTCATATTCTGAGTCTAGCCCTTATCTCACAAGCGCACTTGGTAACTTTCAACTGCACATGCTCCATTATTTATTTGAAGCCAAGACCTTTTGGATCCTTGTCAGATTAGTTGTTCAACCAGTTAGTGTAGTTGCTGCTGGTAACGATGGTTGGAAATCTGCTTGAGAGGTTCTGCGTACAACCAGTCATATGCAATCAGTTTTGGCTTTAAATGTTTAAAATTTTATATCTTGGTAATCAGCATTCAATGCCCGGTTATTTATCAAATGCAAGTGGAAGAGAATCTTGGGAATTCTCAAAGGAAGTTCCTGTGGGAATGCTCTAAGTAAATTAAAACCTTAAGATCTTTGAGAAGGCTATAAAAAAATAACATGAAGACACATACTCGAACAAAGCCAATTTTTCAAAAAAAGGGTAGCTCGTGAGTTATTAATATCCAATTTATTATCTTATGTGATTGAAGAACATCGAAAGTTAAGAGAGCATTGTACACTACAATAATTACAGTCATGACATTGCATGGCAAGCAAAGTGGTGCGGTAATTTTTACTGGGATATTTAAAAATAAAGGTACTCTATGGCGAGGAATAAGATATGGGGAGTCAATACATTCACTTTGGGCTCTTGCTTGTGATATGGAATGAAGGTCTCTTTCTTGTGATATGGAATGAAGAATAGCATTACACCGCCAGATTGAATGAGGATGGGATTGTTCATTGGAACTAGAGTATGCATGACTTAGACACAATCTGGCAAATTATTGAAGTCAAATTTCTACAATCCACAATAGTGGTGTTGAATGCAGTATGTGAGACAATACAGTTTACTTACTATAATCAACTTGACATAACTTGAACCATTGCAAAGTGCAACTTGGGTAATTCGTAAGGCAACAATATATTCAAACTACTACTATGCATCCATTTTGGACGGATGGGGACTGTAGCTGGCTAGTAGCTACTATTCATACAAGATATATATTATTTCACCTCAAAACAGTACGGGAGACGCTGTAGTACAGTTGGCATCAGCATGAGAAATACTATAATGGTTGTGTGGCTCCCTGTATTTTATGAGGAAAGTCAAGTTAGCTATACTATATTTACACAAGAAGGTGGAGTATAACTAGGATAGATCCATCTTGACACCGGATTTATCAAGCGTCGAGAGAGACTAAACCCTTTGAGATGAAAACATTTTTGACACTGAAAAGCTTGAGAAAAGGTTTGCATCTCAAGGGAATTCAACTGTCCCAGTGCTTGATATATCAGGGATTAAGATGGATCTATGTTGGGCTTTACACACACACACACACACACACACATATATATATATATATATATCTTAGTTGCACAGGTACCGCTCCCGGGAGTCGGGGAACCCGTACCCAGCATTTCCCCGCTCCCGATAGCTAGTACGAAACGCCCATTTTTGTTGAGAGCTTCTTTGGGAGCTTTTTGGGAACTTGCTTTGGTTTCTCCCTTTTTGGGGGAGCTTGTAAAAGCTCCCAATCTATTTAGGCTCCTCCAAAAGATCCTTGACATGCAGGGAGATTCTGCAAGCTCTCGGCCTTATGGGACCAAAAATCATAAGAAATGTGCCAAAAATCAATTGAATGAACGTTGTTTCTCATGCCAAGAAATCACCAACAATAAAATGGCTAGCTGTTCTACGAAATGGCTTTTTTTGCCGGAATCCGGCGATATAAATTTACACGAATCACTATTTTTTGTTGTTCAAAATCCATTTCTGAATGCAGAAATGGATTCAGCATGCTGAAAAACTCCCAGGGCACTCAGATTATACAGAAATAATCACTCCAATCCACGAAACCAACAATTTCTCACCGGATTTCGGGCAAATATCCCCGGAAAAAATCAGCATTTCCTAGAACCTTTAGCCTACGGCTTTTTAAAATTTTCAAGGTTATATAAATTAAGAGGGCTCGCACCTCTTAGCTCTTTAGATCTATTCACACTCAAAATATCAGCTGCCAATGTACTTAAGTGAATAAACATGGATCTTTCTACACCAATACTAAGTTATCGAACAACTCTAATTCATGTCTCAAATGTTTATAGTTAGTTTACATTGTTCCTATTGAATGATATAGCAATTTACGTTCATAAACAACATCAAACTCAAAATACCAAAGACTTTGAAAGTTTGATGTTAGTTGAACCTTAAAACAATCAAGTTCCTTCATATGAGAAGTAAGTAGTGGTTACTGTTATACCCCACTTTTAGGGATAACTAGGAGATCATGTCTCAAGGCCCACAGGTCCTAGACATGGAGTACTGAAAGCACGATTGACTTTAGCATGGCCCTGGAGGGCCCACCTTTCTTTCTTCCAGCATCTTTATCTTGTCGACAGCAGCAGCATCCATCACCATCGGCTTGGTCCTGTGTCAGAGAAGGTTCTTGCTCCATGAGGTAATTAGTCCGAGTATCATGGTATGTGTCACTTTGATCATCAAAACCATTTGAATGTATGCATCTGATTCCTTTTATTTCTAACAACTGCTTGGATCTTACACTTGACCATCTTTGGGGGGATTGACAGGGTGCCCTAGCAAGCCTATGTTTGTAGGTTTTGGTTTGCCACTGGGGGGATTTCTGAAAAGCCATTGTCCGCTCCCATCATAGCACCACTGTTTCATCTTGTTTCCCGCTCACTTGTCCCATTCCACTTGTCCAGGCACTAGGTTGACCTATTTTCAGGACTGCACCTTATCTCGTGGGAAGAAGGGGCTAAAGGCCCAGAAGGTAAAAGCAAGTTGGTAAAAGATAAAAGCCTAAAAATGAAACCTCGAGATGCTTCGCCCAGGGATCCCCGAGAAAGTAATAAAAGGCTTCTCAGCAAGAAACAAGAGGGACCCGAAAAAATAATAAAACAAGACCTAACCAAAGGATAGGGGGTCTCATCACGAGCCAGCCTATTAGGTCCATGGGTACCTAGCAGTATGACATTGCCACCAGCTGGTTACCACGCCAGGGCAGTGACTCTTGGTTGTATGGCCAAGGGAAAGGGGGTCTCATCACGAACCAGCCTTCTCATTTCTGTGAAAGTACTTGTGGGTAACGCTGCCACCACTAGTCACCACGCCAGGGCAGTGTTCCCTGATTAGCTCTTGAACAAAAAAAGGAAAAGCAATGAAAGATAAAAGAATGAAAAGAATAAGAATAAAAGGCAAGAATGGACTTGGAAAAAATGCATCCATCACAGGTACAGCTCGCCTTCTAACAAAGGCACCCACAGGTAACATTTCTTGCATCCTTGGCCCTCACTGCACCCAGATGCTTGGACTTCCCCTGACCACATCACCCACTTACATGGCTTGGATGAGGTCTCTTCCGGGAACTTCCCTTTTCAGTGGACACTAGCCCAATAGGACGCTTTGTCCCTTTCTCCATACTTGTATTGTAGGCTTGTGTAACGTCTTTGAGCTGTTAGCTGATGTATTAGGGATTTTATGCCAATGTTTAATAATATTGATGATGAGATGTGATTGACATTGTTATGATCCCTGTGACTGATGAGCCCATGGAGGGCGTAGCTTTTGGTGTGCAGGACCATGCCCAACGGACAAGTACCATTTTGGATTGGTACACATGGGGAGATGATCAGTTCGGACCTCCATGGGGCTGAAGAGCCCATCAGGTGGATGTTGAGACCCCATCAAGGGGCAGAGACAGGACAAAGATGGATCAGGGGCTTTGCACCAGAGAAGGAGAGGACGTTCCACCAGAGGCACTTTGGCAGAGCTTGACCTAGGGGGATTGACCCTCTTTCAGTGGAACGTTGGCCTTGGAAAGCCTGGGACGTCACCCTTGATGACCATGACGTCATCCAGCCTATTGGACGTCTTGGGAGGCAGACTGGGCAGTATTGGCACGTGTGGCATGAGGGAGGAGCCCAAGGAGGGCTAACGTTTTGCTCCAAGATGCCTCATTTGCCCTAAAAGGGGCTAACGTCTCCTTTGGAAGGGCTTCATGTCTCTTTTCAGCTTGATTAGGGTTTTAATTTGACAATTTAATTTAAAACAGTATGATTTTAGTATTTTGGCCTTGTCGGCCTTTTTGCATGACCTAAAATGTAAAATTAGGTCATGGAATGGTATAAATGAAGGATTTTCACCTTCATTTTTCATCACAACTTACTCACTCCATAAGGAGGTCTGAAATTTGCGCCCTCTCTTGGGTTATTGGCTGATTTAGTGATGCGCACTTATTGAAGGAGGATTATTTTGGCATGTTTTGGCATTTCTCTTGAAGGAAGGTGTTACAACTAGGGTTTGCATTGACATTTCTTGGTGATATGTATGTAATTTTCTGCAAAACTTCTTGAATGAATGGTTGTAGTTTCATTTCTTGCATATGTTTATGATTTTTTGTTGAACAAAACCCTAGGTGACAAGCACACAAGTAGGTCCTTGTCTCATGTCCCCTTTGAGAGAAATTTTCAGCCATTGATAGAGAAGAGAGAGCCTAGTCGTAGCTACACCCTCTTTTTCTCTTCATTTATTGCTAGTCGTACTAAGAAGAAAGAGACGCCTTAAGCCTAGGTCTACTACACTTTGGGCCGATTTTTTCTAGGGTTTGTTGAAAGAGCCTTGTTGTAGCAACACTCTTCTTCATCAAACCCTTTTGTCTTAGTTTATGCTATCTTTCAGCTAGCCATTTTTGCCATTTTAGTTAAGGAAGGAGGAGAGAGCACTGAGGCCTAGTTCATCTACACCAAAGTGAGCCTCTCTACCCTAGGGTTTTGACTTTGAGGCCTTGCCTTAGCAACACCTCAAAGCCTCTCCCTCTAGTCCTTAGCCATTTTGACTTTTGTCTCCTTCAGCTCTTGCGTCCTTCACTATTGACTCCATTTAACCCTAAGGCACTGATCCTAAGACCTCATGCATTGAAGTGAACCTGATCAAAACTACTCTCAAACTCTTGAATCAAAACCCTAATTTCACTAACCCTAGCCTAAACTAACCTTCTAACCCCATGTGTTGCCTTCATCTTTAGCCATAATATCATTGGTGTAGCAAAACGTTTTACTTTATAAGCAATTGAATGGTGATTAAAGGCATAAATTAAATGAAGTATTGATTTATTACATTGAATGCCATATTGTTCCAGCATTTATTGGTGAAGTGACATAATTTTCATTGCTATTTATAAACATTGACTTCGTCAATATTTATTGTCAAAATTGCTTATATGTTTATCAGATAGTCATTAAATTTACATGAAGTACTAACCCATTGATCAAAGCTTGCATATATCAGTTTATTGTTGCTTTGTCTCAAGCAGATGTATCTCTTTGGGGGGTTTTACTTTATCATTGGCCTTTGGCCGGACTATCTTCTCGGTGGTGACTTGTGAGGGGGGGATAACTACTTTATCTTGTAATCCTTTGCCTTCTCAGAACCCCAGGTCACCGAGGACGTCTCCCCTGGGCCTTACCACCCTAAATAGAAATAACCATCCCATTGTGGTGACATTGGGTGGGATTGGTTCTTGTTACGCCAGTTTGACCTTCAAACCTCAAGCCTTTTATCCTTGCTACAAACTGTGCGATAACAGTTACCATCTAAAAATATGCAGAGGCACCCAAATACTAACCACTCTTGGGAGCAATAATAAATATGGAGTTGGAACAAGGAATTATAAAAAGATTGAATCTCATGGTTTATGAAACTATTGGTGCTTCGTACATCTATAGATATGAAAATTGCCTTTACTAACTCATACAATTGGATGAAGTTGTAGGTCAAATTTACAAAACATACCATGGCACTAGAGTCATGCATAATAAATAAAGGGTTGACTTCAGGGCACACAAACCCAAGTTATGTATAACATGGACCTAGAGGTGGGAGCAAATTTAAAAGGATTGGATTTCATGACACTGCTAGAGGCTTAAGAGGCTAAAACTGCTAGAAGCTTAGGAGGCTAAAATAGTTTAAGTTATGAAATTAATCAATTATGTTCAAGTTCAAATTCTTTTGGGTTTAAGTTTTCATATATTTTTTAAAAATTTTAATATATATTATTGCCACTCCCAACTTGTTGTTTCCTACAAATTTGGGTGAATCTTCTAGCCGTACCAGATACTCATAACCAACGTACCCGCTTTCCAGAAACTTGTGCCATAACTCAACCTGCAGAGTTCTCTCACCAGCTCATTAGGAAGATACATTCACAATCAATAATTAAATTATATGAAGAATAATACATACAAAAATTCAAAGAAAACATTATTGTGCCTAGAGGCACATTCTACAGCCCAGTGTGTATGAGATTGTAATGTATGTTCAGTCTGTCTTGTCCGTAATACTTACATGGACCAAAAAAGGTGCACAATAGAACTTAAAAAATTAATAATGATAAAAATAATAAATTAATTCACAAATATATATATATATAACTTAATAAATTAATTAATTAATTAATAATAATAAAAATAATAAATTAATTCACAGATAAATGTGTGTGTGTTGTTGGACTCCGATTGTCGTTAGACCAAAACCCGCAAGCGTTAATCTCTGCCACAATCGTCAGAGTTAGGATCCACGAGAGGCCGTTCAACCATGTCGCGAAACTCACGGGGAGCGCTGGCCACATATGCCAACAACCCCCTCCCCCCCAGAGTTACCCTGGGAGTTTCAAACTCGAGACCTATCACTCTGATACCATTTGTTGGACTCTGATTGCCGCTAGACCAAAATCCGCAGGCGTTAATCTCTGCCACAATCGCCAGAGTTAGGATCCACGAGAGGTTGCTAAACCATGTCACGAAACTCACAGGGAGCGCTGGTCACATACGCCAACATGTGCGTGTGTGTGTGAGAGAGAGAATTAATTTATTATTTTTATCGTTATTATTTTATTAAGTTTTATTGTGTTCCTTTTTTGGTCCACGTAAGCATTACCGAAAAGACAAACTGAACATATGTTACAATCTCTTTCACACTGGGCTGTAGAATGCACCTCTAAGCACAATAATGTTTTCTTTGAATTTTTGTATATATTATTCTTCATATAATTTAATTATCGATTGTGAATGTATCTTCCTAATGAGCTGGTGAGAAAACTCTGCAGGTTGAGTTATGGTTAGTCAACAAATTGAATAATATATCTTTCAAGAGAAGAAACTTGCAATTTATGTCATCCGACTACACAGCAGAAGCGTAATGGATAAAATTTCCCAAGGATGGAGGCAATCTTAAGAGGGGAGAGTGTGTACACTCTCTTTTAAGTAAAAGCAGTAAAATTTACATAAATTTTAAATAAATATCTAATTTTTGAATTAGTTTGAAAATATACTTGTATCAAAATATTTTTTTTTTTTTAAGTAAGTAGTATTATATATAAAAAGCCTTCCAAAACCAAAGTAGAGGTTCAAAATACAGACATAGCCATATTGTAATTACTAGACTGCCCCAACAGAGGGGAAACCAGTCCAGCCAGCAGAGGAGGCAAGCATAAGTAGTGTAATATTCTAAGAACAATAGTCTCAAACTGACTGGTCATCAGCTAAATAGAAGAGAAGCTAATAAAACTTTAAGTTTCGCTATGGACCTAGACATTTGTCGAATAACCTGGCCAGGTGGCGTGGATGTCCTCGGACCATGGTTCCTCCTCGACATACGTCACTTGGTCTGCCCACTGCTTTTCAGCCTTCACACTGCTCTCGGCTCTGTCGGCACCTATCGAAGTATCCTGCAGCGGTCGTCGGGCTGAGTCCACCTCCACAGCCATGTCCTCGTGCTTGGCTTGCTCCAGCCCATTCCCTGCAAATCGTTGCACCTGAGCGTTTCCGTCACTGGTAGCTGCGCAAGGTTCCTCTATTGTAGCCGCCCCTGCCGCATCCGAGGGAAAAGCCTCTTAAAGGGAGGAAAGGAGCTGAAGAAGGACCGCTACCTTTCCGTCTGTGGCTTGCAGACGGAATTGAAGGTCCTCCACCCCCTGACGGAGTTCAAATACCAAGCCGAAGAGGATGGCGAGGCTTTCTCTTAGCTGCGTGACGAAGAAAGAGTCAGAGGACTGGTTCTCAGAGTTCCATGGCTTTCGAGGAGGAGGTGGCTCTCCCTCGGCTTTCCTTAATGAATCAAGAACTGGTATAGGGGCAGGCTCAACCATTGGAGGGGCAAGAAGGGGACGCGAGGAGGAACACGGCAGCCTGGGGATGATAGCTAGACAATCAAACTGTGAAACGAGCGGAGCGGGAGAGGGAGGCAGAAAAGGCTCGGGCTGGATGGAAGGGGAGGAGCAAAAGGAGGGCGAGTCAGGGGGCGAGACAGAAGGTCGGCGAGGTTTCCATGGAGAGCCTCTCCGCGGCCTACCCCTTGGGCGCGGCATGAGGTTCTTCTTATGGCTGCCAAAAGTGACCAGGTGCAACAAGCAAAGATAAAGTGCCTGGAGACGAGTAGGGACTGCAAAAAGCATGAAGGTTCAGGAGAGATCAGGCCATGGCAGCAGAGGGGGGAGCCATACAGAGCGTGGGCAGATATGAGGGGCATACACTAGCAACCAAGCCATGAAATGAGGCGCAAAGGGAGAGGGAGGCTGCATAAATGAACTGCTACAACGTCTTAAGAGCTATTTAATGCAGGAGTGGGGTGGCGGGCGATGGCACGAGCCCGTCACATGGCTCCATGCCCCGTTGGCCGATCCCTGCCTCTGCTACACGCCAAGTGTTCCTCACTAGCACCCCATCCGGGGGAGTGTCCATCGTTCCAGCTTTGCGGATACATTGCTGGAGAATAGGGTGATCAGGTTCTAGGGCTAAGTTGCATAGGAGTTCTGGTCCGCTCCAGTTGGTACCCATATTAGCTAGTTCATCCGCAACTTGGTTCGCCTTCCTCCTGATGTGAGCAGGTATGACAGCCTAATTTGGTTGCAATAAGTCTGTGATTATCTATAGCCCGTGTGAAAGTCTCCAACTAGGCGACATTTTTTCCGGGTCGCTCCATTTAAGATTCTGCGCAGCAGATTGATGATGATTTGAGAGTCCCCCTCGACTATTAGCTTGGTGAAATCGTTTTTGATGGCTAATTACTTGTATCAAAATATTGATTGAATTGTATTTGTTCTTTTTTCCCATGAAATGTTTCTGTTAAAACTTATTAAAAAACAATATTCGCATGCATTTTATACAAAAAAAAAAAAAAAGTGGGCCGCATAAAGCAACAACCACAAGCAAAGCATAGCATCTACCATACACACAAAGGGCTACTCAAAAGTGATAAAGAGCCTATGCCCAAAGGGCTTACATGTTCGTCCAAAAGAGCAGCAGTCATGCAACTTAGGACTAGAAAACAGAGAGCAAAAATAAAAGTTGGTGGCCAGCTGATCACAATAAAGATTGTCATAAAGATTAAGCAACAGCCACAGATCTCATGTCTAGAGGAGGATCACAGTGATCAAAGTTCAGGCCCCATCCATTAACTGGTCGTGCATCAACAGGTGGGGGCAGGGTTCCATCCATCATCATTTTGTTGCTCTCAACATTTCTCCATCAAGATGGTCAGGTCAACCCTACAGAACGAGGCCAATTGTGGTGCTCTTAATTTCAGTATTCATTGCATTCCCTAACCAAGTAGCATGCTCTATGGCGCAACTTGCTTCTAGATCTACAAGAGCAAACCAAACTTAGTGAGAATGATCTCCAAGGAGACTCAACTCATTGTGTATGGGACCACCAATAGTACTCCAGAAGCCTTCATAGATGCACCAGCTCGAGCTCTACCTTCCCAGTTTACACTTGCATCTGCAAGTGAAAGTTGACACAAATTAAAGCCCCATCATCCCAGGTAGACTTGTAGAAATGAACATTTTTTAAAATACATTCATTTCAATTTTTCCTTATAGGAAATGAAAGCTCTATTCTAACATGCTATCACACTGCATGAAATTAAACGACTCATGGGAGCTTGTCACCAAGAGGTGTAGACTTCCAAGTTATGGACATGGGAAGGAGCTAACAACACAGGTTTGAGGCCCATTCCCAAGTTGACTTAGCAAAAGGGTAGAACCAAAACAAATGCTTGACTCTTTCGTCCTTGCAACAAAAAGCACATTTGGGTTAGCCAACTCTAAGGTACTTCAAGCACTAGGCAACAGGAACGCAGCCAAAAATCATGGACAAAGCATTTTCTTTGGCTCAAAATAAGCATGCCACACCGCACAAAGTTAAAATAACCAGGTCATCATTTAAATAACATCCTCCTGAGCTTATTTAATTTTGTGTTGAGAAATAGACTGGATTTTGGCCAACAATACCCATTTGTTAGTTTGCACTTCTTAAAACCTTTAGAACAGTTCCACTTCTAGTCTCTCCGCCATGCAACTGGTACAAGCAAACCCAACTTAAGAAAGAGGTCATATGTGATCAACTTCTTAATCTGCTCAATTACAAGTTTGTCACTACAAGTGATGTTAGCGAACTCTAGGGTACTTCAAGCACTAGGCAACAGGAACGCAGCCAAAAATTATGGACCAAGCATTCTCTTTGGCTCAAAATAAGCCTGACACACCGCTCAAAGTTAAAATAACCAGGTCATCATTTAAATAACATCCTCCTGAGCTTATTTAACTTTGTGTTGAGAACTAGACTGGAGTTTAGCCAACAATACCCATTTGTTAGTTTGCACTTCTTAAAACCTTTAGAATAGTTCCACTTCCAGTCTCTCCACCATGCAGATAGCACAAGCAAACCCAACTTAAGAAAGAGATCATATGTGATCAACTTATTAATCTGCTCAATAACAAGTTTGTCACTTCAATTAAAATTTTTCCTTCAAATTTAACCAAGGCTTCCACTCGTGAGCTTAGCGATCAAAGAGATCCCCAACTTGAAAACCCGCTTGGCCAAGAGCTAAGCAATTTTGCCAAGGCCTTTCCATTAAATTGCACCAAGGGAGACCACTAGATGAAATGGTCCTTAAATGAGAGGCTTTTTTGAAGCAAGTCACCTTTCCAAGTAAGGCGATGCTTAATAGCCATACAAGCTTTCCAAATGTTTTGATCAACAAAGGTTCCCTAGATTTGACTTTAGCCAAGGTTGGGAGAATTTGCAAGTTGACATTCCTCCAACTCCTTTTAACCAATGGGGTTCTTCTCAACTTAGTCACCGGGTTCGGCGATTTTCAAGCATCAAATTCGAAATTCGTCGATTTTTATCCGATCCCGAATTTATTGGATGAAATTTGTCAAACTTCAAGCCGGATTTAATGCCGAACTCGAATATGTACTTAAAGATGAACAAATTCACCCAAATTCGTTAAAATTCTCCTAGGGTTTGATGAGGTTCAAGCAGGTATGGTTAAAAAAAATTCAAAAATGCACAACCCACGAACTAAAAACCTAAGTGCCACCACCCAACTTCATTTCCATTCTCTTCCACCCGTGACTCGTGCTCCATTCGACTTGCAAATCTTTGCCCTTGCCCTCGACTCTCGGTCGAGTCCATTGTCCAGTGGTCGGCATATGAGCATACATCGATGGTCACTCCAGTCTCAGCTCTCCAACATACCGTAAGTGTAACCCCAATGGTCACTTCATCCTTCAATACATACCTCAACAGACTACAGTCAATTGAGCAGTGAGAAGTGAGGACTCGAGTCAGGTGCATGCGATCGATAGTATTAAGTCCAAGTGCGTGCAACCATGGCGTGCGGTCGATCTAAGATAGAGTCTAGACTACAGTTTACAGTGACTCATGAAACTCTAATTGCATGACTACAATTTACACTACAGTTAAAATTCTAATTCTTAAAATAACACTACAGTTCACACTACAGTTAAATAATTCGTGACTACAGTAAAAAATTCTAATTCGTGACTATATATATTATATATATTTTTTAATTTTCAAATTTTGTAGTTTGGCGAACTTAATGCCAAATTTTATCCCCAAAATTTTGTCGGTCAATTTTTTGTCGAACTTCAAGCTCGCCGAATTCGAACACAAACACGAACCCGGTGACTGAGCTTCTCAATATGCAATTATGCAAAGGAAATTTCCATCTCTCCCTACCATCCATATAGCATGAATCACTCATTTCACACATAGCACTTGAGCATGTCTAAAGGACCCAATTTGGAGTCCAACCCACTCCTTAGGGCTGGACTAGAGACCCCAATGAACCAAATGGAAGCCTTTTTTCCCCTACATGTTGAACTAGAGAAAGTCGTGAAGGAATTTCTTCATCCTTTTATAAACCGCATTAGGTCAAACCCAACAAGATGAGTAGTACACATGGGTAGCAGCAAGGACCTTATAACAAATATGAAACCTAGCCGCTAATGACATAGGTTTGGAAATCCATCTGTCTACTTTCATGGCTATTCTTTACAACACAACCTCCTAGAACCTGAATGGAAAAGGAAATCCTCAAAAACTTTAACACTTGACCAAGCTAAAGCCATGACCACCCTTAACTAGCTAGCCAATCAAGAATGTCATTCTGAAACAGTGTATAGCATTGAGTTTTGGCCATTTGGAGTTTGGCACTCAAGACTTTGTTCACGATATGAATACAATCCAGAGTGTTACCCATCAACTCCTCCTCCTCTAGGATGGTTAGAAAGGGAATCGTCTACTAAATGCCCATTGACCCTCTGCCCAACATTAGGTTCAAGGAGGGGGATACCCTGAACGAACCTTGAGCAATTTGGTAGGGTAGAAGATAACCCAAGGCCTCTACTCCTAGAACATACAAGGTTGGGGTCAACTGGAAACTTTGCCTGATCAACCTAAATAAGCCAACTTCCTTTGATTTAACCTGGTTTATAGACAGGCAAGTTGAAGCATTAAAGAATAGAGTCTCGGTGGCCAAAACAAAGAAATGGACAAAACTTAGTAGCATGGATGAGATCAAAATCCACTCCACATGGTCATAGGCTTTTTCAAAGCCACATTTAGTGAAAAGTGCCTTCAGTCCTAAGAATTTGGCCCATGCCATACCTTCCCAAATAGCAACAACATTGTTGAGTATGTATTATCCTCTAATGAAACTCGTTTGTTCTAGACTTATGATCTACAACAAGGTATAGCAATGTCGCAAGGCCAAAGCTTTGATTAGAATATTGTAAGAAACATTCAAGAGGGTTATTGACCTCCAGTTGGTAATCAGTTTTGGGTCACCCACTTTAGGAGTAAACTTAATGAAGCCTTTATTGATGAGACAACTAAGACTTTGCAAAATCTTTTCTTGTATACACTATGAAGGTCAAGCCAACAAAATCTCATGTGGCCTTAAAAAGTTCACACAGGTACCCAACCAAGCTAGTTGACTTGTCATTGGCAATCACCATCCTCGCTTTTGTCAATTTTCTGGCAAAGTCAAATCTTAGTTGCACATTCTCTCTTGTTCCCAAGACACCTTTAGAGGGACAAGGTCAATGTGGGTCTACATGGCCATTGTATGTGCAACAATTCAAACCTAAGATTAAAAAAAAATACGATAATAGCTAACAAATTATTGTTCAATGTCCCCTTGGTTGGTTACCCATCCGATCGAAAGTCTTTAAGGTTCCTATTATTTTAGAGGGCTTATTTATTTCAAGATCTTTGAAAAAAACCTTTATGGGTCAGTCCTCGATTTTACGCCAACGGAGACAAAACGAATTTGGACACCACATGTTGAATTTCATCCACCTTCAAGAATTGTCTAAGCTTAGTAATTCTCACTTGCATCGCTTTGCCATGCATTGTGAACTACAACCACCGATAAACTTCTTCAAACTCTCTTTGGCCACTTTATGACACAAGCATTGTATGGCCACCAGCTACTAGCCAAACACTCACAAGAATGCCATAACTCAACCAATGGCATCATTCCACCACCCAATCCATCCATCTATCTTACCTCACGACCTAAGCAACAAGTTCAAAACCTGCTTAACAACTTGGATACACATTGGGTGTTGCAAATGGGAGACATTGAGCAGCTATCTACTATCTAGACTTGTGCATCTACATCTTGGTCACTCCTCAAGATCTAGAGATAACAACAGATTGATGGTCAAAAAGAATAAGCTCTCACAGCACTTGCACCCATCTACCCCCTACACAATCAAAAAAGAAAGTAACATGTTCCGACAACATAGCTATATCAAGTCACTTCATAACTCGTTTAGAGACAACCCTAAGATTAGACCAAAAGTGAACCATAAGCCCAAAAGGGTTTTCCTTCCTGTACTTTTTGGGGTCATAAAGGTCAAGTCTAGCCTTAAGGCTATTCCAAGCCATATGCTCCCTCTGAGGCATGCCAACTAGGTTGACCCCAATCTTATTATCCTGGGACTTCACATTGTTAAAGTCTCCACACAACAACCAGTCAATTTTCAAGAGTGTTCAATGAAACAATCCTGCAAAGTTGATCTCTACCCTACCAATGGGGCCATACATGTTGGCAAGGTCGAGGACCCTGCCATCAAGATTCAGAAACACATACACTACTCTATTGGAGCTAGTTTATAGATATCTTTGCACGTTGATGCAAACTCTGTCTCACAGTGGAACGGGAGATTTTTCACTTTCATTGACAATTTTACAAGAAAAACTTTTGTTTATTTTTTGAAGGATAAAATGATGGAGTGTTTTAAATTGTTCAACCTTGGCGAAAAAGGAGATTGGAAATCCACTAAAGAAGATGAGGTGTCACAATTGTGGTGAGTATGCCTCGAATGCCTTCAAGGCATTTTGTAAACAAGAGGCCATCAATCTTAAAATTCACAGTGCCTTATACTTTGCAATAGAATGGAGTAGCAGAAAGGAAGCATAAGGCATTGATAGAGTGTGTAAGGTCCATGTTGAAGAATGTTGGATTACCAAATATTTTTTGGGTGGAGGTGTTCATCACAGCAGCATATGCTCAAGATCAATTACATGAAGCAACATCAAAATCAAAACCTCCCTCTAAAGGATGGTGTGGAAGGAATCCAAATGTTCATCATTTGAAGGTGTCCAGTGCTCTTGCATATGTATATGTGTTTGATGAGAAGTGGAAGAATTTGAATGACAAAATTGTAAAATGCATCATGATTGGTTATGGTAGTGATGCTAGAATTTACAGGCTTTGTGATGTAGAGAAAAAGAATCCTGTCAAAAGTAGGGATGTAATCTTTGATGAAAATGCAGTGTTGTAGAGGAGAGTGGGAAATGTGAGCATGGAAAGATGCTGCAGAGAAACAAGTTCAAAGATTTGATTTCAAGCTTGATAATGTTAGTGTCAATTCATTCAAAATCGTCGACATGGATACAAGGATCCAACCCCTACATATTTTGCAGGTAGAAGAACTATTGATCGGGAGAATGATCAAGTAGTGGAGTCACAACCAAGACCATTGGATCCTGAAGAAGTGGAGGAAATTGTTTTTGAACCACCTATTCTTAGAAGATCAATGAGTGATCAAAGACGACCAAAAAGGTTCCAGGATTACATTCTGACATGTCAAAATCAAAACCTTCATTTGTTGAAGAAACACTTAAGAGTGGTCAGGCAAAGCATCGGAAGTAAGCAATGGATCTAGAACATTTTGTAGGGAAGGCTTTGGAATGGATTACACATTACACTCTAGCAGGTCAAAATCAGAACTGTTATCGCACAAAATGTAGGTTGTACAAAGCCCAACCCAAACCACAAGATGGCGACAACTAGTAGAATACCTACCCACTGTCACCTCATATAGGTATTCCCGTCACTTTAGAGGTGAAATGATCACCTCAAAGGGGGAATCTCAGGCGACCCTAGGGGGAAATGAGATGGAAAGTAATACTTATGAATGGATGCCTCTATAGGTCAAGTTTCTAAGTGGAAGAAGGCTTGGTAATGAGTCTTGAGGGTAAATTAGGGTTTCCATGTCTTTGAGTACCTGCAAAAAAGTGATTGTACCTTCCTAAAACACAAGAAAAGCTAAGTATGCAAGCTATATGTTAAGTGGACAAGCAAGGTAAGCTTGTTGTCCCTATTTGTGGCAGTCAAACTAAGATGTATATCAGCAAAGAAATGATTATTAGAGCTGCTAAACAAGATGCTAAAACTCTAACAAATGATGCAAGAGACAAGCTAGTAAACACAAATACAACTCAAGTATAAAAGCATAGACTTTAGTATCAATGTAAGGACGTTATAGATAAGTATTGCAGAGATATATTTGCAACCTTATGGCTGTAGAAAACAAGTTGTTACAGCAGAAAAATCAGCCACCAAAACTTGCAAAAAATCCACCCAAAAGATGCACTAGGACTAGTAGATTATGCTGACAAATTCTTAACAAATTCTAACGGTTGATACGAGAGTAAAATCAAAAGTTATGGTGGGTTTCCTGCAGCCCTAATGGCTGTAGATTAAATTTGCAACAGCAATAAGACTTTCTTGGCCAAATGAGATGCCTTGGTGGCTTAGAGACATGTATAGCATATAGGTTAAGTTCCACTTAAGACAATTTCAATATCTCAACTTTTCACGATTACCAATGCAATAATTTATTTCTCCAATGCATGAGGACTAGTGCCTTTCTATTGGGAAAAGGGAGTCTCTTGATTAAACAAGTTGGATGAGTTACTTCCTTGGGGTTGTAAGACCTTTTACTCCCCAAGGCAAACCCTAACCAACAAGGAAAACCTAGGAGGGTGTAAGCCCTTTTACTCCTCCTAGTATCCTTTGCACAATAGATTATTCCAAACAATTATAGTGGACTTGGAGGGGGTTGTATGCCCTTATACTCCCCAAGAGATCATCACATTAACCTTACAACCAAGAAAAGAGAGCAATGAACATGAAATCCTTACCTAGTTGAAGCATTAACAAGATGAAACCCTAATTCACCAAGGAAAATCCATCATAAACTTTAAAGCAAGAACAAGCCTCCAAGCCCTAGATGGGGTGACAGTGGACACGTAGCCCAGGGGAAGCCACACATCCCCCTCACAGAACTTGCCATAAATATGGTCGGCTTCCACCCCAATGCCTATTATTGGATGGAGGGCAGCCATAAACGCTCGCAAAGGGAGGGAGGACAACTCCCCCACGCAGGATTAATGGCAGCCTCAACGATTAATTGCAGGAGGGTGACGTTGGGTACAGGAAGTAGCAGAGCGGTCATATCCACCCCTCGGTTAATTATCCAGCTCGGCCATGTCATTCACAATTTTGCCTCAGTGCTTTGTCTCCTCGCTCTGCTTGGGAATTTGGTTCTGGTCCAGTCGGTTCTCTCTGGCCTCATTCACAGATTTCTTCAACCTCCAAGCTCCACCATGCCGAGAGAGAGAGGAAAAGCCAGGTGAGGTCCTGCCTGGTACTGTCGCGCTGCAAGGCAGAGACGCCTGCACAATTTGGAGAGGGCTCTATCCATAGCCCAGACTCAGCTAAACGTGCAACCACATACGCCTCCAATGGCATTCGAGGAGGAGGAATTCCCGAAGGAACCAATTCAGGTTCCACCAAATTCCCTCCTCTACACGGTCCTGGATGCCTATGACAGCCCCAGCACCAGCGTTGTTGCTACAGATCCAACGGCGGCCATGGATGGCGCCACTTGCATTGTTCAGGAGGAACTCCCCATGACGGATTGTCGGGCTGAGCCTCCACCGCTGAATCGAGTTGTGGATTGCGACCAGACTCCACCCAGCCTCTTCATCCCAAAGCAGTTGGAGCTTATTTTTGAAATTGGAGGCTATATGATGGAGCAACTCCATCGCCACACCCTCATCAGTAGCCGCATCGACATGTTGTTCGACGCCTTCTCGAACGCGCCAGCCAAGCAGAGGTGCCCGACCTGCGCGCAACCCTACGTGCTCAAACCAAGCGATGGTACCCTCCATAGTGGCTCTCTGAATGGCAAGTTCCACTATTCTCATAGCCCCTCTAATGTTTAATTCTGCACTGTTCTTTGAGCCTCACCTGCACGGTGATGGAGTTCTCTTCTTGTCAACTTGGTCTGGTACTCTGTTCATTTTTTTGCCTAGTTTTAATTTTTAGATTTTGTTAGTATGTCTATTATGCCCAGACAGATTTGTCAGCACTACCAGCCGCCACCTGCTCTAGTTTCCAACAAAATGACAGAGCAAGTGGCAGTTGCTCTTTTTGGCCGAACGCACAATTGACTGCCACCTGCTTCGATTTCCACTAGTTTGGCGGAACAGGTGGCATGTCAGTGACATATAATAGTTTTGTACAGTGACAACGCATTAATAAGGAATTACCCTCTTTTTTATTTAAAAAAAAAAAGAACAAGCCTCCAAGAGAGCTAGCGCATCATCCATCCATCCAATAGCATAAAACAAACCATCACAAGATAATGTAACCAAGAGAGATAGAGAGAATTTCCCAAGTAGGGCATAAATTTCAGCTAATGTAATCTTCTCACAATGGGAGAGCTATGATAAAATGAAATATAGATGATGTCTATTTGTACAAATCCTCTAAAAAATAGTTTGTCCACATTCAAAGGGTAAACCACAAGATAAGGGTAACTTTTACCTTTTTCTTGCCCCTTTGCCAAAATAATATTTTTTAATTCATAATTTGCACATAAGATAAACCCTAGAAACATGGCATCACCCTCTTGGGGCAACGTTTTGACACTTTAGGTCAAGTCGTTGAGTAGAAATGAGTGCACTAGGCCTCCAAAGGCCAAGTGGCTTCAAGCCAAGCCTCTCATCCATGATCCAAAGGCTCCCTTCTTCAAAACGTGCCAAGTGTCTTCAATCACCACCGAACCCTAGCCCTATGGTGACGTCAAGCCCTCAAAGGTGACGTTTTGGCCTCCAAAGGCAATTCGTTTGGCTTGTAGGGGCTAGGTGAGATCCTCCAAGGTGTCTCTTAAGCCTCTAAAGGCATGTCATCATCACCCAGTGTGTGGGCCTTGGTATCCAACCTGTGGGCTTCAAGCCCCAAGGAAGCCCAAGCTAGGCTTGTTCTTCCAAATCTGTCCACCAACTAGGTCCTGCAAAGACAATGAATACGTCCTCCAAGGATCTCAAGTCAAATGCATCATGATGAGTAAATCAAATCAATAAAAGAGCCATCTAAGCATGTACATCCAAACCACCTCATCAAAATAAACAAGTGCTCAAAGACCCTATGCAATTTGCCTAGTTTAGGTATGGAAGGGTTGACAAAGCGACCTATTGAGTGAATTGTACCTCAAGTTTAGGAGTGTTTTCCCGAGTGGACCTCTCTCTAAGTCATGTGGATGAAGTGACATGGATGGGGGCAAGACTTTTGGGCATGGGGTTCATACAATACAAGGGATCGTAGTGTCTCATTTATGGGTGCCTTTGTAGAGGGTGTGACACACCTTTGTTTTCAATGTAACCTTTTTCCAAGCCCATTTATTGCCTTTTGTTCTTTTAAGATGTTTCCAAGTTGAAGCCAAGGTGGGGCTTCTACCTAAGCATGAAAAACAGTGCCCACCTTGACTCTACCCTGGTCACATCATGCTTCCCCAAGTTGAAAACATGTGTGTGGCTTCTACCTAAGCATGAAAAACAATGCCCACACATACTTCACCTTAGTTGGCATTTGTATTAGTTATTTTTCACGGGTCCCATCAATTTCTTTCGAGAGACATTTCATTGTCCTCGGGATCCCTAGGCGAGCATCTAGAAGRTTCATGATCGGCTTTTATCTTTTGCCAACTACAAGCCTCTGGGCCTTCAACCCCTTCTTCCCATGAAATGAGGGACAAGTTGACAACCCCTTCTTCCCATGAAATGAGGGACAAGTTGACAACCCCTTCTTGGGTCAGTACACCCGAAAATCCCAAAAGGTAGGGAGACAAGGGGATGAAGTGTGGAAAGTGACAAGTATGGTCGAGAATGGCACGATGACTCGTCAAGAGGACCTCCCAGTAGCAAACCTATCCCAAAGGGTGACCCACTTACTAAGGCACAATGTCAACCACCAAAGTGAAACAGGGCAAAGAGCATAATGTCCAAGGAGACGTTACATAATCAAAAGCAGTTTAAAATGCAACAAACTCAAATGCCTCAAATATTGAAATAACACTCCCCATAATACCTGACTTGTACCTCATGGAGCAAGACACAATGTCTTCTGGAAGCCAGTTGATGTGGTGGATACCGTCATGATGATCCTAGAACTGTGGTGGTGAAGCGGGTCTCTCTCTGTGCAAGTGGACACTACGGGTCAAGCTGTCTCTCAATACTCCATGTCTACAACCTGGGGGCCTCGAGACATCATCTCCTTAGTTATCCCTAGGAGTTGGGGATAACAAGAACCTTCCTTTGTTGAAGAAACACTTGAGAGTGGCTGGGCAAAGCATCAGAAGTATGCAATGGATCTAGAACATTTTGTAGGGAAGACTTCGGAATGGATTACACATTACATTCTGACATGTCAAAATCAGAACCTTCATTTGTTGAAGAAACACTTGAGAGTGGTCGGGCAAAGCATCAGAAGTATGCAATGGATCTAGAACATTTTGTAGGGAAGGCTTTGGATTCTGGAATGGACTCTGTAGCATGACCATGTACAGTCTTGACTGAGTGGGAGTGTTGTAACTACACACTCACAGCGTACATATAAATGTTAAACCACACAATCAGAGGGGTCTGAAACGTTTGCCTGCCAGTGATGGTTGAAGTTTCAAGTTCTGCTTGTGTAATTTTCATGTACATATACATTTGTTAAATTTATAAGCAGCTGCGAGAGCCATTCTCCTGGAAGATGACTAAGACCCTAGAAGAGATCTAGGGCCCCCAGTGCACTCCTAGGGTATGTGGTCTAGGAACAAATTGATAAAGACCCTAGACAATGTCTAGGACCCCTGGACT
>ML777989.1:787228-812009 GCA_009831015.1 Picea engelmannii | reverse complement strand
GTTATAGATCTGTTAGGTTATAGATCTCTGCTGTTATATTTAGAGGATTTTATATCACTGTTATGATCTGAGTTTATTACATATAGTTTGAGTTCACTATAGTATTGAATGAGCATTGTCTAATCTGCTGTTACAGTTTCTTCCAGATCAGCTATTACGGTATTAAGATCTGAGATCTATTGATGTTTGTCTTCTTCTACTGTCACTGCCTTTTATAGATCTATCTCTATATGCTTCAGATCTAAGGTGTTTTAGCTTTGAAAGTAAAAAGAGACTGCTGAATTTGAAAATTACCCTAAATTCTAACAACATTTTAATATATCAATGAATAGAGATGCAATTTCTCTCATTTATAGTGTATAAACTTCATTTCAGATTTGTGAAGCGCTGCTGAACAGAGGTTTATTTTCACTGCAATTTTTATGTCTCTGCATTAGCTTTCCTTCATGTAACTGTGCAGTAAAAGAAAACGAAATAGATCTAGAGGTTATTGCACAGCTCACTGTTCTGACTCTGATGGTTGTACTGGGCCCATTAATAATAGATATTAGATAGAGCTTTGAACGAATCAGAGATCCATGTAAAATATCCTTTAAATATTTGAGTCGATAATGTAATGAATCACACTCACTTTTATCACTAAACTGTACACGCCGCAATCCCACCGACAGATTTCCTGTCACTTCTTTCCTTTCTTCCACATTTGAATCCAAATTCCGAAACTCCTATTCTTTGGCCTGTACTGGGTTGTATTCTCTGGTATACATCTCAGTCACGGCTTTGAAGTCAAAAGTTATTGGATTGTAAAGCTCATATTGTAATGTAGTTCCACTGCCCTCTCTTGTCAAAAAGAGGCATTTAGCCAACCCAAAAAAACATATGAAAGAGGATTTGTGCTGTGTAAAGAGTGAAATTTATAATTGTAAAGCGTACAGAATAATTATTGATGGAGCGTTTCTTCTCTCTATTCTCTCCGTGGCTTTTCTCTGTATTTGCTATCGAGTATGAACCAATGTATGTGTTTGCTATTGATGTATAGATCTATGTAAATACACACAATTTTTTATAACACATATAACAAGTAAAAGATAACAGTAATTTTGCCAATTCATTGGACTAGTTACAAAGACACGGTTCAAACTGAAATTTGAACCAGCCTTTCACATGCGACTATGTAAAAAATCTCTTTATGAGAAATCCGGCTTTGAATTTGAACTAAATTTAATTGTAATATCTCGCATTTGTAGTTAGAGGATTGGCTATGGCCCCAATAAAAACGATTGAATCGGTTTCAAAAATATATAGAATTTTTTATATTAGTTTCCCTAGCTATGGGATGTCTTCAAATCTTCAATGACGCGTTCGGCATTAGTCTGTTGAAAATGATTGAGACCGCTAGATGCAAGTGATGACGGGACAGGAGAATTTTGCGGAATAGATACTTGGGCATCTTAATCAAAACGGATTCTTTGAATGGTGCAAGTCGATTACATTTCAGTTTAATACTCTTGAGAAGGGGTTGGGGAATAATTGATTTGATATGTCAACTGAGAGATTCTTAGTTGGTGTAAGTCGATTGCGTTTCATTGTAATACTAAGAAGGGAATAACCGAAAAAAAAATAATCATATCGAAGAAAGAGAAAATATAAACATAAAAGATTACCCGCAGAAATTTCTTCGGAAGTGCAATTTGTCTGAAGCTGTCCATTAAATTCGGATTCGATAGAATTCAAATGTCCGCCGATCGTTTCCAAGCGGCGTCGCGTAATTTCAAGGCTGCTGCTGCTGTCCATTTTCTCTGCAGGAACCCGCAAAATACCAAACAATAACCCGTAATTATCAGTTAATGAATCCCAAGATTCCTTCTATACAGCGTAGATTGCTCCACAACAAATGAATTTCCGCGCCTTATCTGAAGAAACCAGCAAGGGTAGCCGGATCGAGTCCAGAGTCCTCCCTGAAAACCCTCGAAGAAGAACTTGACGGAAAAAAAATAATTGAGGAAACCAGCTTTGCAAGGCCGACTGCGAACGTCTCTGGAGTGTATCGGACAAGGCCTATAAGAGAAGGGTACCACGACTAGAAGGCTCTACCCTTCACCATTTCTTTGCTTGCGTAAAAGGGCACGTTTGCCTAAGTAGTGTGAGACTGTCTGACGCCGCTGCATCATTTTTTATTTTTTGCTATTACACACTGATTATGTACTTTAATGATTAAGTGTATGTATGTCTTCCATCCATCGCATGTGACTTGCTCTTCAGGGGAAAAATGATGAGTTTCACTAATGCATATGGACACCACTGATAAGTCCGAAGGGTGGGGTCCTAATTTCCGTCAGAAGGGTATGGACACACTAAGTTCAAAGGGTGGGGTCGTAATTTCAGTTAGAAGAGTATTTAGTCATGTAGCTTTTATCATGAAAAAACTTTGAAAATAATTACATTTTAATTTACAACAAAAATTAATTACACATTTTATTTTTTAAAAGTCAAGTAGCAATACTGAAATAAATAAGGAAAATGCTACAAACTCTATAATATTTTATTGTGCTAGCGTATTCATTGTTTGATCTCTTTACTGTTCTAATCCTTTTCTTTTGAACCCGGCATTTCCTATCACCGAGTCAATTCACAATTCCATAGCATTCTTGAATCTATATGTTGAGCAATCCCCCACCCTTAGAGCTCTATGTATCAAATCAATAAGTTCGGTGAATTCTTCTCTGCAATTGAACAAAGAATTTCTTGTAGCAATATCAAGATTTTTGAAATTTCAGGGATTGAGAATCAAACCTCTCAGTGTAAGCTGCGCTTTAAAGAAGCGAAATGACGACATGCCATTTAGAAAGATAAAGCACTATTTCTCTTCTAGAAGACATGCAAAGAGTCAAGTAATTTAGGCCAACTATTTCGTTGCACTGCTCCACCTAAATTGAATGCTTTCTAATTGATCTTTTGGTGCAAAGATTTGACAATCAAGGAAGCCACATAAATAGAACTACATATTAGTGCTAGTATCCATAACATTTATTTGAAGATGAAGAAATATGGTTCTATCGGATATGACTACCTAAATATTGGTAAGAACAACTCAGTTCTTCAATGTTTTCACAATGACTTGGATCTCCAACTACAGAATAGCACAACAAAGCTCGAGGAAATGCTACAACTCTAATAATACCAATTTGATCCTTATTTTAATTAAAATTAAATGAAATCAAATAACCTTTCTCCTCCTCCTTGTCTACAATGTTGGTAGTGACCTCTGTCCTCTTTGCCCTTGGTAGTGACCTCTGTCCTCTTTGCCCATTCCTACCATGACTTTTGTTTTCAAAAAAATTAGATACGAGGCCTTATCATTTCATTTAATAATGTAGAGATACAACATAATGAGTCATCGGAGCAAGACGTAGAGAAGTTATGGATTGGATTGTGTGCATAATCCTCCACAACGAAGGTTGCATTTTTGGGGTTTTGTACATATAAAGGGTGGTGTTTGAACACGCAAGATCTCATAATCTCTAAGTTGTCGTTGATCGCCTTTATTTGTGTACCTCATTTTATATAATTAAATATATGTACCATCATTTAAACGCACATGTAACAGACAATGTAAACTTTAACCCTTTTTATGAAATTTTAATATACACTCTGTACTTCATACTTCATGAAAAACCAATAAAAACAAAAATAGGTTTTTTTTACAAACAAATTTTTAATAATACTTTTAGTACTCTGAGCCTTTTGATGGGCTTAATTTTAATCTTTGATTCACACTTCGTTGAAAATGGTGGAGTTTATTGTTTTTCTTTTCAACCTTGCAAATTGGAAGTTGTTAGTATATTGCAATATATCCATATATCTTATTTTAGGTAATAACAAACTATGTATATTCCGTAATATATTGTATTTTATGTTGCACTAATTTTGATATTATTTAAGCATTTTTTTTTAAAGATTATGAAAAATGTTTTTTCCTTGGTAATCTGCAAAGTAGTTCACCTAGGTTTTTATATATCTAGCCAAAAAGTGTCTTAGAAATGCAAAAAAATTACATTTAGTGATGAGAATGTTTCTTGATATTAGTTTAAAATATATTAAAATTAAAAAATTATATATACTTTAATTTATAATAAGTTATAGGGAGAATATAGATTGTAATCCAAGTTTTGTGTAAGGGGCGGAAAAATTGTGGGGGATCACTCTTGATTTTGGAGAAAACAATAGTTGACTTGTAAATGGGGTTTAGGGACAACCACAGACAACCAAGGTGAGGGTGAGGTGTATGTTATATTTTAGGGACTTCTATCTATAAACAGGACTGGAGTGAGGACATTGATTATTATTGGCGATTCAAATATAAGTATCAATCTCATGAACAACAAGAAAAACCCATCTGATAGTAAGCTATTATGCCTCATCACTAGAATAAAAAGGAGACTCTTCAATTTCAAGATATCACTTTTTTCCAAGTCCCGAGAGCTCTAAATCATCAAGTGGACACCCTCACAAACAAGGCCTCAAGATTGGACAAGGGAAACCTAAGGAAAAATGAGTGTATTTTTTTCCAAGTTATCCTAGGTTCATGACCAATGCCAAATATGCACGATGTCATGTTTCAAACTCATTAAACATCATATGTCGACATAACCACATTGTCGTGGTATAACTATATGGAGGTGGGATGCAATGCACATCACTCTTACGACATCCCCATGCATTCCCGACTTAATGTTAAGTCTACAATTTGAAGCAAGTGAAGATAATATGCAGGACTGACAGGGTAGGTGCTTTGTCTGATGAGGAGAATTAGTGAAATTTAGCTCTGGTTCAATTGGAATTCCGAGTAAGCACTCCCTTTTGAACTCCATTGGTGATCTATGGTGTTCTCACTATGGTTCTGGATCCATCTCTAGTGGTTATTATCTCGGTCTGGCGCTATGTGTTGGTGTTTGTTTGGAGCTTTGTTCTCAACCTTGTCTGAACCATTGGTGTTTGTTTGGAGTCGCTAGTCCACAACATTTGTAACAAGGGTTTGGGTTCCTCCATTTGAATCAAGTTAGTCTCTTGTTGAGGGAGCTTTTGAATACTAATTTACGGGTTTTAAATGACTTCAAGAAGGGACTCGTGGACTAGCTACATGTGTCCACTCTATGTTTGTATCTCTCCTATGTGTGTAGTATTATTTTGTGTTTGTTGTGTATCTTCCCTCTTGTGTTGGCATTTCAACCTCTTGGGTGCTTGTTGGGTCTACTATTTGGAAAGGCCTAGCTCGTCCTTTTGGAATTTCTCCTTTGGGTGTTCATTGTCTACTCTCTGTTTGGGAATCCATGGAAGATTTGGGACATGGATTACAAGGAAATTCAAGACATGCATAGAGTATTGTGCAAGCATGAGGATTTCATCAACAATAACAAGATGTATATATTGTTGGTGACAACTAAGGTACATAAGAATGAACATCAATGCATATCCCAAAATGTAATGGTTATGGACACCCTCGTGCAACGAAAAAGGCAAATCCGAGTTCTAGAAGTTGAATGTTCAATGTTAAGGAATATGGTATATAACCTCAACAAACGTTTCCCACTCAACTACCTCAAACTATAGAATGTCAATGAATTATGTTCATGATGATCTCAAGGAAGAGGAAATAGTTCATCAAATGGTTGAAGAAATGGACTTGGGCAATCAGGAATCACATCCAACTAATATTGGTCAAGATGAGGCCCTTAGTAAGCATGTTTTTCACTAGTATTTCATATGTTATGAAGAACAATATTAATATTAGGTATCTTTTTTAGAGTCTATACTAACAGAAACTTTTTGAAATCCTTTGTGAAGGATGATGTGGATCTTTCTGTCCCTGAAACACACTGCTTGATAGTTATGTTGGTTTTTGTTAAGAGACAATACCATTTTTGTATTACTACACTATCAAGCTCGATTGCAGCCTATTTCTAATACAAATACTACTCATTTTTTTAACAAAAAATAAAATTAAGATGTGTGTAATTTATCCCGTTTTTTTCACAATCAACAAATACTCCACACTAAAGTTAAAAATGTTATAGATATAAAAATATACAACATTAAATTTATAATGCTTCAAGTGTATATCCAACATATTTAATATTTACTGTTCTATTGCTTTGTACCATAATGTTTTACTAAGTTTCTTTAATTTTAATTTACGTGACAAATGAATAGTAAACCATATACTATAATTTCCATGTTAGGTGAAAATTTGAACAATATAACATATCACCATTATTATCAACCATTTTCACAAGTCATACAACACCTATCAATAATATACATTAGTAATTGGATTTGAAGGTGCAAAAAGTACGCTATTATAATGTGAACATTTTGAGTAGGCTTTTTTTAAATGCAAATATGATCTTGAACGATGTGAGAGCCCTCGTGCTTTGAATAGAAAAATCTAATCTAACACCTCAAAAGTGGAAAAATTTGTTTTGGAGTTATTGTAGTACATTGAAATAATTACTTGAAATTTCAAAGGGTGAGATACAAAATTTGGAAGAAGAAAACTAGAAATAGGATTTAGGTAAGATATTCCCAACTATGTCATTGACATACGTTATTCCCAACTATGTCATTGGCATGAGCTATTGTCAACTATGACATTGACATAGGTAAGCTTCAATAAGAGCTTCATTATTATGCATCTTTTGAAGGTTAAAAAAATGGTGCAAGGTGGAAGGAGTGTGGGAATGAAATATGTCGAGGCCAGGAAGGTGGCATGATTCTATGATGTCATGTGCAGTGTGAAAGAATTCATGGAAAAATTAATTTCATTCTTGTGGTCATTTGAAAAGTCATTAAGATAGATTCATTCAAACTGAGAACATTAGACTTCTAGGTCTCGATAAATATTGAGTAATCGTACATCCATTTCCTCTCTTACAATTCCAATAAAGCACATGATTGGTGGGGCACTACATAATTTTCAAGGATTTGAACTTGCCATCATCCCTTTCATGTTTTCTCTTACAATTCCACAAAAACACAAAATTGGCGAGGCAGTACATAATTTTGAAGGATTTGAACTAGCCACCATTCCTTCTATGTCTTTTGTACAACTAAAGAAATGAACATAACGAAAACATTAAGAAGTTTTTGAATACAAGGTGGCATGAGCATGCATGGTACTCTATGACCTTGGAGAAAATTTCAAGTTCACATTCATTTTGAATATTGGTCAAGCCACTAATAATCTGGATGAGGCATATGCACTCTACCAAGGTTTATCTTTGGCCAACTCATAAGGCATTCAAAATCTTACAGTTCTAGGTGACTCAAAAATCATTATCAAACATACAAGGACAAAGACTCTTCTAAGCAACATTCGTCTAAGATTGATATTTCTCATAATTCATAAGGGAATTCAGGCATTCCAATATGTGGAATTCCTCCATGTCCTCGAACTCAATAATAGGGAGGCAAACCATTATGCAAATCAAGCAGGTAGACAAAATTTTAGGGTGATTAGTATTAATGGGGCCCCCTCGTTTCATCTGATCACATGAACCTTTGCATTGAATTAATGTTAAACCGACATAACACTTCACTCACAATGGACAACAAGATGGTACACGAGTCAGGTGGAGGGCCACGTGATTCTCATCTGCCACCTCGATGTTCCCATAAATCCCTTGGTACAATGGGGTATTTTCTCCCACTTCCTCATCTGCTTTCGAGCACATGTGGGAGGGCTTCTCACATCTATTCAATTTCCTTGATTCAACCCTTGGTATGAGTTGGAATTAGAGACCGAGGTTCTCGAAGATTACCAACAAAGTTATTGATGTAGTCTAGTTTTGTTGGCATATTCAACCTTCCGCAAGGGAAAGGAGGTCTCACCTGAAGCACAACTGAGACTTTGTGTGATAAAGTGAATTACAGAGGACACATCATCAGGTCTAGCACATCATAGCACAATTCCATACTTATATGTAAAGATATCATAGCATTAGAAGGCTTAGATCGATAAAGATAGTGAACTGGCTGTGGTGTGAAACATTAAAGTAAACACTTACATTACAGAAGTTGCTAAACAATAATGCAATTAGGAAATACACAACACATGACAAATTATGCAAGAAAGAGATCATGTATTCATCCCCATAATGACAAATTTTAAGTGTCTGAATAATCCATCATATATTCATACTGACTGGCGACTTGATACAACTGCACCTTAAGGATGATTCTCAAATGCTCCTCTATCCTTAGGATTGAGCTAAGGGTGTCTGAGAGGGACATTTATTCCTTGACGTGATGGTGAACACCTTCCCTTGACGTTTGTATCCAAGATGGTTCTTTGGCTTCTCCCTTATGGAGGTCTGGATCAGGTGGGTCATCATCTGTGACCTTCGTCATCGACATAGCCTGTAGTTTTCTGGGATAACTCTTGTAGGATGGGATTTCTCTCTTATTCCCAAGTCCTTATAAAGGAACTTGACTCTGGTTGATGAAGACAACTGAAGGGTTGAAAGGATTTTTCGCACAAAGTCGAATCTACAAATACCTCAGGGTTCACGTGATTGTGTGTGTGTAGGACACGGTTCTTGGCCTTTCTCAGCGATAAATAATGGTGCAAAAGATATTGGGACATGAAGCCAACCATCGTATTGTACATCGAACAATTCTCAACTGTTGTTTCAAAATGTCAACGTATCCATTACTGATATGCAATATATTCCCTTGTATTTTTGTTTGTCCTTCCATGGTTTTCCCATATGGTCGGGCTCATGGGAGAGGATCCTTGGGTCATCGATGGTAGAACAGTTCAAGTTGTTCCATCGAGCAAAGGAAATTTTATATTCCATACACGAAAAGTGACATGACAACCATAGGTTGAATGCTGAAAGGTGACAGTAACATGCATTAACGTCGACACAATCCCTAGAATGCGACAAAATCCACAATGTGAATTGGGTAACTAAATGCATAATCGAAAAGTTGGTAATGGGATAGTAGATCAACTCGGGAAAGTAATGAGTAGGCGAGCGGTTAACCGGAAAAAGGTGGACAATTGTTAAACTTTAAGTGACGGTGACAATAGAGACCTAATGACAGGTAAAAAGGTACTAACGACTTTTAACGACCCACGTGATGACACAAGAGCACAAGATTCGAATTTCAGCAGCATTAAGTATGAAAGGATGTGAATGTGACCTCCCCGACCACAAAGTGAATATTTGGGTTGGATGACTTGGATAGGACAACAAATCACCAAGACACGTAAACACATAACATGTCACCATGTATTGAGAGAAAGTAAAACTGATACATAAATGGAAATCCTACTTACTAACCCACTCCCTGAACTAAGAGTGTAGTGAAACTATAATTATGCAACAGACAGGTAGGGATTCAGGCATGTGCCATTCACCCACCCAGGTCAAAGAACTCAATCGAGTTGCTCTAATTTGACAGCTTCAAATTCACGGATTTTCGCAACTATAAAAGGACCAAGCCACTTCATTTGGAGCTTGCTCGGGTGTTTCTTATACATGATGTCATATAAGAGCACGAAATCACCCTACGCAAATGACTTACACTTTATATGTCAATCATGCCAGGCCTTTTGTCGGGTTTTCTCCACATTCTGATGGAAATCTATTAGAAACCTAGCTTCCTCAAGTTTCAACAATTCCTCCACCTGCGCAACAATGGATTCATCCTTGGTCTTCTTTGTAGCTTGTGCAGTGAATAGACTTGGGGTGAGAAACTCAACTGACACAATTTCTTCTCGACCATATACTAGTTGGAATGGGGTGTACCTATTTAATCATTTCGTGGTAGTCCGATACACCCGTAACACAACCAAAACTCGCTCATCCCGATTTGCGCAACAAACCTTAGTCGGCCCTACCTCCAAGATTTTGTTAAATGCTTCCACTGTTTCGTTAGCTTGTGGATGATAAGGACTGCTCTTATAATGTTTAATAAAAAATTCTTTGGTAAGGGTCGCTATAGTTTCACAGAGAAAGTGGGCTCATTGATCATTGGTCAAGCTACGAGGACAACCAAACCTGGTGATAACATTCTAAAAAAGAAACCGTGATGCGATGGTCATAGAACAATGTTGAACAACCTTTGCTTCAACTCAACGAGTTAGGTAGTCAGTTGTGGTAATTATGTATCTAGCCTTGGAATGTGGACTTATCAGACCGATGAAATCAACAACCTGTTTTTCAAAAGCTTGTAGTGCATGAATAGGGTGCAAAGGAAACTCATCGCAACATGATGGTTTTCCCACTCTCTGACATACATCATAGACCCGAGCATATTCCTTAGCATCTTTAAATATTGTAGGCCACCATAGTCCTTCTTGTAAGGTATTTCTAGCAGTTTCCTTTCCGCCAATGTGTCCTCCCACAACTCCACTGTGACATTCCCATAGAATATCAAGTCATTCATGGTCAAGCACACAAGACCGTAAGATATTATCCAATCCCAATTTGTGGAGTTGGCCCGCAATCAATTGATAATATGATGCCCAAACCACTAGGTGCCTCTTTTGTCTTGCAAAATATCCTACTAGCGTAGTACCAGTAGTAAAAAATAGGGCAATGTCCGACAAATAATCAAGAATGGCCTCAATACAGAACAAATTTTCATATGGGAGGTAGTCATCTATAGGTCCACCACTTTCTCTGGATTCTAGGTGAGACAAGTGATCTAGCTCGACATTTAACTTGTTAGGCTTAACAATGACCTCAAAAGAGAACTCCTTAAATAAAAGCAACCACCTGCAAATGCGACCTTCTAAAATGGGTTTGTTCACCAAATACTTCAAAGTAGAATGGTCAATAAAAAACTTAAAATGACTTCTAAGTAAATAATGCCTAAACTTTTGTAAAGCATACACCATAGCCAAACCTTCCCTTTCGATTTTGGTGTAGTTACGTTCAGTTTGTGAAAGCTTGTGACTAACAAAGTATATAGGATGGTCCAAGTTTCCTCCCCTTGCTTGTGCAAGAATGGCGCCTAACACAACTACAGAGGCATCAATATGAACATGAAATTCAACTTGCCAGTTAGGATAAGTCAGAATGGGTGCAGTGCTCAATTTTTGTTTCAACATGTCGAATGCTTTATCACAGTCCCGAGTCCAACAAAACCCTTCATATTTCTTGAGAAGTTGTTCCGAAGGTGTCGTTATGCTCGCACAACCCTTAATAAATCAATGGTAATATACAGTATGGCCCAGGGTCATACGCAACTGCTTGATAGTGGTAGGAGAAGGCATATTGAGAATAACTACAATTTTCACAGTATCGATTAGCACTCCTTCCCGACAAACAATATGCCATAACATATTTCCAAATGGTACACAGAAAATACATTTTTGCAAATTAAGGGAAAATTGCAACTGTTTACAACGGTCCAACATCAAGTGTAATATCCCAATGTGCTCTTTACGTAAGTTGTATACAATCCAATTGTCCATGTATACCTCAAGGAACTTATGAATGAAATCACAGAATGTTGCGATCATGATCCGAGAAAATATTGTTGGGGCATTCTTAAGCTTGAAAGGCATAACATTATAAGCAAATGATCCCCACTGAGTAGTAAAAGTATTCTTCTTCGTATCTTCCTCGGTGATTCGAATCTGATGATATCCACAGAACCCATTTGTAAAGGAATATGCCTCATTTCCCGCTACTTGATCTAGTACATCATCGCTAAAGGGGGTAGGAAAGGGGTCATGTACACAAGCAACGTTCAGGGTTCTATAACCCACACAAACTCGTATATCATCCATACCTTTCTTGGTTTGTATCACGATAGGATTGATCCATTCAACCTTATCGACAAGGAAAATCAACCTAGCTGTGAGCATTTTATCAATATTCTTCTTCACTTTCTCTTTAACTCGAGGATTTAGTCGATATGGCCTATGCTTGACTGATCTTGATTCTAACTTTAGCTCTATCCTCATCTCCCCTAAATCGCCCTTAATACCTTTTAGTTCCAAGAAATTTGTAGGGAACAGATCCTCATATTCCCACAATAGAGCCCGTATCTCTGTCACGGTCTATTCATCCCAATAGTCTCCAATGGAGGCTAGCTTAGGATTCTCATCGGTTCCTATATTGAATTTTCGCAACTTCAAGGGTTTGGTATAGGAACTACTGACGTTGTTTGGGATAGTATATTTAACCTCCCTAGTCCCTTCACATTCTTGAAATGTCACATGCCTAAGTTCCTCAAGGTCATCGAGATCTTCGGGGTTTCAATCAATAGTAAGACAAACCACAAGTAATCGAGCAGGGGATGGGTAAAGACTATGATGAAGGAGGTACTCATGCTCAGGATAAACAATATGAAGAAGTATAGGCTTGACTTCATCAACAAAAAGTATTTTCTTAATCTATTGCAAAGCTAAAGTGATTTTAGGGGACTTACCTGAGAATAAGAAGTCTTGAGAGAACTGTCGTTGAAGGCTTTCCCAACAGGTTGTTTGGCATCGAGCTTCCTCATATATATACCAAGCAGTTGGAATTTGTCCCAAGGAATGAATAAACTGATTCACCCACAATTGAAAAGGTAGCTTTACAACTTCCCATATATGAATACAATGCGCTACATGCTCCCTTGTATTTGAAATCCCATTATATAATTCCAACGATGACTGCTCTAGATTGAGCAAAGTAAGTTGCGAAGCGGGAATAAAGTGATGCTAGATGGCATGGTTTGCTTCATCCCAGGAAGATAAAGTACCCTTATGAGTGGCCCACCATCTAGCTAAAGAGGATTGTAACTCAACATCCAATACAAGAAGTCCTTGTTCTGATGCAAGTTTAGCCTCTACTTCAACCAGAAAACTGGCCAAATATGAAGTGCCACCGTACACATTGTGTTCTCTAAACTCAGATCCAATCCACATGGATGCACTAATAGTCGCGCAACTAGAATTTGTCAAGCTTCGAGCTTCCTCATATATATACCAAGCAACTGGAGTTTGTCCCAAGGAATGAATAAACTAATTCATTCACAATTGAAAAGGTAGTTTTACAACTTCCCATATATGAATACAATGCGCTACATGTTCCCTTGTATTCGAAATCCCATCATATAATTCCAACGATGACTGGTCCAGATTGAGCGAAGTAAGTTGCGAAGGGGGAATAAAGCGATGTTGGATGGCATGGTTTGCTTTGTCTCAGGAAGATAAAGTACCCTTATGAGTGGCCAACCATCTAGTTGAAGAGGATCGGAACTCAACATCCAATACAAGAAGTCCTTGTTCTGACGCAAGTTTAGCCTCTACTTCAACTAGAAAACTGGCCAAATATGAAGTGCCACCGTACATAGAGTGTTCTCTAACCTCAAATCCAATCCACATGGATGCTCTAATAGTCGCACAACGTCATGAAAAGTTCTCATATATTCCATGTTTCCAGTTGTCAAACGCTACCTCTCAATCTTGACCTACAGATTTAATACTGCACCAACTTACTGAGCCATTTGTAGTTGGGTTAGTATAATCTGCTTGCTTTCCTGCAGTCAGAGTGTAGAGATGATCTAGTGTATCTTCTTCCATATTCCCCTCTACCAAATCTGTATAGTGGAGACCTTGATATCGGTCTAATGGTTGGGTTACTTTCATAGTATCTACTTCAAAGGTCATGAGTTCCTTCTTAATATCTATAACAACGTAATTCTCATAAGCCCAATCGATTCCCAATAAAGCTAGGTATGGGTCCTTTTCCCCTATGATTTCTATAACCTCAAAGTTGGCCATTGTTTGGACTCCATCTAAGTCCACTTCAACATTTTGCAGCCTCCCAACAGGGTAAATACAATATTGATTGACCATCCACAACTAAATGGGCAAATAGATCAGCTTGGGCTTACCCATGGCTTTCCAAGTTTTCTTTGGTAGGATGTTGATGTCAGACCCCAAATCTAACATAACATCATTAATTTTGTAACCGACGATGTGAATATTTAGTCTAAATTCTCGTCTGGATGTTTGCTTCCTTCTATGTATTCTATCTATATGTCTTCGGGAAGATGAGCAACAATAAACTCTTTTGGGTTAGTTTCAATCTTGAAAATCCCCTTAAGCTAGTTCCACAACTCTGTGGTGAGTTGTTCGTCATCCAAAATATCAAAAAGTAAGCAGAACCACAATTCAATAATTTGTTGGGGTTTCACTGGAGGATCTTAATGTTCCACACAATTCTCTACAAGTTTAGTGTTACAACAAATTTTTCCTCACCCCATGCAACTTGCTTGGATGGCCTTTCCATTTCCCTATGCAGACTTGAAGTCCCCTTTTGTACCTTCTAGATCCAAAAAACACATTTTTCCACATATGCGTGCCATGTTAGTTAGACAACATTTGTATACGTAGTTTGCTCCACCACAACCCACGTACATCGGGTTTGGTGCTCAAAATTAAAAATTATGTCAGGTTTCCATGCCATGTCACGAGATCCATGATCCTTAACCTTCCATATACTGGAAATGCTCTGACTCGTCCCTTCAATTCCATGTGAAGGCTATAAATTAAGCCTTATCCAAGCCTCGAGGAAATTGAACAATTCAACTTTGAGAGCAAATACACTCTGGAGAAATTTCACTTCATATTGAGTCTGCATCCCCTTATCCTTAAAAGTCTGAACTCCTTGTTCAGCCCCCAAGATCTTCCTTCTTTGTGATGGAGAACCTCATTGTCTCCTTTATATGAGCTTGTCATTGGTGGAGGATTGAAGTGGTGGAGGCTCGTTTGGAGGGACTTAGTTTCTCGGTTCCGATGTGTGTCATTACATAAGTTTGTCACCTATATACTTCTGCTAATTATTCTAATATAAATACTCTTTTCTCGTCCAATTAATATCTTGAAAATATTTGAATTATTATTCCATGGGCGTATTTGTTATGTATGTTGATGGATTATGCTAATCTATATGCTAACATTATATATTATCACCATATGCTTGCGTATCTTGGTTGTTGAGGACAAGTTGCAGGTATAAATCTTTGAGTTGTGTGCTCAATGCTGGCCTTCATCGAACATCAGAACGAGGTAGGTTTTTGGCCTTGTCTTGTTAGCATTTCATTTATATAGCATACTTGGGATTAGAGTTGATTTATGCATGTCATTATGTCTATTGTGGTTTACCCCATGCCATAGAAATATTTTCCTTGTAACATTTAGGTTGAGGCTCATGACTTGAGTCTACATGTATCGATATTGTAGGATTAGAATCCCATCAGAATATCTCAACATCATTCTTAAAGAACTATTTTTGTGCAAGGGGGTCATATCTCACATCTTTTGGTACCCCCTTGCGGATATTACTTTGAGTCGAGTTGTTAACATTAGCACCAGTCCTTGTTCCTCCTCTAGTAATACTATTAATATTGGGTGCCTTTTTTCAATGACAAGTCGGGGCTCTAAATTGATCAAATTGGCGCCTCATTGTATTGTGTGATCCTCCAATTTCGCAATCAACTCGAGACAATCCTCAGTGACATGGGTGTTGTTTCTACATCGGGCACACCAAGGACGTCTCGGAAGAGAACAATCTCGAGCGAGATGACCCTGCTCATCACAATTATAACATCGAGTTGGCCCTTTTCTGCCATTTTGTCCACCTCTAAAACCTCCACCACCTCTACGTCCTTCTCCAAATCCTTGAGGAACTTCGTCAACCCTGAATGCAGACCGATCTAGTCTATCCGCAAGAGCATATAGTGTGCGACACTGTTTGGCGGTATGAGTAGGTGACCCACAGAATTCACAGTAGACTGTGTTTGGAATGGTGGTGTATTTTTGTAGGATTGAGCAGTGCCAAGGGGGGTGCCCATGACTTCGACAAATTTCACAATAGTCATTATTCTGAGTACCCTGATGGTTTGGGAAGGCATGGTACTGCACAAGGCCATTAAAGGGTGTCGTAGCTGCAACTTGCGCAACTCCTCCAGACATTCCTATTGGTGGAGGTGCGATGGGTTGCGGGGGGGGGGTCTTGTACCCCTCAGTCTAGGACATTCTGTCATTGTATGCCCCTCAATATAGAAACTAATACACCAAACTTGAGGGTGGATTGCTCTAGGAATGGTCAATTCTTGAATCTTATCAGTCAAGGTAGAAATTTGGCCTTGTAGTTACGTAATATTACAGTCATTCAGTGGTCTTACTACCCACAAGCTGGCAGGATATCTCGCCATCGCCTCAATTTTCATGGTATGTTCTAAGGCTTCCCCCAATGTAGTTATTTGTTGTTGGGTTAAGGGAATTCGAGTTAATGGTAAAAGTCCCTGAATGAACCATTCTCATTAGTGGTCTTCATGAATGGGATTGACTAATTTACCTATCACGTCTTTGAATATTTGTTTATACTCCTAGGTAGATTCCCCATCTCTCTGTTTGATTTCATGTAGTTCAGAAAGAGCTTGTTGCTCAAACTAGGGTAGTTTCAACTCAACGATAAATTTTTTGTTTGACTTGTGGTAAATGAAATGGTTGCCCCTGGGGATTCCCTGGTTCAATGGATTTCATATACCATTTTAATGCCTAACCCCTTAACGTGGTCTGAAATTCAACTAGTTTTTTAGCATCCAAGGTTCCACGACACTGCTAGATGGCCTCACAAAATAACCAATGTTGTTCCACATCCTCATCCACTTTACCCCTGAATTCAGGGTAATGGGTAAGGAATTTGGCGTGCTGATGCGCCATGGGAGGATTTGGGGACCCTGTCAAGATAAATCCTAGAGGTCCTGGTTGCGATAACATTAAAGAACTTGTGGTACTATTGCTACTGATACCACTTGAACTGGTTGGATTAGAAAGAGGAGAAATGACATAAATTATGGGAGAGTTTATTGTATAATTTATTGGAATGGAAGATTGCATTGAGGAACTGGGAGATCCAAGGTTGGTTCTTGTGTCTTCAGGATGAGATTCTTTTACCTGGGGGGTCGCATTAGGAGGCCATATCATATCAGGTCATGTAGTATACTTCACATCTTCAGGCGTTGTAGGGGTTGAGTCTCCCACAACTGCTTTAGAGGTTACAACTGAGTCTTGATCCTCAGTGCTGACTCTGATCATGATTCTTTTTTCCGACTTTTCTCCATCTCATCTACTCTCTCCAGAACTATCATCTTTCTCTACAAACTTCTCCTTCAACCATTGGTTGGCCAACCTTCCATGTAACTACAACTCTTTCAACTTCTCTAACTATCTTGTATGATTCTTCTCGAGGTTTATCTCCTTGCGTGGTTGATCATGCCTCTTCATCAACTTTCGCATCTTCTTTCTCCAACGCTTTTCAAGCACCACAACCCTTTGTTGAGCCCGCTTGTCTCTGACACTCTTCTCATATCTTTAAGAACTTTTGTATCCTAACTCATGGATCCTCGCTTGAATCACCCACCCCTCATGTACAAAGGGTTTTACTCGGCCATTTCAACCAAAGGAATCAATAACATTCCTTCTTCTACCAGAAATATCTTCATCCACAACAAAATTTCTCTCAATAAGCTCCCTCCGGATCCCTCGTAAAACATTGCTTATGACTTTGAGAATGACTGGTGATTTTTCACAACAAATTCAATTATGTATCCTTCCAGGGTAGTTTGGACCCATAAGTCCACAACTCGAAAAATCTAGTGATCCAACTTGTGATGAGCAACAAGCCGCTCAATCATCCAATTAAATCTTTTCTTGATGCGATCTTTAAATTTTGTTGCTTCTTGTAATCGGTCGAGCCACTGATCGACCTCTTTTGGGAATCAAATCTAGAATATCTCGTACCGATCACTGAATGGTTCAGAATAGAACATTGTGTCCTTCACATCCCTCAAACTTTTATGTCGTAGCTTAGTTTCTTGAAATATGAACTCGTCACACCTTTTTTCCCACCATCTTTCAATGTCAGACTTAAAGATGTGATGTTGTGTCCTCTGAAAACTCTCTCTGAAATCAGGTCCCGACGACGAAACCATTTGTTGGTGCAGAATTGCAGACTGGGGTTCTCAGAGGTTACCAACAAAGGTAACGATGTAATCTAGTTGCGCTAGCATATTCAACCTTTTGCAATGGAAGGAGGTATCACTCGAAGCGCAGCCGAGGATTTATGGGATAAAGTGAATTACAAAGGACACATCATCATATCTATCACATCATAACACAATTCCATACTTATGTCTAAATATATCACAACATCATAAGCCTTATATCGATAAAGACAATGAACAATCAGTGTTGCATAATGCTAAAGTAAACACATAGATTACATAAGTTGTTAAACAATAATGAAATTAGTAAATACACAACACAAGACAAAGTACACAGAAAAGAGACCATATATTCATCCTGATAGTGACTTCTCCCACCTGGAATTGGGTCTTTCTTCACTACCAGATCTGCTACCATGCCTTCTCTCCAATCCACCTGATTGGTTTCTCCCTCTGACACAGAAGTTATCCCTACCATCATGCTCTAACCTATGTATGAAGACTCACTTCCTCTAATCATGCTCCTAGAATCCTTCTTCTCCTATGCATCTTGCATCGCCATCTCGTACCATGACTCCTCGACAGACTTGGAAGGTTGCTCCTTCCCATTTGAACCTAAAGGATGACTCCCTCTGAGCTACTCAACCTTCAGAGCTACCTACTCCTTGTTCTCTTCCACTATGAAGCTTTCTATTACTCACATAGGTTGGCCCTTTAGCCTATACAAGTTGCTCTCTATAACTCTAAAGATAACTACTTTGTCTAAGCTAGATCCTTTGGGATTGATCAACGCCTTTCCATCTTGAAACACTATATCAAATCCCTTCTTCTCGATCATTGAGATTGAGAGCAAAATCATTTTGAGTTCTGGCACCCATAGCACATTCATCACTCACAATGTGCGTCTTGACTCCAACTGGAACAACACTATTCTAGATCCCTTTACTGCATGCTTGGTCTCCATACCAAGTTCCACATGCATCTCTAAGTCAGACTCTGTGAATCTCTCAAACACCTCTTGTGCTCCTGTCATATGACATGTGGCTCCATTATCTATCAACCATGCATCGGTTTATATAGTTCCCAAGGAAGTGTGGGAAACACACAAGAACTTTGTTTTTTTGAAATTCTTGCAAAACTCATCCACTTGAGTCTTTTCCGACATAGCTATCTCTGGTTGTGTTTCATTCCCACCCTCTTCCTGTGTGGATATTAACCTACATAATGTCCAAACTTGTGACATGCAAAACACTTGACTTTTCTCATGTCCTTCTTCTTCCTGACTTGAGAGGTATATTCTCCACTGGCAATCTTCTTGAACTCGCCCATCTTTTCCTAATTGGCAAGTGCAATATTCTTATCATCATTCTTGTGGCAACCTCCATTCATATCTTCATCTAAAAGTTCCTCCTGAACGAAGTCATCCCACAACCTTGACCAATCATGAATATTCTCTCATTCCATGATTCCTTTGATGAACCATGTCCACTCCTTCCCGAAGCCCTTGAGCATCGTCCTCACCAACTCTAAATCATCCACTAATTCCCCGATTGTAGCCAGTTCATCTTGAACCTGTCAGATCTGAGTGAGATAACTTGTCATCGTATTTGGTCCTGTCATCTTTGTGTCCCTAAGCTTCTCTCTTAGCACCATTATGTGATTCCCATTCTTGCTCTGAAATAAACTCTTTAGAGCTTCCCACATGTACCTGGTAGTATTCTTTCCTGATACATGAGGGATCAAGTGATCCTTCACTCCATCTAGAATGATGCGCCTAGATTTCACATCCCTCTGATTATGGATGACTAGATATGTTGCATATGGTTGTGGAGTTATCTGAGTATTAGGAAATTCCCAGATCCCATTCTCTAACAACATCAACGTGATTCTCTCCTTCCAAGAACTGTAGTTGGAAACCCCATCCAACCTATCCTCGAGTCACAATCCAATTGCAATCTCCAAGATCTGATTTGATAACTCTGTTGAAACTGCCCCTATATTATTTTGTACAACCCTATATGTGACTGTCAACACCACAACTCACGTATGTACGCGCTTGTCACCACTACAGCCTGCATATGTATGGGACTATCACCTCCACAGCTCACGTATGGACGTGATTGTTCTCACAACGTTCCACGTATGTACACGACTGTTCCTTCCGTGACCCGCGTACACTTCTGTAAACCTACAAAAACCCATGTTCTGCCTCAGTACTGTTGTTTCCCTAAAATCCATCCTTCGATTTCCACCTCTTGGTTATAGATATAACTAGATATTCTTGCAAATGCTAAGATATGTGATCTTGGTTTCCTCCCTTCAGATATCACACTCTGATACCATGTTGACTTTCCTGAATTCAACCCTTGGTATGCTCTGATACCATGTTGATATTCTACCACTTCAACCCAACACCCGACAATTAGCTCAAAATAAAATCTCTCTATCTACTAAAAGCACAACTGAGTAATCAACTAAACATGTAAAGGAAGCATTAACTAGGAGACCAAAATCTCACACACAAGACACCAATATTTTTGGGTATAAATCCTTAGAAAAACCCTAGAAAGAAAACTAGTTCGAAGATGCTTTTATTCAGGTCAAATTAGGGCTCCCGTAACAGGAAAAATGGCCCACTAAGAGAATATACATTGCAGACAAACCTGAAAATTCTTGTGTCATTGTATGAGCCTATACCAACACGTTTCTCGAGGTGTACACAACTATCCTTCAACAAACCCACGTACATATGTGACTTTCTCCATTGCAACCCGCATACATGTACAAAAAACTTGTACAGTGCTACGCTTTCCTCTGGCTTCTATCCTCTGAAACCGACCTATGGTTGCCTCTTCCCTCTCTCCTCCTTGACTTGTATGATCTCTATATGGAAGTCCTTCTCCACCCATCCAAGATCTTGAATAACAGTCCTTTGTGATCCAACCCTTTCTGCATCAACACTTGGACAAAATCTCTTCACCCAATTAGTGAGATCTCCTCACTCTCATGTAAGCAAAAGTCCTTTTTTGCTTCTACACCCCTCACACTAGAAAAAGTCCTTCTTTGCTATCCTCGACCTTGGTCTCTCACCAAAAGTCTCGACCTTGGTCTCTCGCAAAAAGTATCGACCTTGATCTCTCACCAAAGTCTCTCACAAGAGTATCTCACACAAGTCGAGTGTCTTCCTCTTTCACTCTAGCCTTGCTCTTATAATCATGAGAGTTATAATCTATTTCTAATCTTCAAAGTGATTACATGTAGAGACCACTTCTCACTTCACTTGAGATTTAGAAACATGCTAATTACTTTTATCACTTTCCTTAAATAACTCAATTAACTAATAAAAACACTTTTACTTTAATTAATCCCTTTTAACTAAAGTAAACTCAAGAATAGAAGGCTTTCGACGACTTCCACATTCTAGACACATGCCAATGCAGAAGTACATGTTCGATGCTACCACTAACATCAACAACATCATGCCAGTGAATGTATGCACCTGCAATCATGCCCACAGGTGGTTAATGCATTCAAAGATCCATCCAACCTCATTGTCATTCACTTGTCTTGGGTTCCTCTATAGCGAGAGGGTTCTTACATGTTATGGCATCCTCAGTCCATTGGGATCTATTCAAGGTGGAAACTATTGTTGGGTATCTGTTATATTCTTTGCACGAGTATTTTAGGTGGTTTTTCTGCCTCAGAAAACGTGTCACATATTTAGGTGGTTTTTCGGCACATGGTTTTTTGTCGATGGTTTTCTATTTCCGGTTAAGGAATTAAGGTTGTTGACTAATCCAGGTCATTGGGTTAGGGTTTTGGATGCCATGGCTCCTATATGTATATTGTATTGTAAACAATGTATCACCATGAATGAATATAGAATATGTTGGTTTTCTCGGTTTGGGTTTCCAGGGGGAAAATCTTTGTGTCATGTTTGTATTTGCCATTGTATCTTTTTTGTTCTTTTACTAAAAATCTGTTTGCAGTAAATATTGTACAAGGTTAAAATCTACAACTATGGTGTATTATTCTCATTGTTTCGATCCTCCCTTGGCGAGTTATGAATTATGGTGAAAAGCAATGTGGAAAGATGGAATAGGAAGTTGGACACTATGGAGGAGGAAATTGGGGATTTGAGCACCATTATCCAAACTCTGCAAATTCAATTTAGTGAGCTCTTGTCCCAGATTTTCAGTGTTCTTGAATTCATAATGCAACAACATCATAACATACAACAACTCTAGGATGAATGTTTTGCATTGAGGACTCAAATTGAGGAGCTTCGTCTTCGACCAAGCCATGGTTCGCCCCCCAGGTCAGATAATGGTATTTATGAAGCGACATTGTCTCCAACAAAAGCACCACCACAATTGGATTTAAACTCTCTTTCACATGGTTCCAATTGAATCTCCTTGGGTAGGAAGGAGCTCACCATATCTACATAGTCGGTGCTTTGTTTTTGCACTTTTATCTGAGGGGTTTTCTTTAGAATATATACATTCGATATTATGGTAAATTTCTAGTGTTAGAACTCTCTATCTTACAACCTATAAAGATTTTTGTATCCAAGCTGAGCATTATAGAAGCTCACTTTCTGAATTTTGGACATGTTGTATCATTCTAGTGTGTTCACACACTATTTTAATTAACGAAATCTTCCTCTGTTACTATAAAAAGAAGAAGAAGAAGTTTTTTAATAAAAAGTTATTATTTTTAAGAGACTAAGATGACAAAAAATTTACTAGTTATGTTTGGAATATAAGAGGGATAAGCCAACACAATTAGCATGGTTGGTAGTGAGTCATCTTATTGTTGTTATTGATCATGGAGATAGATTGGTCAAGGAAGCATGCGATGGATCTTATCAAAATCAATAGCATCTTACTCAGAACTTAGATGCCATCCACTTCTATGTTAATTGCATGAAGCAATTTAGTCTAAGGAAGTACAAAAATAAACACACATCTTGCATATATGTTATGTGTGGGTGTTAATGCCTCAACCTCTTGATGATTATCAAACCCATATCCAAGGAAAAGGGTTAGAAATGGATGCATTGTATGTCAAGTTCAACCACCAATCAACTATATCTATCCATATATGTTGTAATTTTGTCACTCTAAAGTAAAGTATTAGAGGATTTAGTTACCTCTCACTAGAGATATTATTGATCCTTCAATAGTCCCAAAACAAAAAGTTAAGGTCCCCTTTATTTTTCCAAATTTCCACCTCTAGACATATCCTAGTGACTCTAGGTGCACATGTGAAATCTTATCACGGCCAAATCTTGAGTGATAATTTGATCTTGTCGAAGTATTTGGAATTGGTCCTGGTGATGTTTACAAAGTGGGATGCATAACACTTTTTTGTATGTTAATTGTAAAGGAAAGAAGATCACTTCTTGTGTGTTCCTTCACATCAATGAAATTTGCAAGAACTAAATGGTGTTAGAGCATGATAAGTTATCTTGTTATTCATGTCAACAAAAGCATCTTTGCCATTTGAAAATGGTGAAAGCTCAATGTTGAACAACATCTAGAGAAGATCCTTAAATCTCATCAACTGATTTGATGTTATATAAATGTACAGTATAGTTGAGTTAGTGTTTTACATAATCGACACAACAACACTATTGATTTTTTTCCAAGTTCATCTTTCCTTACAATTGACATGTCCTTCAATCCATAATGAAATAGAAGCTCCTTCAATTTTACGTTACTCTCTTTTGTGTTGAGGTGAGATTGATATTTATAAACGTTCACAATACCTCATCAAGTATTCATGTAAGGTAATGTCAAGCAAAATTAGTTGTGACGGTGTTGCCTTTTTAAGGATGCAACAATGCATTTTGTTGTAAGCACAATCTTATCAACAAATTATTGAAAATAAGCTTATATGCACAATTTGATTATGTAAGCCCCTTGTTTGAATACATAAGCTGATTGCAGAGATCCAAGGATCATCGTAGCATGCATCGAAGGGTTATCAGTAGATGGACTATGGTTTGATAACAGGTTTGAACAAATCCAATGCAATAATAAATGCACAAGATACTTGGGTGTTTCCATGCCATGTCCAATCCCCTCCAATCCCCTCCTTTCAAGGTGAATCCACACAATAGTTATAGTTTAAAGTTTAATGCGACTCAAGGAAACTCAAAGTCGTTTAGTGGTAATGCTCCATGTGGCAGCTAGACCCACACCACCATTTCACTACCACAACTTTGAGCATGCTATTACTCACACTACCCAGGTCTACGAGGAGACATATGTCAATGAATTGGAATAATGTGATTACAGAGAGGCACACTTGGAAGAGATAATTATGGCATTCATGTCTCTGATGGGGCATGTCACATCCATAAATGTTCAATATGAAGGATGGTGAGATTGGAAGAAGGAAATAAGATAAGGATGCTTGTAGGAACATGAATGGCAGAAAACAATGCTCTTGCCCACCCCACTACCAAAGTCGTTTTTGGTAACCTTTGAAACCACAAAGGTGCTCATACGACATTTTGAAGTCTTTACGAAGTGTTGGGTCAAATCTTGTGCAAGCATTGAGGGTGACGTGCATCAAACTTAGTAGTCCACAGGTAGTGGGAGATCCCATACTTTCAATGAACACTGATTACTGCAAAGTAAAAAAATAGTTAGTAGATAGTTAGACAATAGTCCAATGGTTCCATCTTAAGGGATTTGATCCCTCTCAATACTTACTAAATCCTAATTATGATAGACTAAGCTAATATGTGTGTGCA
>ML777989.1:735811-751309 GCA_009831015.1 Picea engelmannii | reverse complement strand
ATTTTTAGCCACCCACCTTTTGAATGTTCAACACAAAGATATGGTATGTAGGATGTTTCCTTACACCTTCTTGGGTAGAGATTTTACATGGTATTTTAATCTTCCCCCTAGCTCCATAACCAGTTGGGAATATTTTGAGAAGGCTTTTATTGAAAACTTTGGTGAGCACAAAACCATTTCATCCTTATATAAGGAGTTAAGAGTAATTAAAATGGACAAGAGAGAGAAAGTGAAAGATTTCAGTTAGTGATTTACTATAATCCTCACTAATTTTATTGCTAAGAAAACTCCATCACAATCCTTAGCTATCGAATACTATACTTTGGCTCTAGTTCCTTCTATAGGCATGTTTGTCAAACGAGCTCATAGGAACACTTTGGCTCCCAATTCAATTAAGATGAAATAATTAAGAAATATCTTTCCTCTTACGTCAATCACCCATATTCCGAAGAAACCAAGTCGTCTGGAAAGAAACCTCTATTGCTGACAAGAACTCCTGAGAAGGAATCAAGGGATATTGATAGCGTAGTCAAGTTAGTCAAGAAGTTGTCCAATGAAGTTGTCAATCTTATTATTGCACATGTTGTAGGTTGGGAAAATCCTGAACCAAACCACAATATGGCGACAACTAAGAGAAAACCTATCCACTGTCACCTTCGATAGGTATTCCTGTCACTTTAGAGGTGAAGTGATCACCTCATGGGAGGAATCCCGGGTGACCCTATGGAGAAATTAGATGGAAAGTGAGATGATGAGATGAATTCTATTATAGGTCAAGTTACTAAGTGGAGGATGGATTTTATAACATGTCTCAGAATTGGTTTAAGGTTGCCAAGTCTTTGAGTACCTATGAAAAATGTTTGTACCTTCCTGAGACATAAGAAAATCCAACTGCATGAGCTATATGTTAGGTGGAAAAGAAAGTTAATCTTGCTGTCCCTATTTTCAGAAGTCAACAAAAATATATATCAGCAAGTAAATATATGTTAGAGCTACTAAACAAATTGTAAAATCCTACCAAATGATGCAAGAGATAGGCTAGCTAAACACTAGTATAACTCTGGTATAGAAGCATAAGACTTTAGCAATGAAACATAGCTGTAAGAAACAAGTACTGCGGAGATATTATTCAGCCTTATGGCTATAGAAAACAAATTTTTACAACAGAAAAATATTCCACCAAAACTTGCAAATAATCCACCCAAAAAGTGTGTTAGAACTAGTAGACTATAGGGGGAAATTGCTAGCAACGTTTGACGGTTGAAAAGAGAGTTATTTAGAAAGTTTTTTAGGTTTTATGCAGCCCTAATGGATGTATATTAAAGTTTTAACAACATAAATAACTACTTGGAGAAATAAGACACCTTTGTGGCCTTAGCAAGCTTATAACACATAGAAAAAATTCCAACTAAGACGATCTCAATATCTCAACTTTTTATGATTACCAATGAAATAATTTATTTCTTCAATGCATGAAGATTAGTGTCTTTATATTGGGTAAAGGGAGTCTCTTTATCAAACAATTTGTATGAGTTATTTCCTTGGGGTTATAATCCATTTTACTCCCCAAGGACAACTCTAACCACCAAGGAAAACCTAGGAGGGTGTAAGCCCTTTTACTCCTCCTAGTATCCTTTGCACAAAAATTATTTCAAAGAATTACAATGGACTTGGAGGGGGGTTGTATGCCCTTATAAATCCCAAGAAATAATCACATTAACCTTACAACCAATAAAAGAGAGAAACAAACATGAAACCCTTAACTAGTTGAAACATTAACAAGATGAAACCCTAATTCACCAAGAAAATTCCATCATAAAGTAAGAAACGAGCCTCCCAGAGAGCTAGCACCTCATCCATCCATCCAATAGAAAATATAAACCATCACAAGATAATTTAATCAAGAGATATAAAGAGAGTTTCCCAAGTAGGGTGCACATTTCATCCAAGTATCCTTCTCCACATGGGAGAGCTATGATAAAATGAAGTAGAGATGATCTCTATTTATACAAATCCTATAAAACATAGTTTTTCCACATTCAAAGGGTAAACCAAAATATAAGGGGACAACAACCCTTACTCTTTCCCCTTTTCCAAAATAACATTTTTTTAATTCATATTTTGCACATAAGAAAAACCCTAGAAACATGATGTTACCCTCTTGGGGCAATGTTTTGGCACTTTTAGGTCAAGTCGTTGGGTTGGAGATGAGTGCGCAGCCTCCAAAGGAAACAATTATTCAAGGTAAGACTCTCCTCCATGATCCAGGGGATCCCTCCCTAAAAATGTGCCAAGTGTCTCCAATCACCACCAAACCCTAGCCCTAGGGTGACGTCAAGAAATTAAAGGTGATGTTTAAGCCTCCAAAGGCAAGTCATTTGGATTGTAGGGGATAGGTGAGATCCTCCAAGGTTTCATCTAGGCCTCCAAAGGAATATCATCATCATCTAGTGTGTGGGACCTGATACCCAACCTATGGGATTCAAGCCCCAAGCAAGCTCAAGCTAGGCTTGTTCTTCTAAAATTGTCCACCAACTAGGTTCTGCAAAGACAATGAATACACCCTCCAAGGATCTTAAGTCAAATGCATCATGATGAGTAAATCAAATAAATAAAAGAGCCATCTAAGAATGTACATCCAAACTGCCTCATCAAAATAAACAAGTTCTCAAATACCCTATGCAATTTTCCAAGCTTAGGTATGGGAGGGTTGACAAAGCAAACTATTGGGTGAGTCGTAGCTCAAGTTTAAGAGTGTTTCCCAAGGGGACCTCTTTCTAAGTCATGTGTATGAGGTCTAATGGATGGGGGAAATAATTTTGGGCATGGGGTTCATGAAATACAAGGGGTTTTAGTATCTCATTTATGGGTGCCTTTGTAGAGGGTGTGTTGCACCATTTTCAATGCATCCTTTTTCCAAGCCCATTCATTGCCATTAATTAATTAAGGTCCAAACAATGGGTACTCCCTAAGGTGAATCAATTAGCTTTGGGGAAGTACCAAAGTGTCACTTTAAGGGAGAAGTACACATAGTGGCATGGGAGTATAGTCTAGCATGTAACACACTTTGTGTAAATCCATCAATCAAGTGGGCCATTCATGTTATGTGTTTTCTTTTGCAGGTCTTTGATTTTTTAGGAGAATCATTTCATTAATCTCAAGACATATTTGGGAAAGCATATGGAAGGTTCATAATTAGGATTTTATATTTTTCCAACCATTTCTCCTTTGGGCCTTCAGCTCCTTCTTCCCATGAAATGAGGGACAACCCCTTCTTGGGTCAGTACACTCGAAAATACCAAAAGGTAAGGAGATGATGGGATTAAGTGTGGAAAGTGACAAATATGGTTGAGAATGGAACGATGACTTGTCAAGAGGACCTTCTAGTGGAAAACCTATCCCTAAGGGTGACCCACTTACTAGGGCACAATGTCAACCACCAAAGTGAAGCAAGGCAAAGAATGTAATGTCCAAGAAAACATTACATAATCAAAAGCAATAACATATGTAATAAAATCAAATGCCTCAAATATTGAAATGAAACTCACCATAATACCTAGCTTGTACCTCATGGAGAAAGACCCAATGTCTTTCGAAAGCCAACTAGTGTGGTGGATACCGTCATGATGAACCTAGAGTTGTGGTGGAAAGGTGGGTCTCTGTCTGTGCAAATGGACACTGCTGGTCAAACTGTCTCTCAGTACTCCATGTATGTAACCTGAGGGCCTCGAGACATTATCTCCTTAGTTATCCCTAGGAGTTGGGGATAAAAAATCTCAAAAAGAACATTGGAGAAGGACCTTCAATAAATATACCTTTCCATCCATTTTTCAGGAGAAGTAACAACCAACCCAAACCACTCGAAGAACCACAACTCACATTGAATCTAGATATGTTCAGGAGTGACAACTTATTCTCATATCACCAACAAAATTACTCTAAGAAAACATGTCCCTAATGGTTTAACTCCATGACCTACGTTATTAATCAGATTCTATATCAACATAGTTTAAATGATGAACAACCCAACGAAACAGGAAGTGATGAAGCCATCGAGGAGACCCCTCAAGAGTCTTCTATGTCCATGTGGGAATGGTGAAATTGACTTAGAAGATGAAAAATTCAAGAAGTTTTGATTGAAGATACACCTGTTGTAAAAGTCCCCCCCAGAGACTACAATATATGTATCAAAGAAACTATCCCAAGTACCTCTTCTCACCCAACAACCAACATCCCTCTCAGGAAAATCACCCCCTCTATCGTAACTTTGAAACCAAGCACCCAAACTCCAACCAATTCCAGTGAAAAGTATAACAAAAATGTTCCATCCAATAAAAAAAAACCTAATACATCGAACCCAGTGACAAACAACGCTAAACCCAACAATCCAATAGCCAACAACAAAGGTAAGAATCCACATCCTCAAATCATCAACTTCCTTGCTATCTCAGATGTCTTCCAAGAGTCTGGAATAGATGATGCCACTCATGAACAAGAGCTTAAGAGCTATCAGGATGAATTAGGAAAAATTAAGACAAATTCCATCCCAAAGAGCGTGTTATCACTTGGAAAGATATTTGAATTGCAGAACAAGTTCATGAGGCCCGCAAATCCAAATACCAATAGTTCAACCATGATGCATTTTCTGGTCAATCTAGAGACCTCTAAATGGCCCAAGTATATTAACCCGGGAACATGTTGTTTAGACGCCAAAGAAAAGTATACATTTACACATCTATTTAAAAAGTATTGTGATGTGTTTGCATGGACTTATGAAACCCAAATAATTCAACATGTGATTGCTATTAAAGAAGGTGTCAAACCATTTCGACAAAATCTAATGAAGATACATCCAACTCTTGAACCACTCATCTAGAAGGAATTGAAGAAGCTATTAGATGATCAAATCATTTTCAAGGTTCACCATTCAACCTAGGTGTCGAATATGCTTCCCGCTAAAAAGAAGTTGGGAGAAATTAAGACATGTATATATTTACAAAACCTGAACTGAGCTTCCACTAAATATAACTACCTAGTTCCCCCCATGGAACAGATCCTACAGCTTGTCTGTGTCTCTGAGATGTTCTCTATATTGGATGGGTTTTCAGGATACAACCAGATTCTCATGGTAGAAATTGATCGATTTAAAACCATATTTGGAACTAAATGGGGGACATATGCATATAAAAGGATGCAATTTGGTTTAATAAATGTAGGTGCTACATTTCAAAGGGATATGGATATTTCTTTCAAAGGTTTGATTGGTCAAAGTATGGTGGTCTATCTCTATTATGTCACTATTTATTCAAAGAAAAGGGTAGATCACCCAAAGAATCTAAAACGGTGCAAGAAATATGGTATCTTGTTGAATCCTAGGAAGAATATTTTTTTCCAGAGGGTATTCTATTAGGGCATGTGATTTCCAAAGATGGAATTTTAGTGGATCCAGAAAGAATGAAAGCTATTATGCAAATCCCTCCACCTCATAGAAAGAAGTCCATGCAATCCCATTATAACCCTAAATTGCACCATACATGCATACCTAGCATCAAGCCCTCTTACTTACCATTTTTGCCAAGCCATCATTGAACAACTCTTCTTAAAACACTATTTTTGAAGATGTACGTGCCCTGCACCATTACTACCTACGTATGTATGCTAGTTGCACCATAACTTCCCATGTACACATGCTAGCTGCACCACTACAACCCGCGTATACTTGCAAAAGTTGTAAAAATTAAAAATTTGCAAGGAATTCGTTGAGATTACAGGCTATTGGGTAGTTTCCCAACTGTCCCACCGCCTATAGCCCATCACCCAACTGAATAACCATCCTTTTTTCATATAAAATGAGGTGTTGGGCTCTCATTCCAAAGCGAAGCATAAGAACAATGAAACTCTACCCATTTCACTTTCACCCCTTGCCCCAAGAATTTGCAGCACATTGTGAGTTTTGAGCTAGAATTCCCTATTCTTTCCTTTTTCCTCCATTGCAATCCTAATCCATTACCTAGAGAGAGATGAAGAGGATAAATATACGTGGAAACAAAGTTGGAGCTTGGTGAAGAGGAGCTCGGACCAGGTTCGAGGAGTAGTCGCCGATCTCATTGTAAGTAACTTTGTGAGATTAATAAAAAGGAATACTTTTTTTGTCCCGAATATGATGTGTTCAATCTTTATGTTTGATTTGTATTTGATTATGANGGTGAAGAGGAGCTCGGACCAGGTTCGAGGAGTAGTCGCCGATCTCATTGTAAGTAACTTTGTGAGATTAATAAAAAGGAATACTTTTTTTGTCCCGAATATGATGTGTTCAATCTTTATGTTTGATTTGTATTTGATTATGAAATCTAAACCACTAATTCATATATAAGATGGATGTTCATATTTATTCATTTGTCTGTTTATGAATGTAGGTCGGCCTTGGGAGGAGACTTGTAGTCGAGGAGCAATGATCCTGATTATTTTCGGCACGAAATGAGATCGTAGCTATAATAAAGAAAAGCACAGAGATATCACAAATATTCAATAATATAACAGAAATGTATCAGAGATGCAACCATAAACATAGATATACAATAATACACGATTTCTATTAATGAAAGAAATGTACAGAGACTGTAAAAATACAGAGTGAAAGACTCGCTAGAATGGTGGCAGGTTATCTCTGAGAAGAGATGTGACAACTACTCGCATTTGCAAGAAGATGATTACAATGAAGCTCTAGAGGCCTTTTTACAATAAACAGGAATGCCAAAAGTCCTAGACATCCAAAAACCTAACCCTAGGAGATGAAGCGCCAAAAGTCATGTGGGCCCTGTTTGGGTAAGTTAGTACATCAACTTCCCGGGGTCGTAACTTTTGCATACGATCTCTGTTTAGGGCGTATGATAGCTCGTTGGAAAGATCTATCCGAGGCCTACAATGATCGAGACAAAATAGCAACATAAATGATATTTTTCGAGAGAAACATACCCAAAAAAACATCGTTTAGGGCCTCAAAATGGCCCCAGAAGTTCAGGACCCGAAAAAACTGCTAAAAATAGTAAATTGCCAAAATTGCCAGAAAACTGTTTTGAGCCAGTCGGAAAAGGTGGGTGGCCACCGATATCCACCTGGATCAAGAAATCAAACGCGAAATGATCGACATTGAATGCAGAGTTTAAGGTAGAGTTACCAGATCTTTTCACTTTGTATTTTATGCATGAATGTGGGGTATATTTAGGGTAGTTATTAAAAAGTAGAAGACTTTTAGATGGTTAGATATTCCTACATGTTGAACCCTAGTGTAGTCCATAGGGGGGTTTTACCACTATAGCAAATCCTTTTTCAAAAAGATCAACTTTGTAAGAAGATTCATCCCATACTTTTCCAAAATTGTGAAGCCACTTCAACAAATGATTAAGAAAGATGTTCAATTCAAATGGGAATCTATTGAAAAATATGCTTTTTAAAACATCAAATCCGCTATAGCCACTACACCATCTCTACAAAGTCCATATTTCACTAAGGACTTCTTATTGTACACCTTTGCATATGATCATTCTCTTGCTGCAATGCTCACACAAAAGGATGAGAAAGGGAATGAATTCCCTATCGCATTCATGAGCACTGTATTACAAGGCACTAAACTAAATTACCCACTGGTAGATAAGCAATTTTTTGTGTTCCATAAAATAATTAAACAATTCAGATGTTATATTTTGAAGAACCACACTAAAGCGATTTTTCCTCACCCATAGGTCATATCCATCTCTATTCAAAGAGATATGGGAGAGAGACATGGTAATTGGATGATGAACCTACATGAATATTCCATGGAATTCAAACTGACCAACATCATCAAAGGTCAAGGCCTTTGAAAATTGGTAACATAAGACAAGGGTGATGAAAATCAAGAAGAGGATGGATGGCAAGAGGATCTAACTATGTACACACAATAGGTTCCTTAAATTATGAATGTTGAATACTCATACTATAATGATATCAAGTATTATCTTTATCATGATACGACCCAAGAACACCTCAACACCAAGAAAAAAAGAGTGCTTAGACTGAAATTTTTACAATATTAGTTGGTTCATGGCGTCTTGTTCTAAAAAAATTATGATGGAGTGCTAATTCAATGCCTTGAAAAAACAAATGTTGATAAAGTCCTTAAAGATATGCATGATGGTTTGGTAAGAGGCCATTTCTCAGGAGATAAAACAACTCACAATATATTGAGATCCAGGTATTATTGGCTGACATTGTTCAAGGATGCTCATGCATATTCACGAAGCTACGTAGCATGTCAAAAATATGCGGGAAGAGAGTATACAGATACTATTCCACTCCATCCTGTTGCTATTGAAGAACCATTCGAGCAATGGGGGTTGGAAATCATTGGTGAGATCAATCCTCATTCATCCAAGAAACACAGGTGTATCCTAACCTCTACCGATTATTTTACATGTTGGACTGAAGCAATACCACTTACTAAGGTGAATGATGAAGTGGTAATAAATTTCCTTGAACAACAAATTATCACCAGGTTCAGGATGCCCAAATATATTGTTTTGGTAATGCAACATATTTCTTATCACTAAAACTGTCTGAGTTCACTTTAGAGAAGGGAATTACCTTAAAATATGCAACCAAATATTACCCTCAAGGCAATGGTTTGGCCAAATACACAAACAAGTACCTAATCCAAATCCTTAAGTGAACTATAATAGATCACTAGAAAAACTGGCACAACGCCTTACCAAATTCACTATAGGATAATCGTGTCACTCCTAAGGAATCTATAGGGACTTCTTTGTATTTTCTTGTCTAGGGAAAGAAGCCATTTTATCTTCAAATATTTACCTTCCTTTCGTACAACTCACCTAACAGTCTCGTGGGAGAGAATGTCCCATCATCCAATGACGCATCGATACTTTACTAAATTTAGAAGAGAATCACACCAAGGGAAAAACTAAGTTTGAAGCTCATTAGCAGACCATTAAGCATTGGTTTGATAAAAATTCTATTGGCGAGAAAGATTTCCAAGTTGGCAATTTGGTTCTCAAATGGGACAAGTCGCATCAGGATAAAGGAAAACATTCAAAATTCCAACAATTGTGGCTTGGACCTTTTATGATCAAAGAGAAAATTGGCCAAGGAAATTACCGGTTGTAAAATATTGAAGGGGAAGCTGACCTCCTCCCTGAAAATGGCCAAATCTTGAAACATTACGTCAGCTAGCCTCTGTGGTAGCTCCCTCCTTGTATATAAATAAAGAATTTGTTTTTTGTTTTTATTTTCTTCCTGTTTTTTCTTTGAATTCCATTTTCTTTACATAGATTCAATGTTTTTTAGTTTGTTCAATCTTTAGGTTTTATTTTTACCCTCTTGAAAATTTTCAATATGAATTTCTCAAATTATTGATAGATTGGTCCTAAACATGCCTCTAAAAGTGTAACACATTTGGTGTCAATATCCTAATAATTATGTGAACTGGCTTCTAGAAACAACCCATCCCTAATTGTGTAGTTTTTTTGTGCATCACCTTAAGTTATATCTAGTAGCGAAACATATCTCATCAATATACGCACACTGTGCATTTAAATGTGACAAAGTGAGGAACAAAGGGCTCGACCTAAGAACATATTTTTATATTGTTTGGACTGAGAATAAATGGTTTGGGAAGAGACATTTGGAGCACCCCGTAGAGTGTTACTTAGGGAGTTCTCTCATCTATTGTCAAGTTGGAAAATATCACCACCACGGGTGTCATCCCTAGTTCCTTTAAAGGAAGACTAGAATCCCTCCATATACCTATCTCTAAACATAAGATAATTAAATTTCAAAAGGTAAAGGCTTGGGGAAAGGAATTCTAGATCACATGGGACAAGCAAGTATCTCCACTAGGTCTATGAACACTCCCTAGAAACATAGCAAGGCTTGTGACACCGGGGTGACTCTGTCGAGGCTATGGATGTTCACTGGCAGTGGAGAAACACCAGGGAAATGCATACAAAATTGTATTTTCAACATTCCCGATGTCTCGATTCCCTGTAGTACTCCTCATGACTTCCTAAATTCATTTCCATATCAATAAGTAAGTGTTAATAACTAATATTTTTGGAGGCATGGTTGTTGGATAGACAATTTTGGAATAAAATTTTGGGAAAAATCCTAAGTACATAAGAAGTGTGCAGAAGAGGTGCGCAGAGGAGAAGAAGAAATACAAGGAAGTGCACATCAGATATGCAACAAGAAGGACAAAAATTAGAATACGATAGGGCACAAAAAGTAGAATATGATAGAGAATAAAGCAAAGAGAAGAATAAAGAAGAATAAAGAAGGAGAAGAAAGAGGATGAAAAGGAAATATGACAACTCAATATTCTAAAGATGGAAGGACGTAAAATGCAGATGGAAAAATAGAATAAATTATTCAAACAACCAGTTAATTGAATTAGCCATGCAATGTAATGGGTTTTGGGGATGAGCCAAGTAGGTTTTTACGTCCTAGATTTGATGTATAAATATGTAATGGGTTGGGAGATTAGGGGTTCCAGTCTATGATATGTTTTGGAGTTTTTTTCGGGTTTTTTTTTGGTTCCAGTCTATTATATGTTTTGGAGTTATGTTGGGTTTTTTTCAGTTCTGGTCTATGATATGTTTTGGAGTTCTATTGGGTTTTTTTAGATTCTAGTCTATGAGATGTTTTTGGGTTTCCTCTTATTTGTGTCTGAATGGAAGGGATGATGCATAGAGAGATAGGCTTTCACTGCAAAGCGGCTAGGCTAGGAGAAGGAAAATATGTCCAGGATATATCTTTGTAAGTGTAGCGTGAAAGACTAAAGCACTTAATGAAAGCATAATAAATAAGCCAATCATTGTGGACATAGCCCAGATTTGGGTGAACCACGTTAAATGTTGTGTGACATGTATTTTATGTGATTGTTGATGAAGTTCTGTCTGGATGCATTGTAGATTAGTTTTGTATGATGTTTAATCTTTGCGTAATAATCATGACTATTACAGTAACACATTTATGTAGTAATATGTGATATAATGATAATATGAATCTGAACCACTAAGTAATTTAACACAGAACAAGGGTAGAATTCTACGCACAATACTAATAAGGAATAATGAACAAAATGATCGCCTCCAATTTCCCCCCTGCTACAAAAACCTATTTCTTGCAGTCCCAATAGATACCTTGAGTGAGAATTCACCTATGTAAGAAGGTGATGCTGAAAGGGCCGATGTCTAGTGGGTTTGTTGGTCATAGATAAATCAAACCTAGTGTCTTACAAAACACGTGCAACACCAACAAATGGTTTCGTTGCTGTGACCTAGAATTTGCAATTAAGGGTATGTTTTGGATGCCGAATAAGAAGGAGATAATAATGGTTGAAAAGGAAGGAAGGGGATTTTTCTTGATAAGAGAATAGAAACCCTCATATGAGTGACAAACAATGGATGCAAAGGTATGTGTACACATATCTGCATGAAATTTTCTTTGGTGAATTTCCAATTATTCAGAATCAGAGTCAACTAGCATCACCAAGCATAGGGAATGCATGGAACAACATGGAAGGGGTAGAAAACACCCTTAGACTACCCGAGTTCCAGGGATTTGAGTTATAGGACCAAGAACAACATTTCTTTGTATGCGAGACAATTTGGGATGCAAAGAATGTCCAAGAAGAGGCTGTGAAGATTGCACAATTGGAAACAAAATTTATAGGTCGTGCGTAAGTCTAGTACATGAAGTTGCAGAGTATGACACCTATAGGGAAGGCCATAATGTTTTCATAGATAATGCAAGCACTGTTGTAGGAGTTCAAGAAGCCAAATTCAGAGTCACAATACATTACATAACTGAAGGATATTAAATAGATACAAACAAAGTCAGTATGGGACTTTGATCAAAGGTTCAAGGATCTAATAGGTTGAATGAATTTTCAGATCCCTGATAAAAAGCATCAAGAATGGTTCATTGCAAGGCTTCTACCACACATTTTTAGGCCATTGATTCAATAGATGATTTTGTCGCAGTCCGAGGATTTAGAAATTGCAATAAAATTGGAATCATCTCCTATAGGAGATAGTGGAGGGATGGTGAAGGTTCAGACGCAGTTGGCTACATTGACGATTCAACTGGAAGAACTAACAAAGGGAAAGGAAAAATGTGAGAAAGTTTGGTGAACCAAATGTAGGACTGAAGGCCATCACAAGGATGAATGCCCAACATTCATGTAGTATTTTGCGATGAGAGCGCCAAATACATTACCAGGAGGAGGATATTGTGAGATATGTAAGAAATGGGGCCATCACCCAACTGAGTGTCCATTAATAAAAAAGTATCAGAGTACCCCAAAGAGATTTTTCTGCAAATTTTGCAAGTCGGTGGGACATGACGAAAATGATTTCTACGTGTTCGACTTAATGAGGGAGTGTACATCAGATATGTACATGATTAAGGAGAAGAATGTTTTAGTAGAAGGGGGTGGTTCAAAATATAATAATCAAAGAGGCTTCAATCTAGAGAACAAATGAAACTTTGGCAGAGGCCAAGGTAGAGGGAGTTTCTGTAGAGGAGGAAGAGGACTGGTTATATGTTATAACTGTAATCAACCTGGACACTTGCCCCATGAATTTCTGAATCCATGTAAAATGTGCACATACTGGAGAGCACTGGATCATGTGATAGAAGAATGTCCTCAACACATTGCAAAATGGAAATATAGAGGAAACACAAACCATAATCCAAACCAAAATGTACAGAAAATATCAACCGAAATACGCAATGAAGGACTAAGAATAGAAGTTGTTATGTGCGGAGGAGATAGAATAGGGGATGATATGAAAAATGAAGGAAATCATACTGAACAATGGGTAAAGAAGTCAGTAGGGCATATTCCAGCCTTTGATCCTCAACAAGAAAATGAGACATATCAAAGAGAAATAAAATAAGTACTCATATTGGATTGGGGAGTGTCAACATTAGTTGCGCCTCAAGTAGAATATTGCGCTGTGCTGGAGAAACCAACTGGAAAGGTAAGTACGCTAACAAAATTCCTAAAAAGTTATGTAGAACTAATGAAGGATGAAATTTCATTGAGTACACTATATGGAATTATTTCTCATTGCACACGAGGAAGGGAAACTCCCATTGCACAAAGGATAGTAAAGGAAGTACTGCATAGGAAGAGGACCAACGAAGAATTCAAATTCAGTGCAAAAATTGGGGAGTATGATGTGGATAATGTTATCTTGGACTTCGGGTTTGACATGAATGTTTTACCTAAGAAGAAATGGGTGTTGATGGGAAAAACCAAGATAGTATGGTCTCCTTTTCAGCTAAGGCTCGTGAATCAACACAAAACAATATCATTTGGTTGATTGACATGAGTACCCATTGATCTAGAAATGAAGAAGATTTGTATTCTTGAAAATATTTGCAAGTAAAATTTTATGTGTTAAAAATGCAAATGGATCATCTTTGCAACACAAATTTTAATAGGATTTACTCATTCAATATGCATATAAACAATAGCATAATCAATGAACAGAAAACACATAACACAACAAATGATAAAGGAGTTCACCCCTCTCTTGGGTTACATTTCCTGGTCCAGGTTCCGATGGATCATTTGTATTATTTGATCAAATGATAAAAAATGTGCTTTACAAATCTCAAAATGCCAAATAGACTGCTCCAATGGCTTCAGAACGTCCAAAAACCCCTAGTTGGGCTTTTTTGGCACCTCGTTTGGCCAAAAAATGAAGAAGATAGGCTTCCTGGAAGTACCCCCTTCAAGCTTGTTGTCTCTGCATCTAAAAAACACACCTCCCATGGCTCAACCTAGCCTACACACATATTTAAGTGTAAAAACCTAGCACCGAACGCAACCGCACAAACCCTGCAAATTGTAGGACAGTTATGGGCGCACCTAGCCCCTAACCGTCAAGGGCCAGGTCATATGACCCATGCGACCACACGCTAGCATAAACATGGGCTCCCATTACAAAATCCAATGGTCAAAGGCCAAATGGTGGGTCGTTGAAATAACCGTTGGAACAAACATTAACCACGTATGCACGCCCATACACTATAGCTGTGGGTTATATGTTATATAACGCACGACCAAGGGCTGGGGCTAAGCCTCGGCCCGGGCGTGGCCCAAACCACCCACATATTCAAACTTATATACATTCCTTGCCATATATATAATAAGAAACAAATGGTGGTGCACTAGTTGGTGGCTCTTTTCCAAGTCTTTACGCCTGCCCAGAGGTCATGAGGTCTACTCCGACCAACGACATAAGTTTTAAACCAAATAATGGATGACACGTGGCGGCCATTAACTGGGCCAAGTGTCGTCGTTCCGTTCGCTGCCAAACATGCCAAGTCACCTGCCAACTGTTTGAATGCCTGTCTGCCACATGTTGTATGACTTGCCACGTTTTGTACGACCTACCACGTCGTCGTCCGTACGGACTGTACAGTCAGAAACCCTTTTTTTTTGCCTGTTTGTAATTTTGAACAAAATGCGATATCTCTCGCTCTCGATGTCCATTTGAACCATAACAAGTTGCGTTGGGTTTGTAACGATGAGGCCTACTCTCTCGTTTGATGTGAAGCGATTCCGAGGACTTTGAATTTTTGAGCAAAATTTGATCCCCTGATCACACCTCCCCATTGGAAAGATTTTGGACCTCCAAAAGAATATTTTCAGTCTATTTGAAGATGAGGGTATAGTTCCCTCACTCTTCCAACCTCAATCCACTTGGCTTGACTCTTTTCCAACTTCTCTTGCACCATTTGATGTATCGACTGAATTTGTTCAATGAACTTTTCTGCCCTATCAATGTCATATTGACCATCGATAGCAATATCCTTTCCAAAGACAAAATCTAAAGGAGATTTGGGCAAATAGCCAAAACATGCTTCAAATGGCGACGTTTGAGTTGAAGAGTGCTTAGCTCGATTGTAAGCATGCTGAATGTAGTGTAAATGCTCATCCCAAAGTTTAGGATGCTTGTTGCAATAAGCATGAAGAAGATGCACCACTGTTCGATTTACCACTTCTGTCTGACCATCTGTTTGCGGATGAAAATATGTGCTCTTTTTCAGTTTGGTGTCCATGAGTGCCCATAAACTTGACCAAAAACTTCCAACAAATCGAGAATCCCGATCAGAAATAATGGATTTAGGCAATCCAAAATTCACCCAAACATTTTGAAAGAACATTTGTGCCGTTTGTTCAGCTGTAAACTGCTTCGTACAAGGCATCAAAATACACATTTTTCTAAATCGATCAACCACAACATAAATATAATCATGATTTCGTCTAGACATAGGTAAACCTCCTACAAAATCCATGGAAATACTTTCCCAAGGTCGAGAAGGAACCGAAAGTGGAGTATACAAACCCAACTTTCGATTGCTAGGTTTACTTGTGGCACATAACGAACATCCTCGAACATATCTTGAAACACTTTCATTCATTTT
>ML777989.1:719720-733530 GCA_009831015.1 Picea engelmannii | reverse complement strand
TTACCATGCTTCTTCATGTCCTCCTGAGTCTTGGATTCCCACCAAATGAGTGTTGCACTATCCAATCTTAAAGAAGCAAGCTGAATTTTGGTTTCATCATCTTGAATTTTTTGTATCCTACAATATACCTCAATCTGACGAATTCAATTATCTAATTTCTCAACATTAACTTGGCAATTCGAATTTAATATCAAGCTTTAATGAAGGAATTTGTGAAGGAGTTTAACCATGTACCTTTGAAGAATTCGGAAGAGGTCTTGAATTGGTAGAAGAAGAAGAAGAAGAAGAAGAAGAAGATGGAGGAGAGGGTGGTGGAGAAGCACCATTCCCTCCATTTCCATTTGGAGTTTTATCACCACTATCTCCCTTATGATTTGAAGGGTTGGAGCCTTCACCTTGCAACCTTGTATTCCTTTATATCAAGATCTTCATCATCTCTCTCATTTCCATGACAGCCTTTCTGAGATCTTCATCTTCTACAGGAACATGTTCATGACTCTCTTCATGAGCCATACTTGGTGAATGCCTCCTTGAAACTTGCGGTGATGGTATATGCTTCCTCCTTGAAGGATGAGAACTTTGCTCTACAAGTTGACCTTCTCCTCTTGTGAGTTTCAACCTTGTGAGCATCAGAAAACAAAACACTTGCAAATAATCAAGTCTTCAAAAACCTATGCTTTGATACCAACTTGATCTAGAAATGAAGAAGACTTCTATTCTTGAAAATATTTGCAAGTAAAATTTTATGTGTTAAAAATGCAAATGGATCATCTTTGCAACACAAATTTTAATAGGATTTACTCATTCAAGATGCATATAAACAACAAAATAATCAATGAACAGAAAACACATAACACAACAAATGATAAAGGAGTTCACCCCTCTCTTGGGTTACATCTCCTGGTCCAGCTTCCAATGGATCATTTGTATTATTTGATCAAAGTGCTAAAAAATGTTCTTTACAAATCTCAAAATTCCAAATAGACTGCTCCAATGGCTTCAGAACGTCCAAAAACCCCTAGTTGGACTTTTTCGGCACCTTGTTTGGCCAAAAAATGAAGAAGATAAGCTTCCTGGAAGTCCCCCCTTCAAGCTTGCTATCTCTGCATCTAAAAAACGCACCTCCCATGGCTCAACCTAGCCCACATGCATATTTAAGCATAAAAACCTAGCAACAGACGTAACCGCGTGAATCGTGCAAACTGTAGGATAGTTACGGGCGCACCTAGCCCCTAACCGTCAAGGGCCAGGTCATATGACCCATGCGACCACACGCTAGCATAAACATGGGCTCCCGTTACAAAAGACAATGGTCAAAGGCCAAATGGCGGGTCATTGAAATAACCGTTGGAACAAACATTAACCACGCGCGCACGCCCATACACTATAGCTGTGGGTTATATGTTATATAACGCGTGACCAAGGGCTGGGGCTAAGCCCTGGCCCGGTCGCGGCCCAAACCACACGCATATTCAAACTTATATACATTCCTTGCCATATATATAATAAGTAACAAATGGTGGCGCATCGGTTGGTGGATCTTTGCCAAGTCTTTTCCCTTGCCCGGAGGTCGCGGGGTCGACTCCGACCAACGACATAAGTTTTAAACCAAATAATGGATGACACGTGGCGACCATTAACTGGGCCACGTGTCATCGTTCCGTTTGTTGCCAAACATGCCAAGTCACCTGCCAAATGTCTGAATGCCTATCTTCCATGTGTCATACGGCTTGAAACTTGTCATATGGCCTGCCACGTCAGCATCCGTACAGACTGTACAGTCAACAACCCTTTTTTTTGCCTGTTTGTAATTTTGAACAAAACATGATATCTCTCGCTCCCAACGTCTGTTTGAACCCAAACGAGTTGCGTTGGGTTTATAACGACGAGGCCTATGCTCTTGTTTGATTTGAAGCAATTCCAAGCACTTTGAATTTTTGAGCAAAATTTGATCCCCTGATCACCCGTGAACATAGATGGGGTGTGAAGTGTGGAAGACTTTGAAGTAATTGAGATCATGGATGGAATTAAACCATATAAAACACTGATGGGATTGGAATGATATTTTTATAACCATGCGATCATCAACTTGAACATGAGGGAGATGATATTTGAATTTGGAGATTTGAATTTTACTGCACTCTTGGAACCATCAGAAGGAAATATATACATAGAGTCAGCCAAAGAAAATGACATTGACAACTTGTACAACATGACGATGTATATGTATGATTATTTCAACCCTAAAGTAGATGGCGCACTAAGTTGGTGAAGTATTAGTTCAATTGCATCAGATTCTGAAGAAGGTCTAGAGCATTGACAACAAAGAATGCATGAATTATCCACTAGACGATGTGCACGTACAACCCGATCCTTGCACTGGATTGGAACAAAGCTATGTGATCCACCCAAGTACAATGGATTAACTGATATAAGCATGTTTGTAAAGGAATTTGAGTTGCAGGTACCCAAACAACAAAGTATTTTAGCACTAGATGTTGTCCTGAAAGTGGCTCCAGCTAGATGGTGGGTTGTACATAGAGAGGGAATAAAAGATTGGTCATAATGTAGTAGACTAATGCAAGTAAGGTTTGGAACTGAGGAAGAAAATATTGTGCAAATGTATACAGGAGAGAGTGATCCATAAGGTCATGTTGAACAATTCAAGGATTTATGAAGTTTAGTACCCGAAATAGAATGAATGCATAGATTTATACACACACTGGACACAATTCCAAAGAACTTATATTTGGAATTGGAAATGTGTAGGGAGACAACAAGATGGGAAGAGCTGGTCGATAGGTTCAAAATCACATTTATATTTGAACATGAATCTTCATAAATAGATGTAGTGCTACGTGATATTCAAATGAATATCTTCTCAGAAGAAGGGATGATGGAGGTGGTTTCAATGTGCAGTGCGCACATAGTGTCTATAACTATCCATGAGATATTGGAATGCTACAATGTAGCTAAGGAATATCTTGATGAAGGGGATGCCATAAATTTAAAAATACTCGAGATAGAAGGAGAACGAGTTGTACACAGGATAGAGCTTGAATACATCACATATACACAACCTATAAAGACACAGAAGATAAACATTAGGATGACATAAAATCCTAAGTTTGCATAGATAAGATATTGTTGGAGTGATGAGACAATTGAGAAGATTGCAGACTTATTGCAAGAATATTAGGACCTATTCCCAATGAAATTTTTAGAGATGAAGGGAATACCATGAGACTTATGCAAGATGAAGATCCCATTGAAACAACAACTAAGCCAGTGCAATAGAGGCCTTATAGGTTAAATCCAAGGTACAAAGAAAAGGTGAAGGTTGAAAGAGACAAGATGTTGGATGCATGGATCATGGAACTGATAGAAGAATCTAAGTGGATCAATCCAATGGTGGTGCATGACAAGTAGACAGGATGAATCATGATATACCGGGATCCAAGGAAGCTAAATGACACGTGATTACATGACCCATTCCCAACACCATTCACAGATGAGGTACTAGAGAATGTAGGAGGAAAATAAACATATTCTTTCATAGATGGATTCTTGGGGTACCATCAGATAAAAATTGTGCAGGAGGATCGACCCAACACCACTTTGCGATTGAGTGGGGGAGTTATTAGTATATAGTAATTCCATTCAGATTGAGTAAATCACTTGAGGTTTTTTCCCAAGTAGTGGTTGTAGCATTCAATAAGTTCATCCATAAGTTCCTCAAAGTATACTTGGATGATAGGATTGTTTTCAGTCTACTGACGGATCATATATAAGTCCTCATGCTAATGTTGGATCGGTGCAAATAATGTTAGATATCGTTGAACTTGAAGAAGTGTATTTTTTACACGTTGTTTGGAATTCTTTTGGGACATGTAGTGTGGAAACATGGATTATTATTAGATCCAACCAATATTGTAGTAATTATGGAGTTAGAACCACCTACATCAATTAGAAAACTGAGGGAAACTCTTGGTCATACAAGCTATTACAGGAAAATTATGAAAGGATATGCGCAGATCACAACACTGATGGAAAATTTACTGAAGAAGGAAGCAAAGTTTCAATGGAACAAGGACTATCAAAAGGGGTTGGACACCTTAAAGAAGAAACTTGTGACTGCACCGATTTTAATTTTTCCAAACTAGAACAAGGAGTTCCATGTGCATGTAGATGCATCGTTCATAGTGTTGGGAGCAATACTATCCCAACCAGGGGAGGGAGACATAGATCACCCAATTTATTTTTCCAGGAGGAAGTTGTCTATAGCAAAAAATAAATATACAACCACATAATGAAAAGGATTGGAAATGGTCTATGCACTACATTAATTTAGGAATTATTTATCATGATATCACTTTAATATGTATACATAGCATTCTTCATTAAAATACTTAGTCAACAAGCCAATGCTGGGGGGGAGAATATGCTGATGTCTATTATTATTTTAGGAATATGACTTTGAGGTTGTAGTGAAACCATGGAAGCTGAATGAAGGACTAGATCATATATTGTGAATATTTTCAGGTGAAGATGCAAGAAACTTAGATGACCTTCCTAAATGCATAGATATTTGCAGTAAATATGGTGGATGATTACTTCTTGGACATCGTGTAGTTCCTGAGTACATGTATGGCTCCATCAGACATGATAGTTTCACATAAGAAGCAAATGGTAGTGAAAGAAACATATTATCAGTTGATTGCAGGGAATTTGTACAATATGGGTGCAGATGGAATATTGAGATGATATGTGTTGGAACACGAAAGACCAATGATACTTGAAGAAGCACATGATGAGATTGCAGGAGGAAATTATGTAGGGAGAGAAACTACACAAAATATTTTTTGCACAGGGCTTTGGTGGCTTTCACTTCAAAAAGATGCGAATGAGTACTTTCAGTCATGTGACGTATTCAAATGAGTGGGAAATCCATCCCCAAGGGATGAAATGTCGTTTAATATACAAGTTATGTTGCAATCATTTGAGAAATGGGCCATAGACTTTGTGGGGAAAATAAACCCACAAGCAAGAAGATCAGGGGTAAGGTACATAAACACTGTGGCAAATTATTTGAAAAGGTGGGAAGAAGCAACACCAGTTACAGATTGCACTGTGGAGACTACTTCATGATTTTTGTTCGAGAATGGAGTCACAAGGTTTGGATGTCTGCATATATTACTTAGTGACTAGGGCACACAATTAATGAACAAGAAAATTGCAGCATTGACTGAGGAGTTCCAAATCCATCATCAAAAGAGTACCCCATATCATCCTGAAGCCAATGGAACAATGGAATCTTTTAACAAGATCTTGGAGAATGACTTGAAAAAAAATTGCAATGTAGAGAGAGACGATTGGGACCTAAGAGTTCTTGTAGTGTTAGGGGATTACAAGACTACAAGTAAGAAGTTTATAGGGAAGGCACCTTTCATGTTGGTCTATGGGAAATAAGCAATAATGCCTATGGATTTTATTCTACCTAGCTTATGCATTGCAATAATCACTAAGCTATCAAACTCTGGTGCAGTAGAGGAGTGACTATCACAGTTGGTACAAATTGAAGAAGACCGTTTTTTCATAGGTTTCCATCAACAGGTTCAGAAAGTAATAGAGAAGGCTTGGAATTATCGACACATTAAACATAAAAAAATTGAAGTGGGATATTTGGTATTACTTTATGATAGTAAGTTCATGTAGCATCCAGGAAAGTTTAGAATGCATTGATTAGGACCCTATGTGATTTGGCATGTCACAGAGAAAGGTGTTGCGCATTTGGAAACTATGAATGGAGAAGCCCTCAGAGGAATGGTGAATGTAAGTAAGATAAAACTTTATAGAGACGACCGACACTCTGCGTAATAATCTGGGCTGCAACAAAAAGCATGTATCATAGAAGTTTTACTATAGTAGGAAGGGAAAAAAAATTGAATAAAAAGTGGAAAAGGGAAGAAAATCAATTAAAAAGTGGATATAGCAAAAATAAAAAGAGTGTTAGAGTCTCAAGGCATAGAATAGTTGTGCAGAAGGAATGGTTATCACACATAAAAATAGACTGCACCAACTTAGAAGATAATACACATAAGAGAAATACTACAAAGCACACATATGCAACAACAAGACCGTTGCACATATTGGAAATGAAAATACCATTAAAAGAATTAAAGAACATAAATGATGGATGCGAAGTGGGAGTGACAAGTCATTAAGGTGTCGTATAGTATTAAATGGTAAAAGCCTCCAGAAATCATGACAGATTGGAAGTACGAGGGAAAAATCACGTGAAAGATTTAGTAATAAAGACACATTTATTTAACAACTCAATAACCATGGTGTCCTATTGGAAAAGGTAGTTAAGGCATGATGAGACAGGTACAGTTGGCATAAAGGCACAAAAACAACAAGAATTCATTAAGTGTAAGTGATTGTTGAATTCAAGAGAGAGAAAAATAGAGTGAACCATAGTAAATTCGAGAGCACCATAGCTGAGCTATAGTTACCAGAGAGCATATGCAGAGCTAGTCCATGAATTTATCACATAAGATGAATGGCCCCACTTCAATTTGGAGGACTGTCTGTAGCAACGCGAAAACAAGCAAGACCACTAGAGAAAACACAAGAGGTAGAGGAAGTAGTCAGAGCTTCAACTTCGATGTCACATGTGATTTTTCATAGAGATTACCTACCACCAAGGATGGATGATGTGCCACCGATACAAGTACCAACCAATGGGAAGTACCCGATGTCGATAGCAACATTTCTGCCTGGTGTAAGAAGTGAAGGATACATGTTTGGAAAGATTGATAGCCTAAAGTTTATGGACCATGACATCGCTGATGCATAGAAATTCCTAGAGTTGGAAAAGGAAAATTACTTATGCACTCAAAGCATACTAGGGATAGGAGAAATCCCGCTAGAGACACAAGAGTGGGCGATGGAGTTGGATAAGGAAGATATATTGAACTTGTTGGAGATTCCACATTTTAGGCGAAGTGTGGAAATTAATGCATGTGTGAAGGTTATGCTAAGATGTGTTCATGGGGGGACACTCTGGATTGATCCCCTAGTATCAATCAATATTGAGTTGATTTCACATATTACAGGACCTACAAAAGTAGGAGAGGATCCGTGCCTATTGTTCCATAAGGTAGAAGAGCGATCACTCTCCTAGTCGATGAAAGAAAAATTCTAGACATAGAGGAAAGTGGGGGTTGGATGTGAAAAAAATTAATGATAAAAATGTTAGGTTCACAACGTAGATACTAGCTTGCAAGATGCCGCGAAAATGTCACAAAGATGAAGTACCTGCTACAGTCATTGCATCCATGGAGAAATGTGTGGAAGGGGTTCATATGAAATGGACCACCTTCTTGGTGAACTGATTTTTATAGGATTACACTGAGGCCCATGAAAAGGGAATGGAATTCCATTATGCATGGTTTTTAATATTGATTTCATGGGTTGGGTGGCAAGAACCAAGGTATTACAAACACATGAACACGTTAGGAAGATGAAATTTGGATGGAAGGTATGCCAATTTATGGCAATGACAATTAAGAGACAAAAATATGACATTAATGCCACATTTTTTGTATACTTGGAAAATATCACACATTTAGTTTCACACACACCATGCATATAAACAGAGATGGTAACAACATATAAGGATATTTCACAATTTAGAGAAGGCATGAACCACATGTATGTGCAAGCCAAGAAGGATCTAGTGCACCAATGGTTGCTAACTAGTTACAGGTTGAAAAAAAAGGACCCGTGCTTGATAATCAATGGCTAGGAAGAGGCCTGGAAGATCCCAACAGAGAAGAGATGACAATTGTTGGCATTGGGGCAGACCTAGGGTTCAACGCTACAACAACGCACCAAAAAAAACCCAACTACCGACCCTTTCGACAACACCTGCGAAGTAGATGAAGTCTCAAGCGAGGTAGAGGCAGGGGTGGTTGTAGGACTCAGATGTCTGCAACCTTAGCTAGGACACAGATCTATGATTCTAATATTTAATAGAGAACTTAGCAGTGAACATTCATCAATATTCAGTTCTTAGTAACAATGCGGACAAACCCTAATTAGAGAGCATCGCAATATTCAACCAGATCCACATCTAATAACACTTAGCATAAAAGGAACAGATTAGATCTAGCAAATTCATGCACTAAGAATACTCACATAGGTTAGATCTAACATTGCTTATCTTTATCAAGCACAAAGCAACATCGATTCTATCTAACATTCATATATATCATAGCAAGTCACACATAAACACACTAACACATCTCACAAAGCAGAGCAACACAACATATACGTGGTTCACCCCCCCTTGGGGCTACATCCACCAAATATTCTTCTCTTCTATTATCTTCTGTTAATCAGTTACATGCACAGAGCCTAAAAAAACCTACTTTGCATAGGACAGGAGATATGCACACTTCGCTAGATCCTCCTTCCCCGAGTTAGGTTTAGCACAAAGCCTTCTCTCGATCTCTTACAATCCCTTGCACTTAGCCTTACCAGTCTTACATAGTATGCACATAGCACTTACAATCCTTCGATCACATAGATGGATCACTACTATTTTCTACATCGCCTAGCTTCTATATATATATATATATTACAAAAGTGAGCGTAGGCATGGGTAAACCCATGGGCCAACCTTCCTATACCCATTACATGGTCCCAAAACCCAAAAATCCCTAAAAAGGAGTCGAGATCCCTCGATATCCTCTTCGTCTTGCACTCCATATTTGATAGTCTGTTGAAGTCCCAAAAATAGGTCAATCATGACCAAGTATCCTCAAAACTTGGTCAAGTGCCAACAATCCCCCAACACTCATCTGTGACTTGTCCCAAGTCACTATGATCTGGGTAGTTATGTTTTGAAAGCCTTGATATTGTCTCAAGTTGCTTTGATTTGCTACTGTTCCATGACATCCTGTTCAACAAACTCTTGGATGACTACCTCGTTCACAGGTCCTTTCAGGCACTGTTCTGTTGTAACAACAAATTGCTCCAGTTCTGCTCCTCGACCTTCAATCTTTGTGAATAGTTGGTAAGCCTCATCCTGTACAGGTTGGAGCCTTTGAGTCACTTCCATGAATTTTCTTTGAACAATGTGAACTTGCTATTGGGTAGTGCACTACTTCTAGGATCGCTTCATTCTTTCCATAACCAGCATGGGCTTCAACTGCACCTGTATTGTTTCTACTTGCTGCTTTGCCTCCTGGAGTTGCGACTCCAGTGCCTTCAGTTTTTCATTCTCAGTGAGTTGCTCATAATTCTGGGCACTGCGATCACTGCGTTTCTTGCATTCCATGGAAATAACCTTTATTCTCTCGACTGCGCTCCTGGCAGTTGCTTCTCTTTGATCTCTTACATCTTGCGGAGTGCTGGGAACTGTGCGAAGCTCTAAATATTCTATTCTTTGCTGTAGCTACTGGATGGCTTCTGCGAGCTACTATACTTGATGTGTGACTCAGTCTTCAACTTGTATCTCTAAGCCTATCACAGAGCAGAGGGATCTGTTTACTGCTTCTTTTACTTCGAGCTGCTCTACAAGCAACTGTTCTTTCTCTTGCTGCATATGTGCTTGCTCCTCTTCAAACTTGGCCTAGAGATCTACCTTCTCTTGTTCTGCTATTTTGCATTGTTCTATAATGTCACCTTGTACTTGCTTCAAGGTCTGGGTAGCTTGTTCATCTTCTTCTTGTGCACGACGAAGATGAGCTTCGATCGCATCAACTAATCAACAGAGCTGGGCTGGCTCATCCCCCAAATCTGGTTCTACTAATGGAAGGGGCATAGTGGACACTATGCAGCTAGATTGAAGGGCTTGCTGTACCCTTCGAAACTCAAACTTAAGTCTGTCATACATTTCCTCCTGCTTAGCTTCTTGTTTCTCCACAATTTCTAGCAAAGCGTCATTGAGGGCGACTATGATGAATTCAAAGTCATCAGTAGTAAGCATGATCTTCATATTGTTCACGGTGGCTCTCGATTTTTTCCGGGATGAAGGTTTCAGGGGAGAAAACTTCCTTTTCTTCAGGGGATCGGTCTCATCTCTCAACAATGTTACTTCACCTTGTTTCTGTTCGGCTCCTGTACCATTTTTTTATTCTTCTTTGTCATCACCCCCTCAGTCAGGTGATACTGAAGAAGTCTTTTGTAAAGCACTGCTTAATTCTTGGACCTCTTCGATCTTCTTCATTTTGCTGGGTCCAGGTGTATTATGCACAGTTTCTGGGCTATCAGGGTCAGACATCTTTGCAAGGTTTGCTGGAATAAGGAGGTCTTCCGACCATTCCTTAGTGATCTTCTCAAGATCCTCTTTCGTGAGCTTGTAGTATGATTGCAACTACTCCTTATGTTCATCGGCTCGCGCTGTAAGGTAGATGAAGTGCCGATCTGCGCAAAACTTCATCAGAGGTCAGAATCTCTGTAAGGTGTTTGGATTCATGCGAGGTTCTGCTTCTATGGCTCTCTTCAACTAAAGGTAGTACGTATGAAAAACAACGTTCAACTACCACTATTCGTTCATATCACTCGAATACCAAAGTGTGGCGAACTTTGTGGAAAGTGGCTCAAATGGATCGATGTCTGGGAAGGTCACACCTTCCATCATATCCCATGAAAAAAACAAGATGAGGATCAAGAGCCAGCCAAAGTGAAACTTGTAGCCCTGATCCTGTGCTTCACGGTAGTCTAGTTCGAGATGATTGACTAGGTACTTCACCCAGTTCATTTGTAATCCTTCTACACACTTCCCAGTGAGGTCGATAACAAAGCCCATGACCTTTGTGGGTCGGTTCTTACGTACCATATTTCTATCTATTAACTGACATGCTAGGTGCACTGCACCATTCTGGATGGAGGCTACCTTGTAGCCTCATGTCCCCTTCTCGACATCGCCATATGCATCCTTAATCTTCTATGATAGCGCACAATCTATGAATTTTCCTGGGTAGAACTCCTGCAGGTCATGTCCTTGCATACTCAACCCTGTGATCCTATGGATCAATTCCATATCGACTATAATACAATGGTCTAGCCATAAATAACCACCATGGTAACATGAGAGAAATAGCTTGACACAAGCATTGACTTCTTGGTGCCTTCCGAAATGTGGGATCTTCATTACGTTTAATAGGGTGGACTGCGCAAGGTTCATCATCCACGGTTGAGGGATTATCTTTGAGTTCTTTCCCTTTGTCTTGGTCAGGTATTTATACGGGGTGAGCATACTGTAGTTTTTGCGATCCCTGAGGTTGAAGTCACTAAACTTCAATGCTACGATCTTGTCCTGCTATGATTGAACTGTGCGCATCCCCTTCGAGAGTTACACAGTAATCATGGAGTACTCGAAATCTCTTTGCATGCTATCTCGACTCAATTCCATGACCAGAGGTGGGATGTAATATGACAATATGGATGGGATCAACTTCACATTGGCTAGGTCATCTTTGTGTTTGGTTCTCTTTTCTTCTCATGGTCGGGATGATCTAGCTCTATGGGCAGTTGACAAAGAGGCTTGCAATCCTCTCGTTGATGATGCTTGAATACTTGTAGGCATCTCTCTTTCAGACACTACCCTTTCAATCATTAGTTCAATAAGGAATTCCTCGACAATTTTCTCTACAACACTAAGCTTGTCTGACATGCACGCTCGTGGTTGAATGTCTCAGGTTCGAAGAGTAACAGGTTAATGCAACGGGATAGATGGCACTAACACAGTGATCACTATGTGAAATCAACTATGTTGCGAGCTCTGATAGTCACAATTGGAAAAATTGTTCTCGTTGCATGCCACGACGAGATAAATAGATAACTCAACAACATATCTCTTCCAATGGGTGAGAATCCTTCATTAAATCAGTTCTGTCCATTGTGGCATGGTCCCAATGGTCTGGTGGTGAATTTTCTAACCATAAATGCCTTTCTACCCATTTGGGCTGTCGGTCAAACAGTTATAATGTCTCTAACGAGTATATTTCTTTGCCATGGCGAAGTGCCATGTGATGCTGTTTTGATATTCCAACGAAGCTCTAATTTTGAAAATTTTCCTTCTGCAAAGTTCCCTTGGGAACCTTCTCTAACTTTTCAATCTTAGCTCTCTTCTTACTTAGTTTTCTAGCCTTCTTTCCAGTGAGCTTTGTCTCAGAATTCCTTTTTCCATTCCGGTTCTTATCTTCTTTTGGCATAGTAACTTCACGATAGTGGGATTCCTTCCTAGAAATCAAGGGTAATACTTCATCTGTACCCAAAATAGGTACTGCAATCTTCTGGAAGTCCTCTGGTATTTTTGCAACTTCAACATCCAATTTTCTGGTTTCAATTGGCTTCGATTGGTTCTCCTGTTTTTTAATCAAGTGCACGATCTTCCTAGTCATGAAATATTTTAATTCTTTCTTCTTTTGTTCTAAGACTTCTTCTTCTTTCCTTCTGGTCTAATATTTTTCAATCCAATGTTTTCCTAATAACATAGAAAATGGAGTGTTGTTCTCAATAAATTTAACAACTTCAAATTCTTCCTCTGTCAAAGTTCCATGAGCACTCATAGATATCTTGATAAGTCTTCCACATAGATTTATCAGTTTTCCTCTGAATAATCCTATTTCTCCTAATGAAGGAATCATAGTAGTATTTCCTATAGCTTCCTAGGTTCTTTCTGTCATGATATTCACCTGTGTTTCCTCATCCATAACACATTCAATGTTGAAGTCTCCTATTCTTATTTCAATACATTATTTTTTTTTGAAGATCTCTGATACACTGATATATTGGTGGTCATTCAGGGTTACTTGCATCTCTAGTAATACTTTCTCTGATCCTTTCTGGGGTTCTGTCATAATCTCAGTTTCTTGATATGCCTTAGGGTTTTCTTGGTTCATATTCATTCTTTCAACCTTAGCAATCATTCTAGGGCAATCCAATACTTCATGGTCCATGGCTTTGCAATAGAGGCAACTAGGTCTCTTTCCAGGGCATTCCTTAGCCATATGTCTCGGTCTTATGCAACTGTAAAAGAGGGTTAATCCTCTCTTCTATTAAATGATCCCCATCCTTTCCTATACTATGCACTAGGATCATGGTAGCTAACCTACAAAAAATGATTTCTAGGATCTTGCATTCATTCGTTAGTCCAAACATTCTTTCTATGCATAGGTATAACATATCTTTCATTATTCTTATAAGATCTACTCATATAAAATCTTCTTCCTTCTATCAGTGCCCTAGTTTTCAAGCAAGGATAACTCTTATTAAACATACCTAGATCCATACTTTAGAAACACAAATTTCCACTAATCTTATCTTCAATAGAGCACAAAGCTTCCAGATCTTAAAAATTTTCACTATTCTTACCTTTATCAGAGCACAACGCTTTCATATATTACCTTTTTTATTCAAATCAGACTTCTTTCTTTAGCACAGAGCTTCACAAATCAAGTAGAATATTGCGCACTAGAGCGACAGATCTACGCACAGATCTTTCATAATTTTAGGCTAGGTCTTTGCACAAAGCTTCTTTTTCCTCAGTTCCCAACAATCATAGTTTCAGGTCTTGGAAACGAAACCATTTGTTGGCACAGGGGAAAACCTAGGGTTCAATGCTACAACAATGCACCAAAAAAACCCTAACTACCTGTTGTTCCAAAGTTTGTGTTTTAAGGCTATAAAACACACCGTCTGGGCATCTATAATAATGATGTTTTCTTTCGAAACAATAGGTACTGAAGATTAGACCAAATTCAGTTTCTCAACTGTCTCTGTCTTTCTTCCCTAT
>ML777989.1:671039-698739 GCA_009831015.1 Picea engelmannii | reverse complement strand
AAACTTTAATTTTATCATTGATTTTTTTAGAATATGTCTCGAGTGTATTTCAAATTCATTAGATCTGGAAAAATTAATAATGCAAAGACTCCAGGATACTAAAATTTGTTCAAAAAACAAAATTTTAGTTCTGTTTCAACACTACCATCCCTTTCGACAACACTTATGAAGCAGATGAAGTCTCACCCGAGGTAGAGGCAGGGGTGGTTGTAGGAATTAGATGTCTGCAACCTTAGCTGGGACACAGATATGTGATTATAATATTTAACAGAGCACTTAACAGTGAAAATTCATCAATATTCAAGTCTTAGTAACAACACAGACAAACCCTAATTACATAACATCACAGTATTCAACCAGATCCACATCTAATATCACTTAGCATAAAAGGAACATATTAGATCTAGCAGATTCAGGAACTAAGCATACTCACATAGGTCATATCTAACATTGCTTCTCTTTATCAAGCACAAAGAAACATCAATTCTATCTAACATTCATCTATATCATAGCAAGTCACACATAAACACACCAACACATCACACAAAGCAGAGCAACACAACATATACATGGTTCACCCCCCCTGGGGACACATCCACCAACTCTTCTTCTCTTCTATTATCTTCTGTTAATTAGTTACATGCACAGAGCCTCAAAAACCCTACTCCGCATATGACAGGAGATCTGCGCACTTCGCTAGATCCTCCTTCCCCAAGTTAGGTTCAGCACAAAGCCTTCTCTCGATCTCTTACAATCCCTTTCATTTAGCCTTACCAGTCTTACATAGTATGCATATAGCACTTACAATCCTTTGATCACATAGATCGATCACTACTATTTTCTACATCACCTAGCTTCTATATATATATTACAAAAGTGGGCCTAGGCATGGGTAAACCCATGGGCCAACCTTCCCATACCCATTACAAGGTCCCAAAACCAAAAAATACCTAAAAAGGAGCCGAGATCCCGTGATATCCTCTTTGTCTTGCGCTCCATCTTTGACAACTTGTCGTAGTCCCCAAAATAGGTCAATCATGACCAAGTATCCTCAAAACTTGGTCAAGGGCCAACAACAATCATAAGAGGAAGAAGAACAAGATAAATGTGATGAGGAACAAGATGATGAGCAATAAAATGATCAAACTAATGGTGTAGGTGATATTCCTATCCCATCGACATTCCCCGAGATAGGAATAAAAAGGAAGGATAAGGGGAAAGAACCCGTAGGAGGGGTGCACAAGAAAACTAAGGCACATAGAGAAACCCCAATCTATGCATCAAATAATGATGATATGGAAAGAATAGGCTACCAGTTATGGGATGCCACAAAATAAATAATGGAGGAGGAAACAAGGAAGTAAGTAGACCAGGAACAAAAAGTGCAGGATCAACTGGTGGCACTCAAGTAAATTTTGGAAGCAGAAAACATCACCAAAGAGTGTAGGGCTAAGGAAGGACAATCCATGATTCGAGGAAAGGAAGCAAACAATGCACAACCGGTCTTGACCCAGTTAGAAGATGAGAATATGATACTACAACTTGAAACAAATGCACTGGAATTTCTAACTGTCGAATTAAAACAATAGGTAAATTCACTAGTGACTTGCAGGTGGGAATGTTGCAAGAAATTCAGAACAACGGATAGGAAGCCCATCAGGGGCTCACTATAATAATGGATGAAAGGGTTTAGTTGCAACAACAATATGACGCTGCACTTGAAAAAAATAAGGAGGTTGAAGGATGGGTCAAGGGGGTATTGAAGGATAAAACCAAGTCCAAGGAAAGGGTCAGGAAATCCCTTAAGGGAAGGAAAAATCTGAACACATAGCACAAAAAACCCAAGAAGTTGTAAAAAAAACTTTACAAAGAAATTCCAGAAGTCCCCATAGTAGCATAAGCTACTATGGAGCATGCCAGGAACACCACCGAAAGTGCAAGAAGGAAGAGAAAGAATGGAAACAATAACAATTGCCAACATTAAGAGAATAGAAGGAGAATGTGCAAAACTCTATGAGGAGAGCGCACAGGTTTGGACATAATTAGTAAAATACCTTGAGATGAATACCATAGAGGCAAATTTAAGAGAAGCGCATGAAAAATCATAACAAGCATCAGGAAGCGCTGCTAAACTTCCACTAGTGGAACATATGACGACTATTTTGGCTTAGAGGCAGGCATATGTAAAAGTGGAGAAGATGAGGGATCATCAAAAGATTCTTCAACAACAATTGGGACCACTACAAGAAGATGTAGTGAGGATAATAGGGGAGCCAAACACTATGCAGGGAAAGGTCAAATAGGCAGTATATGAAGAAGAGGAAAAACTCACAGTCTTGACTGTGCAGGGGGCCAAGGAAATCACAAAAACAGAGGAAGAGATGATCAAAGAAGTGGAGGTAGCAAAGACATCCTCCCAAAAAATAATTGCGTTATGGAAGAGTAGGAAACAAGCCTGAGTGGTTCGGGACGAGCCAAACATGAGTGTTGGGATCCTGTTTGACAGGAAGTTTGGAATAAACTTTTAGGGAAAATCCTAATTACAAAAGAAGTGCACATAAGAGGTGCACATAGGAGAAGAAGAAAGATGAGGAAATGCACAACTAAGATGCATCGAGAAGGACATCGCACATAAAGAAGAATAAGACAGAGAATAAAGCAGAGTAAATTAGGAGAAGAAAGAAGATGAAAATGAAAGATGACATCTCAACATTCTAAAGATGGAAGGATGCGGAAAAGAAACATCCATACAGAAAAACATAAGAAGGAAACCAAAGAACCAATTAATTGAATTAGCCATGCAATGTGATGGGTTTTGAGGATGAACCAAGTAGGGTTTTAATCCCTAGATTTGATGTATAATATGTAACGGGTTGGGAGATTAGGGGTTCCGGTCTATGATATGTTTTGGAGTTCTATTGGGTTTTGTTCGGTTCTAGTCTATGATATGTTTTGGAGTTCAGTTGGGTTATTTTGGGTTCTGATATATGATATGTTTTGGAGTTCTGTTGGGTTTTTTTCAGTTCCTGTCTATGAGATGTTTTTGGGGTTCCTGTTATATGTGTTTGAATGGAAGGGATGATGCAAATATGTCTAAGATATATCTTTGTAAGTGCAATGTGCGAGCATGAATTTCTTAATGAAAGGATAATAAACAATCTAATCATTGTGTACATAGCCCAAAGTTGGGTGAACCATGTTAAATGTTGTGTCACATGTATTTTATGTGATTATTGATGAAGTTTTGTCTTGATGCATAGTAGAATAGTTTTGTCTGATGTTTAATCTTTGTGCAATAATAATGACTATTATAGTAATGAGTTTATGTAGTAATCTGGGATATAATGATAATATGAATCTGAACTGCTAAGTAAGTTAACACTAAACAAGGGTAGAAATATGTGCACAAGACTAATAAATAAGAATTAATTGAATTATCGCCTCCCATTTCCTTCCTGCTGCAGAAACCTAGTTCTTGCAGTCCCAATAAATACCGAAGGGGAGACTTCTTTTGCACAAGTAGGTGACGCCGAAAGGGATGGTGTCTGGTGGGTTTTTTTGGTCATAGATAAATTGAACCCAGGGTCTTACAAACCTTTCCCAATGCCAACAATGGTCCTAAATTACCCTTTGTATCATCCAAACTTTGTCTTGTCAAAATTTACATTCTACAAGGGCTATGGGACCTAATATTTCTCTCTTTGATCATGCATTACAACGCTTACCATCCTAAAAAAATTGTGCTTGGATGCCATCTTACATAGATTCAAGGATTTTCCCAGTGTGTTTCCATTTGTTGTGCGTGACACCAACAACCCTCCATTTTCTTGTACTTTACTTGCAAAGATTCTCTAAAAAAATTGATCCCCATTTATTTTGGATTTGAAAACTCTTTGAATTGCATCTTCTTGATGTTTTATCTGTTGAAAAGTCAACAAGAAATGTGTGTCTAATTTATTTTTCCCTTAAATAAATTGGAAAATAAATATTAATCTTTTATCTCATAATTACTTGAAAACAATTAACTGAAATGGAAAATCAGTTAGCTATAGGAAATTCGAGTTCAAAGGTTGACTGGTGGGACATCCAAGTCGAATTAGTTGTAACTGAGTGATTCAAAGTTGTAACATAGTTGGATGTGTAGTTATGTGAGTTGTGAAGTAGTTTAACTCAATTAAGTGAGTTAAGATCAATTGTACTAGTTGTAATTGAACTTACACTAGTGAGAGATCAGTGAATTAATTATTAATTAATTCACAATCAGTGATCTCACATGCAACTGAAGATTTACCACTGTTAACTACGTGCATGCCATATCCAATGGAGACCCAATTGAGATAACAAGTGAAAGGGACAGTTTGGTTATCAATTTTGATTTGTGTGAAGTGCATTCATGTAATCACACACACAGTGGATGTGCCCATGAGAAATGCACAACCTAGGGAAGAGGAATTCGAATTCATTTGCAGTTTTCCATTAGCAGGGATTGCATAGAGGAGCCAGGCTGTCTAGGAGCAGTAATTGGCACATGAATTTGTAAATTTTTGTATGACAGTGTGATATGATTGTATATTGTACTGAGAGTTCTTGGATTAGAGTTTTGTACAAGATTGTTTCATGATCCATGATATATACATAATATATGATAGTGGGGTTTTTAGCTTTATGCTTTCCCGATAAAACATCTATGTTATGTGTGATTGATCTTTCTTCTTGATATTGCAATTGGCGATCATGTTTTAAATTCCACAAGAATATTAGTAGAGGAAATTCTATATTTACCAGTGGCATATAATTGTTAGATTAGGAGAATCCATGCAATACATAATTTTTATTGAAATTTCTACATGGTATCAAAGCGCAGAAGATTGCAGAAGCTGAGTTTGTGATTGGATATAATTCAAATTTGCAGAAAGACTTTCTCGGTGCTACAGCTGATTCAAGATTGAAATGGCTTTCAATGGCTTGAGGTTATAGTATGCACTCGAGGGAAGCTCAAACTACATTTCTTGGAAGGATAGGATGGAGGCAGTACTCGAAGACAATGGCTTGAAGGAATTCATTGACAAATATGTTCCTAAGCCAGATGTTGCAGACACTGCAAATCTTGATGCATGGCAAAAGAAAGTGGCAAAGGTGAGGAGGATCTTGTTGGAGGGAGTATGAGACTACATTGTCTCAAGCCTCCATGGGAAAGTCACACCATATGCAATGTGGAAGACTTTGATGGATCTATTCCAAAACAACAACGACCATAGGAAATTGGTGCTCAAAGATAAACTCAGGAAGATCAAGATGGATAAGGGTGACTCCATTCCAAAATATCTCACGAAGTTTGTCCAATGTCAGGATGAGATGGGGAGTGTGGGAATAACAGTCCTTGATGATTATTTAGTGAACTTGGATTTTCTAGGACTTCCCAAGAGTTGGCACAGTTATCAAGACTTTGTCAATGGAAGGGAAAAATTGCCATATTGGGAACGACTATGGTCGGATCTAGTGCAGGAGGAGTTCAGGAGGAACACCAGAGATGGCTCTTCATCAAAGCATGATGATGAAGAGGATTATGCTTTGGCTTCCAAGGCAAGGAAATGGAAGGGGAATAAATTCCATTCAAAATATGAGTCTAAAGGAAAGAAGCTGGATTTGTCCAAAGTGAAGTGTTTTCACTGTCACGAACATGGGCATCTCGCCACTAATTGTTCAGAGAAGAAGAATAACAAGAAGGATGCTGGAGCTGCAGCTGGTGAGTCCCTTTCCTCGCAATTTGAACTTGACTTCTCCTTGATCGCATGCATGGTGTCAAGTGCATTGGGATCGGTGTGGTATTTGGAAAGTGGCACTTCCTTCCACATGATGGGAGGTAAGGAGATTTTCAGTGACTTGGAGGAGAGAGATCTCAAAATGAATATAGAGATGGGTGATGATGGATGATACAGTGCGACTAGAATTGGTACCATCACCTTTCATATGGAGTCACAATTGAAAGATGTTATGCATGTTCCAGGTCTGAAGAAAAACTTGGTCTCAGTCGCAATGTTGGAGGACAGAGGCTATGACGTTGTTTTCAGCGATGGAAAATATTTCCTGTGACATAAAACAACGGGTCAAGTCAAGAACATAAGGATTCAAGTTAAGAATCTCTACAAGCTGGAGGTATATGGCTGTGCTGCCATGATGGGAAAGGCAGAAAAAGTGGTGAGCCAGGATGAGGGCGAATTATGGCACAGGTGATTGGGCCATCTTCATCATGGAGCCTTGAAAATCATGCAACAAATATCTACTGGAATTCCAATGGGAACACTTGCTCAGTTAGATCAGTGCAAGGGTTTCACCATGGGGAAGTATGTAAAGTCCACCTTTCATGAAAAGGAGAACTGTACTTCAGTGATCCCGAAGAGAATTCACACAGATGTGTGTGGACCATTCTCGGTTTCTTCAACAACAAAACATTAGTATTATGTTATTTTTTTTGATGAATTTTCTCGTAAATGCTGGATCTTCTTCATGCAGAAGAAGGATCAAACATTCTCAAAGTGTTGTGAGTTTAAACCATTGGTGGAGAAAGAGTCGGGGAAGAAAGTGAAGGCTCTGAGGAGCGATAATGGTGGAGAATACATCTCTAACGAATTGAAAGACTTCTGCAACAAAGAATGAATTCAAAGAGAAATCATAGCACCTCATAACCCATAGAAAAATGGGGTCGTAGAGAGGAAGAATAGAATGATTGTGGGTGCAGCACAAGCAATGTTGCATGATTAGGGCCTACCAATGAATTTGTGGGTGGAAGCATGCAATACTGTGGTTTATGTGAAAAACCGTTGTCCTCATAGAGTACTTGGAACGATTACACCTGAAGAAGCTTTCACTAGTAAGAAACCTGATGTTTCTCATTTTAAGATTTTTGGCTCATCTATTTATGTGCATGTGACCAAGAATTCCAGAAATAAGCTGGAGTCGACTGTTGAAGTTGGGATATTTGTGAGGTACATAGAAACACCCCATAATTATCATGTGTATTTTCCTAACAATAAGATGACTATTATGCGACAAGATATAAAATTCAATGAGGGGAAAACCATGCGGTTGTCGCTTGAGAGGGAGCTAGACTTGCACGCAGAGGAGGAAATTCTGGTTCCCAAAGATGAGTCTCAATATGTGGATCAACCACATGAGGAGGTTTATGGAGTGGAGGAAGCCACTCATGCAGATCCATCCATCATAAATGGCAGAAATCGCACCATGAAAGCTGATAGATTGAGACTAGATGCTGCACAGAATGTAGGTGATCCAGGTGGATATCTGTGGCCACCCACCTTTTCCAAATGCCTCAAAACGACTTTATGGCAATTTTGGCAATTTACTATTTTTAGTAGGTTTTAACTTCCAGGGCCATTTTGAGGGCCCAAATGAAGGTTTTTCAAGATATAGGTTCTCAATGATAGTCGAAGGAATGATTAATCCCCCAAAATTAATCTCCTCGATGATACCTTTCCAACGAGCTATCACACGCCTAAAACGAAGATCGTATGCAAAAGTTACGACCCCGGGAAGTTGATGTACTCACTTACCCAAACAGGGCCCACATGACTTTTGGCGCTTCATCTCCCAGAGTTAGGTTTTTGGATGTATAAGGTTTTTGGAATTCCTGCTTATTGTAAAAATGCCTTCAGAGCCTCATTGTAATCATCTTCTTGTAAATGCGAGTAGCCACCACATCTCTTCTCAGAGATAAGTTGCCACCATTCTAGCGAGTCTTCCACTCTGTATTTTTACAGTCTCTGTACATTTCTTTCATTAATAGAAATCATGTATTACTGTATATTTGTTTTTATGGTTTCATCTCTGATAAATTTCTGTTATATTATTGAATATCTATGATATCTCTGTGCATTTCTTTATTATATCTCCGATCTCATTTCGTGTCAAAAATAATCCAGATCAGTAGGAGCCCCTACTTCACAACGCAGACAGAGACAATATTCTGATCAATTTACTGGATACTTGGCTCTGATGAGAAAATGTATTGTGATTGAACCATATTCCTTTCAGGAAGCAGTGCAGGATCCCACTTGGGTTGATGCAATGGTGGAGGAGTATGACTCCATTGTCAAAAACAATGCATGGGAAATTGTCCCAAGATAGGTTGAAAAATCAGTGGTAGGTTCGAGATGGATCTACAAGGGTAAGATTTTAATCATTGTTCTTTATGTTGATGATTTAATACCGACTGGTGATGAGCAGCTGATACACTCATGCAAGGAGGACCTTGTGAATAAGTTTGAGATGAAGGATATGGGCCTCCTTCATTATTTCCTTGGATTGTAAATATGACAGCGAGATGGTGAACTTTTTGTGTCTTAACGCAAGTATGCAAGGGAGATACTGGGTAAGTTTCACATGGAGGGTTGCAAACCCATGGATACTCCTCTTCCAGGAAACTGGAGGAAATAGGATGCTACTTCTGGAGAGGTAGTGGATGCTACTGTCTATTGACAGTTAGTGGGTTCGCTAATGTATCTAGTGAACACAAGACCATCAATTTTCTATGCGGTTAACCAACTGAGTCAAGCGATGGTTAAGCCTACCAAGCTCTTTTGGAAGGTGGGTAAGCATGTCCTAAGATACCTGAGGGGCACATCTAAGTATGGCTTATGGTACAGACAGACGGATGAGGTGAAGTTCCATGGCTTCACAGATGCATATTGGGCGTGCAACCCAACAAACAGAAAGAGCACATAAGGGGGGATATTTAGTATTAGATCTACAACTGTTTCTTGGTACAACATAAAACAAAGATACGTGGCACTTAGTTCAGTGGAAGTAGAATACATGGCAACGATTCAATCTGCATGTGAGGTTATATGGATGAGAAAGATCTTGGTTGGTTTGTTTGGTTCTCATTTAGATCCAAAAGTGATTCATTGTGATAATCAGAGTTGCATTAAACTCTCGATTAATCCTGTGTTTCATGATAGATCTAAGCATATAGATATCCGGTATCATCATCTCAGAGATTTTTTGCAGCAGAAAATCATGTTGCTTCAGTACATTCCTACGGAAGATCAGGATGCATACATTCTGATGAAGGTGCTCACTAGGAGCAAATTCGAATACCATAGAGACAGGATTGGGGTGAAGGATAATCCCTTTGTTGTTGAGAGGGAGTGTTGAAAAGTCAACAAGAAATGTGTGTCTAATTTATTTTTCCCTTAAATAAATTGGACAATAAATATTAATCTATTATCTCATAATTACCTAAAAATAGTTAATTGAAATGGCAAATCAATTAGCTATAGGAAATTCGAGTTCAAAGGTTGACTGGTGGGACATCCAAGTCGAATTAGTTGTAACTGAGTGATTCGAAGTTGTAACAGAGTTGGATGTGTAGTTATGTGAGTTGCGAAGTAGTTTAACTCAGTTAAGTGAGTTAATCTCAGTTGTACTAGTTGTAACTGAACTTACACTAGTGAGAGATTAGTGAATTAATTATTAATTAATTCATAATCAATGCTCTCACATTCAACTGAAGATTTACCACTGTTAACTACATGCATGTCAGATCCAGTGGAGACCCAGTTGACATAACAGGTGAAAGGGACAGTTTGGCTATCATTTGTGATTCAAGTGAAGTGCACTCATGCAATCACACACACAATGGATGTACCCATGAGCAATGTGTAGCCTAGGCAAGAGGAATTCAAATTCATTTGCAGGTTTTCCATTAGCAGGGATTGCACAGAGGAGGCAGGCTATTTGGGAGCAATAATTGGCACATGAATTTCTAAATTTTTGTATGACAGTGTGAGATGATTGTATATTGTACTGAGAGCTCTTGGATTAGATTTTTGTATGAGATTGTTTCATGATCCATGATATATACAAAATATATGATAGTGGGATTTTTAGCTTTATGCTTTCCCAGTAAAACATCTGTGTTATGTGTGATTGATCTTTATTCTTGATATTGCAATTGGCGATCGTGTTTTAAATTCGACAAGAATATTAGGAGAAGCGATTCTGTATTTAACAGTGGCATATAATTGTTAGATCAGGAGAATCCAGACAATACATAATTTGTATTGAAATTTCTACATTCTCCTCCCACTCTAAGCATGCTACTTCAAGCTTCACTTTTCATTCAAATTTGTATCTTTCAAATTTGAGCACTTGAGAAAATTTCAAGTTAAATATTTGATTTTCGACAAGTTAATGAAAAATCCTTTGATGCGGTGTACACCAGTGGAGTTCCCTCCATAAGTTTTGATAACCATAGGCTGACTTCATTTAAACCCATTTCATAAGCCTTTTCCACTGCGTGAGTTAATATAAACTCCTTCGATTTGGCCAAAGGAGTTATCTTCTTGTCCTCTGATGAGAACCGCCACCCTGCATGCCAAATTTTATGATATACACATGAGACTGTCCCACAAAGTCCTCTGGTGTATAGCAAAGAACTTTGCATCAACCTTACCAGTTTTTTCCCCTAATGTCCAGTGGCATTTATTGCACCCAACACTTATAAAAGGAAATCACCACTACTACATATTGAAAAATTTGTGACGACTACTTTCGACGAAAGTACTCTTTCGTCGCAACATTCAAGAGAAAAAGTTCTATTATTCAATTTTTTCTAAATCCACCCTATATTCGTCGCTATCTCGACGAATGTACTTTGTCTAAATTAATATGGTCAAAGTTTGTCGCAAGAGCAATAAATGCCTGTTATAAGTGAACGTTATAAGTGACCGTTAAATATGACAAATAAATAGGTAAAAAAAAAGAAATATTTTAGGTCACGGTCGTCGCAATTGCGACGATTGTGACCTAAAATTGAACTATAAATATTTGATGATTAAAGATGTTGCAACAATCTTACTATAACAATGACGGTTCCGAAAGGGTATTTTGTGCAGAAGTTGTGCAAAAGAATGTCGCAGAATATAGTTAGAGGTGGGGAAAAAAGTAAAGTAGGTGAAAAGGGTGATGGTAGATGTTATTTCCCTTGTAAAAAATGTTGCCTCATACGTCCCATAAGAATTTTAATAGAAACAACTACAAAACATTGTAGGAAATATGGGCACATTGATGGCGGATCAAATGAATATCGTCCCATGGTAATTAACTATATATTCATTATCTTTTTTTTATTTTGTCAATTATATATATATATATATATATATATATATATATATATATATATATATTGTTTGAATGTTTGTTATAGTATACACTATTTTTTCATGATTGTTTGTAATTATAAAGTTAGAGTTGCATTTAGTAAAAGTCTTTTGTTTCCAGCTTTTTTCATTCGTTTTTGCTTTGAGTCTTTACACATAATCAATTTCACCTTCATACCCCGTGACATAAGAAAACCCATAAAATCAACGCTAATTTAAAATCTATTAGACTTTTTGTTTGTAGGGTTCACAAACTAGTTCAGGACTAGGGCCTTGGATTAGGTTGGAGAGGAAACTCTCCAAGGCCATTCAAAACCAAACATTGGAGTCTGTGATAGGGAGTGTAGAAGTCCAGTTTCGTGGAAGTTATTCGGGACCCCCCTCTAACATAGGGGATAAACACGAGGTCGCGTGTGGAAAGGTAGCAGAGATAACCCCTCCAAAGCCGAACCAAGCGTAGTGGAGAACACATATCGAGGGCTTGTTTTGGGATTCCATCGATTGCATTTTCCACGACGCTTCATGGGTATTGAATCCGTTCGAGGCCCTCAGTTGTCTTCCAGACCATTTTCTCTCGATACCCTTGATAGGTTTCGGTCTTGATACCCTGTTCATTGTGGTCTACTCGACTTTCGACTGTACCCGCCTGGTGACTGTTCGCGTGCTGGCAAACTAGTTGCCAATATTTTTTAGGGACATACACAGGTGACTGCGGGGGTATACCATGGTACCTAGGACAAACATTGGGCCACCCTTTGAAGAGTATACCCGGAGGGTGCTTCCGTGTTCGAGTTGCACTTGCACTGGTAAGTTGCTCTAGTGTTGGTTGTTGTAACTTTTCTTCCAACTAGTTTAGAGTTTGCTTGTCTTATCTCTTAGGGGCTTCTTTTTTAGTGTGTGTTACTGTTTGAACGTGTAGAATACCTTAGCGTGTCTTGGATCTTCTCACACAATGGAGGATCCCAAGCTCCGCCAGTCACGAAGGCTTCTGGGCCTGCCGCCGGTTATACTGGAGCCACCCCCACCACAATTGAGGCAAAAGCTAGACCAACAAGGGTCTTTCGAAGCAACCGGGTTACAAACCATTGTGCCCGAACAACTCCTGGAGGAATCAACTGCCAACCTTGGTTCGGTTGAAACCCCAACCACTGATACTTGGCCACCAGTTATTGTACCAATCCAAATTTACGAAAACCTGTCAGTGCCTCACACAGCTATGGAAACAAACACTATTACTTCCTCTGGGAATTCTTCCATTCCCACCACCGTTGCTACCACAGGAGAAGCATCTCCTAACTTGCCATCGTCGGTCCGAGCCACCATGGTTTCTGCCACAACTAAGTCACACAGTGGACCGATCCCATCTATCATGGCGGCCACAACTCCCTTCACACCTAGTGCGACATGCCCTTCGTTTTCATACGGTATGCCTAGTTCAGGTACAAGTCATGCACTCACTTACTCCACTTTATAGACTTTGGGTCTGGGGGCAGGGAGCTCTAACGCTCTTCTACAAGGTCAAATTGGGGGCATTCCTATCCCTTTTAACGCTTTTCCTTACGTTGGAGGTCATATCTCTCCTTTGTCCCCTTCGCTTGGTAGTCTGCATCAGTAGTCCGCAGGGAAGCCTGCACACACTAGTTCATTTGGAGCCGCGAGTCAAGGAACACCTCTCAAACTATGCCGGTAGGTTCGTCACCGTTTGTTTGGAATGGGACGTTTGGTAACAACACTTTTGCATCCACCACTTTCCCGTCTGGGGGCACTCCCATTTTTGGATAGTCTACTCTGGCGCAGGGTACTATTCCTGCATCGGGGGCACACATAGCAGGACCTTGGAACTCAGGACAAGGATCCGTTCCCTCCTCTGGAATGTCGTTCTGGGGTAATTCTTTCCACAGTCAATGGAACCCTGGACAAACTACTATGCCTCTCCCATCCAGACCGGCATGGGGTAATCCTTCCCAAAGTCCATCAAACACGATGAATGCCCAACATCCTATGTCCTTTATGGGGAATCAACCAATGATGTCTCCACAGATGAAAAATTCTTACGCTGGTCAGGGCCATGGTTTCTACCAGAATCCGGGCCAACAACCAAACTTTTCCTGGCAACCTAGTGCCAGTCAAACTCCAGGACCCTTTTTCCCAGGCTATCAGCAACAACCCAAACTACCATTCCTGGCAACGTTACACTTGCTATATTTGACAAGGTTGTTAAATGATCCTATTTGTCACGATCCACGTTGGCCTCCTATGCCAAAGAAGTTACCTTCGAACATTCCAAAGTTCGAGGCCAAGCCTAATGAAGATCCAGGTGATCACGTGACTACCTTCCATATTTGGTGTTCATCTAACTCATTGAAAGATGACTCCATCCAGTTGCGATTGTTTCAACGCACTCTTATTGAGAGTGCCACGAAATGGTACATCGAGCTCGATCGCTCAAGATACTCTTCTTTTGGCGAACTGGTGATGGTCTTCCTTAACCATTTCCAGTTACCTGTGAGATACGATGCTGGCACATAGTTGCTTGCCAATTTTGAACAGACAACAACGAACCATATCTCTGATCATATCTGAGAGTGGAGACGCCGGAAGAGTCTAATCAAAGTACCAGTCCCACCAACATTCCTTCTTGAGTGGTTCCTTAAGTCTCTGGTCCCACAATTATCCAAAGATGTCGCAACTTCTGGAGTTTTCTCCGAAGAAGATGCCATCATGAGGGCTCAACAGTTTGAGCTCATTTATTCTCAGTCTGGTTTATTATACAACATCCTGCTGGATGCACCACGATCGATATTGGATAAAACTAGACAGAGAGCTGGACCACATGCCGACAGTATTGTTGGTTCAGCACAAACCAAGCCCACTGAGCAATTGACAAAACAATTGCAACAATTATCTATCCAACACTCAACGACCAGCCAGACTACTGCTTTGGCTTCTCCTCCTACCCAAACGTCGGAAGTACACTCTGTGCAGTTGACTAACCCAAAGGCCACCCAACAGCCTGAAGGGAAGAAAAAACAATGAAAAACGGGTAAGGGGGAGAAAAAACCCATTGATAATGTTGGCGAGGACACCACAAAAAACTGAAAGGCGAGGTATCCGTGCAACTTGTGTGCGAAAGACCACCCGACTGATCTTTGTCCTCGACTTGCAGAGGCCCAAAAGTTTGTCACACAACAACAACAAGCCGTGTTGACTAATCCCTTTCAGCATGGGAAAAATTTAACTCAAGCCTCTACAAGTGCCGAAGGGGGCAACCAAGAAACCTGCCCTCCTCCAAACAATTCCTCATCCACAAACGTATATATGGTTAGGGGTGATGCTTTCATAATGACTAGAGCACACGACTATAGTAAACCAAGCACCTATGAGAAGGGTAAAGAAGCCGAACTCCCACCTCTTCCTCTACAGATCGAGAAGACGTTGGGAGAAACAATGACACGCATTCCAAAGGGTGCATTTAAGAAAGCTTTTTCACAACCCAAACGCAAGGGCCACCCAGAATTACTCTGTGGTGGAAGATTTATTACAAACCCCTTATGTAATGTCCACTTTGGAGGTCCTCCAAAGCTGCCCTACTCAGAGGAAAGCCTTGTTAAATTTTTTAGGCTCTACTGAGACTTGTAACCTGGGTACCATCATGTTAGATACCACCGACTTAAAACCTCATTTACCTTACCACGTAACGTTTCAGATAGTAGTGGCTCATCCCACGAAAAATTTTACACGCAATATCTTCTGCACGGTGGTCGATGAGGGCGCCTCAACATGTGTTATGTCGCTAGCATGTTGGAAGGCCATTGTCCAGCCCTCTTTGTCTCTTTCACCTACTCTCCTCACTGCGTTTGATGGTCGTTCTTTCCGACCACATGGCATCGTCCCTTATTTCCCTGTGCAGTTAGGAGGGAAGACCGTGTGTGTCGAAGTAGAGGTAGTCGATGCTCCTCTCAACTATAAGCTCTTGTTAGGTTGGATTTGGACCTACGCTATGCAAGCTATGGTTGCTATAGTTTTCTGGGTCTTGTTGTTTCCACATGAAGGCTGAATAGTGACCATTGATCAATTGTCCTTCTCTAGACTTGACCCAGCTTTGGGGGCATCCACAGTTCCCATTATTGATAATCCTCAACTCGGTGTCGTTAACGTAGGAGTTAGTTTGTGCCCATCCTTGATGGGTACCTTCGATTACCCACCTCTTCATGACGATGTCAAGTTTATATCTAATCACCACAAGGCTGAGATTTTTCAAGTTTCTTCGTTCCGCACGACTTACTTTGAGGATCCGTGGATTCTTCCTTCCCCATCAGCCATGATGGATGAGACAGGGCACTCCAGCATGTCCATGCCCTTGTCGACCGCTAAGGTAGAATACTCTTTAGTCCAGCAAGCTTCAACTAACCCTGACCCGACTCCCACACAAGAGTTGGATCCACTTCTAGAGCCTATCCGGGCTCAGGGTTCTCTCGTCCACACTGATTCGTTAGACTTAGTCTTGCCTTCTGATGAAGCAGTAATCGAAGAAATGAATAGTCTGGACAAAACTTGGGATGATCTTCATCACAGATCATCTTTCCTCCTAGATTTAAGCCGAATCGAGGCAGGAGAATTCACTATCCCCATGACGTTAGATCAGCCATGTCCTGTTAATCTATTAGCTACAGAAGAAATTTATGCTGAGGGAAATATGGCGACTATCGCTGAAACTATACCTATCAACATCTCCCGAAAACCTGACGTCATGGAGAATGTCTTCGTCGGGGCAGATTTCTCCCCCGAAGAGGTATAAATTTATACGGATCTTTTCAAAGAATTCTGCGATGTTTTTGCCTAGTCTTATGAGGAAATTCCAGGTATCGATCCAAAAAAGTTGAACATGAAATCACAACGTATCCTTATGCCAAGCCTGTTCAACAAAAACTTCATCCAGTCAATCCTAAGAAAGCAGTAGCCATTAAGCTTGAGGTTGAGAAATTTCTCAAGGCAGTGTTCATTTACCCTATCCATTTGACTCAATGGGTGTCAAACCCCGTGTCAGTCAATAAAAAACAAGGCATGATTCATGTATGTACCGATTTCTGTGATTTGAACAAGGCATGTCCAAAAGATAATTTTCCAACACCATTAATTGACCAGATCATTGATGAATGTGCCGGTTGTGAAGCCTTTTCGTTCATTGATGGTTTTTAGGGATATAATCAAATCCAAATCAAACCTGAAGACCAACACAAAACGGATTTCATTTGTCTGTGGGGTACATTCGCCTATCGTAAGATTCCTTTTGGCCTCAAGAATGCTGGAACCACTTTCCAGCGGGCCATGTCTTTTGTGTTTCACGACCTCAAACATATAGTCGAGGCCTATCTAGATGATTTAGCATCATGCTCTCACAAGCAAAAGGATCATCCTACACACCTCAGACTAACATTCGAACGCTGTCGCTACTTCAGGATTCGCTTGAATCCCAGCAAGTGTAGCTTTTGCGTCACGTCAGGACGTTTGTTAGGTTTCAATATCGTATAAAAAATAGGGATCATGGTCGATCCTCTTAAGGTGGAGGAAATAATCCAGTTTCCCCCCCCACACACAATATTACAACTTCAAAGTCTTCAAGGCAAGGCGAACTTCTTACGACGCTTCATCACCAACTATGCCGAAATCACTAAGGGATTTATGCATTTACTGAAGAAATATGTTCCCTTTTTTTTGGACGAAGCTGCTCAACGCTCTTTCGACACATTAAAACATGCCCTCACAACCACACCTCTGCTACGACCACCTAATTATAACAAATATTTTTTATTATATCTGGCTGCCGCAGAGTCAACCATAGGCATGGTTTTAGTTCAGGAAGATGGTTTGTTTTCAGAATACGTGATCTATTACCTGAGCCGAGGCCTCGTAGGACTGGAACTTAATTATTCCCATCTCAAAAAACTTGCGTTGGCAATAGTTCATGCTGTTCAACGGTTCCGTCACTATGTTTTGTTTCGCAAGACCACCGTCGTTGCTGTCGTGAATCCATTCCAGTACATGTTGAAACGATGATTTATAGGCAAAAAAATCAGTAGATGGATGGTCGTCCTCCAAGAATTTGACTTAGACTTCATTTCAGCAAAGTCCAAGAAGTCAATGGTCTTCGCAGAACTTATTTCAGAGCTTCCGGTTGAGTTAGGTGGCGTTGTGCCTGAGGAATCGCCTATCCGGAGGGATATGTTTTTGACTGAATCTTCAGACCCCTGGTATGGAGATATACTGATCTATCTCCAGAATTTGAAGTGCCCCACCTCTGGTTCTCGTGACGAGCGTCAGCGGATACGCCATCAGGATAAGAATTATCTCATACTCGATGATACGTTGTATCAGAGAGGTGTAGACTGCATCTTGCGGCGATGTCTCACTCACGAGGAGGCCTTCATAGTGCTCAATGATTTTCATATAGGAGCTTGTGGCAATCACTTATCTGGGTTGGAAACAACCCAAAATATTTTACGAGCAGGTTACTTCTGGCCCACACTTATCAAAGATTGTATCGAGTCGGTCAAGAAGTGCCATCCGTTCCAAATCTTCTCTCGGAAGATGAGGGAACATCCAACTCCCATGTTTCCTGTCATCACAGTTGGTCCCTTCACTAAGTGGGGGATTGATTACACTACATGCAACCCCCCGTCAGCAAGGGGGCACCACTATATCATTGTAGCTGTCGACTACTTCACTAAGTGGGTCGAAGCTATGCCAACGTTTAAAGATGATGGAGAGACTGCAACTCTCTTCTTATTCAACCAGATTATAGCACGGTTCAACATCCCGAGAGAGATTGTCACTGACCATGGAAGTCACTTTCAGAACCAAATGATGTCCGAATTAACATCAAATCTTGGGTTACGACAGGAACATTCATCACCTTACTACCCCCAAGCCAATGGGCATGTGGAAGATATAAACACAACTATTAAGACGATTCTACAATGAACTATCAACTCAGCCAAGTCAAACTGGAATTTGATGTTATACTTGACATTATGGGCTTATCGAACATCAGTTAAGACTGCAACCGGTTTCTCACCTTTCCAACTCGTTTACGGGCTGGAGGTAGTCTTGCCCATCGAATGTCAAATCCCATCTCTGAAATTGGCAGTACATTTATTGCCAGACACTTCTCCACTTGAAGAACGATTAGTACACCTTGAGCAGCTTGATGAGCAATGTCGCGATGCGGCCCTGGCTAATGAGGCTCATAAACATAAGGTCAAGTGTCAATATGATAGGTCCATTCATCCTCGGATTTTTTCTGAGGGCGAGCTTGTCCTGGTCTATGACCAAGACAAGGACCCCCTGGGCGCAGGAAATTTTAAAACCATGTGGTTCAGACCCTTCATTTTTAAAGAGGTATTAAAAAAGGGCGCTTATCGTTTGGTCAATTTTGAAGGGAATGCTTTGGCGGAGCCTAGAAATGGGCTCTACCTCAAGAAGTATTACTCATAGAAAGGTTAGTGTGGGTAACTTTTTGTAACATATGTATAGTCTTTGTACTATTACTTTTTTACATTTCTTTTAAAAAGTGTTATGGACGTGTCATTGATGTTATCTTTCATCAATATGGAAGATGTCAAGTGAGTCTGAGGTGTTCGTTGGGTATGTGGACGGTGCTAGTCGATACACGCAGAGGCTTGCCTCCGCAGCTTGGGTAATCTTTACACCACAGGGTCAGTTGTTATCTTCTGGAGGTATATGCTTAGGTGACACCACAAATAATGTTGCCGAGTATAGTGCAGTTATTGAATTACTTCGTGACGCATTGTCATTGGGTATTTCTCATCTCCGGGTCTATCTAGACGCTCAACTGTTTGTGTCGCAGCTAAACAAAATATACCGAGTTCATGATCTAACTTTACACCGACGATTCCTTAGGGTACGTCTCTTAGAACACAAATTTGATTATATTACATATTTTCATGTTCCTAGGAGATTAAACCAAATCAAAGATACTCTAGCTAATCAAATTTTAGATTGGCATCTCGCCCACATATAAAAAGATCATGGACATAAACATGTAAATACATTTTTTCACACATAATCCATAAGACACAAAAAGAGATAAAAAAAAACCATATATAAACATCATAAAATTCTCAGAGTACATAGATGGACGCAAGCGCCTCAAAAGTGGGAACATTAACGAGTCATCGGGATTATGCCCTCAAAAAATATATACAACAAGGTGCTCGTGGCACATAAAAAGTCTAAAATCTGTTCAGGGCCTATGGGCCCTGTTATAATCATCTACTGCACGAGCTAAACGCCTAAACAATCGGACCCATGTCCGAGGTGCCCCCACAACATGAGTTTGCATGGATGGCGGCAGGTCCTCTATCTCTGCCATCGGGACTGTGCGAGTGAGCGCAGTGAAGTTTCGCTCAACTCGCCTAAGGACCCTCTCGACCTCTCCTACTCGCCTAAGTTTCGCTCAACTCGCCTAAGGACCCTCTAAAAATGAAAAGATTGCCGAGCGATCTTGTGACCTTTCACGCTCGTTAAACTGAAATTTGAAGTCACGTCTGTTCGGTGGTAGTTTACCCCTTTTTTGGTCCGGACGGTCAACTGTACGAACAAAGGAATACTCTATTGAATTCCCATTCTTTAGAAGAGTATCCTCAGGTATGATTTTATTCCTTTTTCAGGCCTTAGGGACTAAATTTACGAAAAAAAAACCCCCACGGAGTCCATAGTTAATCTCTTTTCAGACTCCCTAAAATTGAAAAGATTGTCGAGTGAACTTATTCTTTCATGCTCGTTAAATTGGTCCAGAAGAATATTCCTGACGGAGTCCATAGTTAAAATTTTTTCAGACTCCTTAAAAATGAAAAAATGGTCAAGTGATCTTGTCCTTGTCACACTCGTTAAAATGGATTTGAATTGACGTCTAATCGATGCTAGTTTATCCCTTTTTCTAACCGACTAGACTATCTTCGAAAAAGATACCCCAGCGGAGTCTCATTTTATGCTTTTTCAGACTCTCTAAATATGAAAAACTATTGAGCTTACCTTCTCTGGGCTCGTTAAACTTACATCGAAGGACGTTACCATTGTGTGTTCTATCAAGCGCATTTGCATACCTTATCCATCAGCCTTGTGACAGTTTTCTTCTGCGTCTTAACACCTTTGGCCGCCGGAGGATTTTTCCCGAGTATCATTTTACCAGAACATCAGTCTTGTCCTTGTGCCGAGCTTGTATGTTTGCAGTACTCGTTCCTCCATTGTAACGTAAAATTCTTTTATTCTTTTTCAAAAATGATCAAAAAGAACAAAAAAATCAAATATACCCCAAAAAGAGGATGGGAAAAGTATTTTATTTATTGGTAGCATAATGAGTCGCCCTTGGATAAAGCACATCTGTCCATTTGATCATCAAACTATGGGATGTAGTACGACCTTAGGAAGCTTTTTCTCGCTATATAGAGTTGTGTCCTCCACCGTTTGGTTACTCTTCCAAACATATGGAGAGTTTGCGTTGCCTCCTGCTTCGTAGAATTATGATTAACAGATATGCTTCCTGAGTCTTATCACTTGTCGTGCTATTATCCAAGAGAAGTTTGTCACTAAGCCTGAGTCATCCCCTCTGCAATATGTCTCTTGTCTGCATACCCGACCATCCTGAACGTCCAATCAAGTCCTTGTTCGAAATCACTGAAGCCTTCAGTCCGATCATTAATATTATCAAGTCCATAACCGACGAGCCGTCGAATACCTCTGGGTAGTGCAGTCATACACTCATATTACACTCCTACCCGAGTTTTAGAAAATTTTGAAGTTGTTGCTCGATCTCTGAAGTACAACCATCAGGCCGAATCATCTTCTGGAAAATGGATACTCTATATGTATATCTTTCTGATTTCGAGATGTAGCTTCGCTGTGTATTATTCACGGCTACTCTTTAGAGTTATTTGACATGGATCTACAGTGTATTTGATTGGTAGCCATGGTTCTATTTTATCCTGAGCATGGGTATGCCCGCCTCGGTGAGACATTTGTTATTTTGCAGATGACACCTCCTGGTTCCTGATTCTTGGGCTCACACATTCAGCATATCAGTACAGATTGGTAAAAGATTGGTAATGTATTTCGGCCATCAGATGCTCTTCTGACCTCACACATTAGGGGGCATCTGTTATAACCCTAAATTGCATCATACATGCTTACCTGGCATCAGGCCAACTCATATCCCTTCATTTCCAAAACATCTGCTGAACAACCCCTTTGAAAATCCTCTTGGGTCAAGGCCCATGCGCCCTAACCCAATACTGCACACGTGTACCTAACAAAACACAAAAATAGGAAAGTTTTCGACTGGACAAAAAGCTATGGGTCAGTTAACTGAAACTCCTGACCATGCATGGCCGAGGGTTCATCCAAAACCCTAGCTCCTTCTAGCCTATAAAAGAAGGGGTAGGGGTACCATTTGGAGGAGGAAAATTACAGCGAAGAAACTCTGCCCATTTTTCGAATCCATTGTCCCAACCCTTTAGCCTTTCCTCAAGCCAAAAGACAATTAACATAAAGCAGTTGGAGGACAAAAGAAGAGGAGGAGCCCAGGATCATGATCAAGGAGCGGTGGCGGGTCTCGACTTGGATTGTAATTTGATTCATTTTTCGAATAATAAAATAATACTTTTCACATCCCAATGCATGAGTTATCTATGATGTGTTTAATTTATGCTTAATTTCTAACCCTCAAGTAGAGAAGTAGCATGCATGCGTAGGTGTTTGTCTTGTTTGCAGGTTATCTTTGGAAGGAGCAGCGCAAGCAAGCGGTCAAGAGTGCAACGGAGGATCTACACCAAACATCAGTAAACAAGTTAGTAGTTCCTTTCCATGCATGTATTGTGAAAGAGGGGCTTAAGTTTTGGGTGGTAGGTTAAAAAGTGATTTCTTTACGGTCAAAATCTGCATGCAATTCTGACCCTAGTTTGCTAGTCCGTAGGGTATTTTTCCCAACAATAGGAGAGCAGTCATCTCTTTTCTCCAGCAACCAATAGATCATGTCTACCCCTTCATACAAGAAACAAACTGATACCTCACTGATCAATCAACCAACACAAGGAGCTGCAAAGTTTAGTTATTTTGAGAAATATGATATGATTACGAAGAAAAATGAGAGGCTGACAAGCAACACTTATGCTCAATTCTGGTAGAAAACATCAACAACACATCATAGGTTGTTCTCTTCTTTCGACACAGAGAAGAGGATAATGTACATGGCCTTTCTGCAGGCACAAGTACCTCATCCAAAGAAAATCGCTGACTACAAAAGATCCACACTTGAATTTGATGCTAAGGCTGTACATCTAGCTGATCAGCTAGATCTGCATAGAAAGAATGGAGAGATGGTTTTCTCAACATTGGCCAATTCTTCCACTTCTGCTGCCAAATTACAAGTTTCTCTGAACAATGTTCAGACCCAATTAAAGCTGGAGAAAATATCATCCTTTGTAAAGGATAATATGATTAAGTGCTTAGAAGAATTGGTGCTCAAAATTGGGTATGACTCGTCAAATGTGAAAGAAGTTAGGGAGATGATCAAGAAAAAGAATGATGACATAACATCTTTGAAGAAACAACTAAAGATGTATACTACAAAAGACTCACAAGCCAAAGAGATGGTTGAGACAGAAGGTGAGAAGGAGGAGATGCTAATGTTAATCATGGAACAAAATGCACAGATAAAAGAGATGGAAGCAGAGTTGGAAAGGTTAGTAAAGGAGAAGGAACATGTAACACCCATGGAATTCATCCCACTGATTGCAGTTCTCCTCATAGGATTTAGTATAGTAACAACTTCAACAACTACCACAACAAAACTTCCATCAGTCACCCCATTGACAACTCTAGAAAAATCTGTGGAGCTAGCAAGATCAATGTAAGAGATGACCTTACAAGAATCAGAAATCAAAAGGATGGAAAAGAGATAGAGAATATCCAGGAGCTTAAGTCTTCTTTCCAATCCAACTACAATACAGAGAGACAAACATCAGAAAAACTGAAGCAAGAGCTACAACATTTGCAAAAACATACAATGGTAGGAAAAACACTAGTAGAAGCCAAAGAGACCATTTGGATGGATATCTCCAAATCCATAAATAAAATCTGGCCCATGGTGCAAACCATGTTCGAACAACATGAGATGGTGTTGAGGATAAAGCAGGCCATCAACATGATCAAGGGAGAGTTGGGAGAAATTCCCACTGAAGCAAATGAAATCATCAGTTTTCTCAATTGAAAAACTAAAGAAGAGTTGGAAAAATTGAATATTGAGGATAGGACAGAGACTATCCTCGAAGTCAAGAGAGTTCTGACTAAAAGAGGATTGATGTTGCAACTGGAGGAGAAATCCCAAATCATGGAGAGCGAAGTTCAAAGATTCTTTATCAAGATCGAGCCATTACAAAAGAAAGGTCTTCCTGGTTTATTGGTGCTAAATGACAAGCTGATGACACTTCCCGACTACAAGAAAAACATTGCTATGGTGGAAAAGGAAAACTCCAAATTCTTAGGGATATAGGGAAGCATAACAAGCAGGGAATTCCTAGAAACTCTCGAGTTGGATCTCAATATCCAACATGAAATCAAGTACATTTTTATCACCAGACCGACTTTTGCCAAATATACCGAGATGGATGAAATCTACCATAGGTTGCTAAAAGTCACTATCCAAAATCAACAAAGATGGGAAGAGTTGTGCGAATTGATCGAGTAGAAGATGAGGTGGAAATACAAGTCAACATCCATAATAGTCAAAGTCAAGTTGATGACTCGCCAACAACTATCCCCCAAAATCAAGATGGAGAATTCGACAGATCATAAGCAGTTCCTACAATTTAGTATTATGTTACCTAGTTAGTTAGCATTAGATTTTTCCATGTCCTAATCATTAATGACAGGATCGATTGCAATATTTTCTATATATACTTTAAATTTCGAAGTACTGAGGGTTGATCTTTATGCCCAAGCAAGTTGTAAACATTGTAATTTTTATCAGAGATCTACCAGTAATAAAAAGACATTTCACAAGATTCCTACATGTTAGCTGTTGGTGATGTTTTCCTCTCTTAGTTGAATGGTTTTTCCTATCTTCGTAATCATTTATGTTTTCTATATCTGATCATTTAAAAGAAGTTGAAGTTGCATAATTTATCTTTGTATACTCTGTTTTTGGCTTTTAAAGATCTAAATGTTTATCTTTTGATGTTATGATTAAGAAATTCTTAAATGCTTCTTGGTTATAATTGATTATCTCACCTTTTCTGCTATCCATCATTTAATTTCTAAAGGATATAACAATTGCATTATCCTTCCCTGTGAAAACACCTTGCAAAATCTGTTTGTTGATCTCGAACTTTATAAAAAAGACCCCATATCCCAAATGGATGCGTAAGCGATATTTCAGCCATTTTTATAAAACAAACAACATAGTCTCAGTTATTTAACTATCCTAACATCTAAAATCTAAAACAAAGTTAAATTTTATAGAGAGACCCCTCTCTAAAACTGGAAGGGCTAGATCCCATTTTCGAAGTGGTTGGATAAAGTTACCTCTAGTAAATTTCTTCTAAATAGCGACAACCTCTAGGAATTTACAGAGCGATAACATAGTGGCAACCATACTGGAGAACTGAACAAACGTTATATATCCTATGATTTCTTTTCCCTAGACAAAGAAAAATTTATTTCCGAACGAATTATAAAGTCTAAACTTATATAGAGATAATGTTCAGAGGTTGTTAAAGTTTGTATATATTAGTTAAAAGTTTCTAAAAATAAAATAAAAATTAAAAATTCTGGCTCCTAAAAGAGTTTTCACTAGATCTCATCCAGACCCATAACCTACAATAGCAATAGACAATCCCGAAAAATTACTTAGAAAGAAAAATGCTGCAGAGGGTTCCAGGAGTCATAGTCCACTTCATAGGTCCCCTTCTCTCCCAGAGAAGTTGGTTTCCCTTCAAGATCTCGAGTTTGACATATCTTTTGAACAAAGCATTTTTAGAACAAAATCTGACATCTTTGTAATTGAAACAGTTTTAAATCAAACCATCCTTCAAACCAGGACCCCTAAAATACTTTCTCCCAGAGCTGACATTGATCAATGATTTCTCCAGGAATTTGACAAGCTAGAATATCTAGTTGCGAATCTTGATCAAGCCTTGAACAAATCTCACTTTCAGTAGTCAGTCAAAATTTCTGCCTTGACTATTGCTGCAACTTCTGTTAAACTTAAACTAGTTCATTCATCTCCTCCCAGCCTGTCATCTTCCACAACTTCTGTCACCTCTCCTCCAATCACACAGGTTGTTGTTTAGCTTCCTCCACCAATCATGGCGGAAAGATATGCTCCATTTGTGTTGGTTTCTCCTTTACATGCCATGCCTCAGGATTATCAAACCAGAATCCCTTAGTTTGATAGTACTGGTCCTCTGAATGCACAACAACATGTTGAAAAAATGAACGATTATTTTGATTTGCAGGAAGTAGATGAAGCTGATGTGCAGATGAGACTATTTGCACAGAGTCTAACTAGAGAAGTCAAAAAGTGGTTCAAAACCTTACGTGTTGCTTCCATAACTGACATTGCTACTTTTCATCGAATTTTCCTTGATAGGTGGGAGGTAAAGAAAAATCCTCTCCATATCTTGTCAGAATATGAGAATATCATAAGGAACCAAGGAGAGACAGTGCAAGATTACTACACTGATTTCAACAATCTATATAATGCAATTCCAACTGATATTAAACCACCTCAAGGTTTGGCATTAATAAAATTCCCCGATGGATTCGACACTGACATGTCTTATCATATAAGGGAAAGAAACTCTGCTAGTCTGGAAGACATGAAAAAAAGTGTCGTTAGTGTGGAAGCAAATCTTTTATCGAGAAGAGCTAGGCAGAGAACAAAAAGGAGGGTCACGATTAAGGAAGATCCTTCCACTTCCTCTTCAGACGCCAAACTATATTCTCTAGCTAGAGCTATGGAGAGCATGATGGAGAGGCTTACCATAAGTGACAGAAATCCACCCAGGAAAACCAAGCTGCTCCTCAGATTCAGAATCTGAACTTTAAAAGAAATCCTCCCCAGATCAGGTAGGGAGATCCGAGGGATCAAAGAGAACATAGGGGGCATCATCAATAGATTAGACCACCCCTCCAGGTAAATTATGCTGATGAAGGTGAGGAGATAATCGAAGAATTTTATGATACTCATATAAACCTCATGGGCGTTCATGATGATGAATCCATTTTTCTTGCTCAGGAAGAGCATGAGCTCTTCCTCCTTTCAAAAATAGAGGTAAATGAGCGAACAGAGGAGACAGAAAAACAAGCCTTTGAAAATGGTATAATGGAGGTACACATGAAGTATAAACTGAGAAGCAAGAAGGAAAATTACAACCCTCCAAAGAAGGCTACTGAAACAAAGAGAATAGTCGAAACCAAGAAAACCTCAGAATCCTCTCCCAAGGAAGTCCCTGAGTGGAATCATGTTGAATCTCCTGCAAAAAGTGTTGATACTGAGAGGGGGGTGAATCAGTATAAAGTAAAATTTAAAACCTTTTTCAACTTATACTTAAACCATTCAACTATATCCAATGAGAAATGAACAATAGTATAAGAGTTACACCAATACACCACAATACACCATGCACAATATGTGAGAAATAATCAATAGTTATTGTTCAAGGGAAGTAATGACTTCTAAAGGTAGCTACAACTTCCAAATGTAAAGGGAGGGATAAACCTCCAAGAGGAAGATACAATCCTCCAATATCAAGAGATATTTTAACTCTCCATCCTTGCCATTTCCTTCCACCCAAGAATATATTAGAGATAATAAAACTTTACATTAAATCATCACCATCAACCAATCATCACATAGAACCTGATAATGCTTACTGAGACTTCTTCAATTTCTGCAATTCTTCAATTCTTGGAGTACTCTGATCCTGTAGATAATATTACTCAATGTATTCTCTGAAACTCCTCCAATTTTCACTCCTTGAATCCTCCCCAAAAAGAGGTTATAGAAAGAATGGTATACTTTATTCAATTCTGGTCTGTTCAGAAGACCCAACTTGTACAACATGCCCCACACTCAATATTTAACATCCGATTCTGAAAATTTCAAAAAAGAAACTTCAGTTCATATGATTTCCAATGGAAGTGGTCCCACTTCATTTGGATTATGTATGAAGAAGTTATGACTGTTTTACCCGGAACACATGTTTATTGACTAGCTTCAGGATTGGTCACAAACCCTATCTTCCACAGAGTGTATCTCCATAATTATAGCGAATAAAGAGCTAAATTTTTTACCATAGATACCTTGATATGTCTTCTCAATACCATAGCAATTTCACCATATGAATCGTTCTAGAAAAAAAGTTATAGCAAAAATGGTAAGATGACCTGAAAATAACATACCTTAGAACACATCACCAAAAGACTTCATCCTCCCTTGAAAT
>ML777989.1:645228-669722 GCA_009831015.1 Picea engelmannii | reverse complement strand
TTGATTTCATACCTGATGGGAGAGGATCTTCTTGATGTCTCATTCCTTCTGAATTCTAGTTTTCTATCTTGTTGTTCAACTTGTTCTAGAGTGTTGGTTTCATCATTTTCAACTTCCTTCTCTTGTTTTGTTGTCTTCAAACTGCCATTGTATCCTAGTACCGTCTTGTCGTCAAAAGTTGATACTGAGAAATTTAAAACATTTTTTAACTTATACTTAAACCATTCAACTATATCCAATGAGAAATGAAAAATAGTATAAGAGTTACACCAATACACCACAATACACCATGCACAAAATATGAGAAATAATCAATAGTTATTGTTCAAGGGAAGTAATGACTTCCAAAGGTAGCTACATATTCCAAATGTAAAGGGAGGGATAAAACTCTAAGAGGAATATACAATCCTTAATATCAAGAGATATTTGAACTCTCCATCCTTTCCCCTTCCTTCCACCCAAGAATATATGAGAGATAATAAAACTTTACATTAAATCATCACCATCAACCAATCATCACATAGAACCTGATAATGCTTGCTGAGACTTCTTCAATTTATGCAATTCTTCAATTCTTGGAGTACTCTAATCCTATAGATAATATTACTCAATGTATTCTCTGAAACTCCTCCAATTTTCACTCCTTGAATCCTCCCCAAAAAGAGGTTATAGAAAGAATGGTAGACTTTATTCAATTCTGGTCTGTTCAGAAGACCCAACTTGTACATCATGCCCTGCACTCAATATTTAACATATGATTCTGAAACTCACACACAAGAAACCAAAATTTGTACGATTTCCAATAGAAGTGGTCCCACTTCATTTGGATTATGTATGAAGAGTTATGACTGTGGTACCTGGAACACCTGTTTATTGACTAGCTTCAGGACTGGTCACAAACCCTATCTTCCACAGAGTGTATCTCCATAATTATAGTGAATCAAGAGCTGAAATTTTTACCAAAGATACCTTAATATGTCTTATCAATACCATAGTTATTTCACCATTTGAATCGTTCTATAAAAAAAGTTATAGAAAAAATGGTAAGATGACTTAAAAATAACATACCTTAGAACACATCACCAAAAGACTTCATCCTCCCTTGAAATCCGGCCTTCTTTTTCTTTTTCTTCCCTCTGAAATTCAACTTGTATCAAATGAATGTATAATGATATTTATTTATACCATTTATGCCACTTCCTTTTAACATTAGGGCTGACTTGACACTTTCTTATTTTGTAATGATTTTCTATAATTATCTTCAAGGCCTACATGTACAATTCACTTTGTCATCTTCAAAAATTCATTTCTCCTCAACCATGAAGATCCACGTGACATGCCACATACCACCGGAAACAACATGATGTATACTATCCATCCATGGGTGGTGTATCTGCATGTGCATTTTCCTTCATGTCCAAATACCTTCATCAATCTTGCATTCCAAAACCCATGACTAGGGTTGACATTAATGACAGCAACCAATCTTCCAACAAAAAGAACTCCTGAAGTTTTACAAAGAGAAAATCAGACAGAAGTTTCATCAACTAGTCAACCAAGTTCTCCTACCTTTAGAACCCCAATGGATAAACCAGAAGTGAAAAGCTTAAGAAAAACTTCCACTACTTTCATCCTTGAAGGGGAACTAGCTAAACTGAAGATTCCCATTCCCCTCTTCGAGATGATGAGAAAGAATTCTTATAGGTCGCAAGTGATTAGAGCTTTGAGAATCGAAACAGAGATAGGTACAAAGGCTCTAAATGTCGGATCTTCAAATTACTCGGACACGATAAATCTTGATTATGACCAACCAGAGATCTCATTTGGTCCTGAAGTTGATGGTCAAACTGATAACGGTGCAGTGCCCCCTTTTTACATCAGCCTAAATATCGATGACTTGATATTACACAACGTTATGTTGGATTCGGGTGCCTCTCACAACCTAATGCCCAAATATGTGATGGAGAAGTTGGGACTCGAGGTCACCAGACCCTACAAGGATTTGCATTCTTTTGACTCTAGCAAGGTCAAATGCATAGGGATAATTAAGGATTTATGCATCACCCTAGCTCAAATACCAACAAAGAGTATGGTAATGGATATAGTAGTTGCAAACATTCCTCCAAAATACAGTATGTTACTGTCAAGATCATGGGGAGCTAAGCTGAAAGGAACCCTGCAGCTAGATATGTCTTACGCCACCATCTCGATATTTGGACAACAGAGAAGACTGTACAGAGAAACCCTGATGAAGTATATGGTCAGTAGTCAGAAAAAGACACACAATTACCCACTATACTCTGCACACTCTGATCTAGATTCTTTCATTATATACAATGATGGTGAGTTGGAAGAACAAATCTCTCAATTGGAAGATAATACACATGATTCGAAAGAGGATAAAGAAATCACTGAGGCAAGAAATGATGAAACTGTGGAAAGTGAGGAACTACCAACATATTTTTGGAGCATGGATTTCAATGGTGCAATGAGTAAAGAGGGAGATAGAGCCGGAGTTTGGTTACATAATCAAAGGTGAGTATGCAGCTAAACATCCTAGACTTAGAGCTTATAGAAATGCTGCTTTGGATGCTCTTCAATGTTTTACTGAAATCGATTTGTAGGTAATTCCCAGGGGACAAAACATATTAGCATATGGGTTGGCCACGTCAGCAACTACCTGCAAAATACCCTTCCGTCCTACTCACAAATACACGATGGAAGTGAAGTGCAGACCAACCGTTCCAGACAACATCAGATACTGGCAGGTATTCGGGAATGACGATCAAATTGAATACTTCCTACAGTGTAATAATGAGTTCTAATGTACAAATATAGATTTAGAAAATGATGATGATGATGTAAAAAAATCTGTTTCTAAAATTGGTAGTGTAAATAACGTAGATTCCAAAGAGTTGAATGAAAATAAAGTAGATGCAGATGAATTGAATGAAAATGAGATAGATTCTAGTATTCTACAGTTGAAAAATAATTTGTTACCTAGAGGTTTAGTTCCATTGGAAGACTTGTTCGATTTTAATGATGTAGCCAAAAAACCAAAAATTGAAGCTAGTGGTAAAGAGGTCGAAGAGTGCAACATAGGAACAAAATAAAAACCAAAGATGATAAAACTTTCCAAATCCCTACCCCCCGAACAAAAATGCAAATACATTGAACTATTTAAGGAATATGTAGATGTGTTTGCTTGGGGTTATGAGGACTTAAAATCCTATGACACAAGTATCATACAACATCAGATTCCCATAAAATAAGAAAACAAACCTTTCAGGTGGAAACTTAGGAGAATTAATCTCAATTTTCTTCCCCTGATAGAAAAAGAAATAAAAAAGATGTATGATGCAAAAATTATAGTCCCCTTGAGATTTTCCAAATGGGTTTCTAACCTAGTTCCTACTAGGAAGAAAACTGGTGAAATTAGACTTTCAATATATTTTAAAAATATGAACAAAGTCTCCCTCAAGACAATTACCCTTTGCCCAAAATGGACCACATTTTACAAAAGGTAGTTGGGGCCAGTAGGATCTCCTTACTAGACGGTTTCTTGGGCTACAACCAAGTCCTTGTGCACCCAAAAGATCAAGAGAAAACAACATTCACTACACCATGGGGAACTTTCATGTATGTGAAAATGCCTTTTGGTTTGATGAACGCTGGTGCCACTTTTCAAAGAGAAATGGATATTGCTTTTGTGGACGAACTTGAGAGATTTATAGTCATATATCTGGATGATGTGATTGTCTACTCCAAATCTAAAGAGGAACACTTGTAGAATCTCAGACGCGTGTTTGAGAAGTGCAGGAAATTTAGGATTTCATTGAATCCAAAGAAAATATTTTTCGGTTTAGAGGAAGGAAAGTTGTTGGGACACATAATCTCTAAATATGGAATTAAAATAGACCCCGACAGAATAGAATCCATCTAGAAAGTGGAACACCCTAGGAACATGAAAGAGCTACAATAATTTATTGGAAAAATACATTTCCTTAGAAGATTCATACCCAACTTGGTCGAGCTTCTTAGGAACATCACAAATATGTTGAAAAAGGACACAAAAATCAGATGGAACACTGAGTCCAAATAGTCATTTGAGCAGGTGAAACATGCACTCACCCAAGCCCCAGTTTTGATCAACTCTGATTACACCAAAGACTTTTATCTTTTCTCTTTTGCATATGAACACACCATCGCAACAATGATGTTGCATAAAAACAATGAAGGGTACGAACAACCCATAACATTTTTTAGCAAATCTTTGAGAGACACTAAATTGAACTACAACATAATGGAGAAACAAGCTTTTTCCTTGGTAAAGGCCATAAAGGATTTCAGAGTCTATATTCTTCATTCTCACACAATTGCATACATTCCAAACACAATGGTAAATGATATCCTGACTCAGGATAATCCAGATGGTAGGAGAAGAAAATGGATTGTGGTTATTCTAGAATATGACATTGAAATAAAACCTACTAAACTGATCAAAGGACAGGGTTTGGCCAAACTAATGGCTAAATCTAATTTTCATGCTCTAGATATTAATTTTTTGGTTGCAGTTGATGAGTAGGAAGAGCAGGCGACTCCAAATGTAAAAGAGGTATTCTCAAACTCTCCTTGGTACACAGACCTCATTTTTGAACTTCATAACTTACAAGCTCCTCCTGGTTTGACTAAGACCAAATCCAGATTTATTAAACTGAAAGAATTGAAATTTTGTATTCTAGAAGGTAATCTTTATTGGAAAGATCTTGGTGGTATCTTGCTTAATTTCCTATTAAAAGACGAAGTTGACAGGGTTCTGTAGGATTTCCATGCAGGAGACTATGGTGGACATCTGAGTTGGAAGACCACAACTAACAAGATTCTGAGAGCTGGTTTCTACTGGCCTACATTGTTTGCTGATGTTCATCAAAAAGTTACTTCTTGTCATAAATGTCAGGTTTTCAAAGGTAAAAGGAAGTTGTTGCCTCTCCCCATGAAACCCATCTCAGTTGAAGCCCCTTTCCAACAATGGGGTTTAGACTTCATTGGAGAAATACATCCATCCTCCTTGAGCCAACACAAGTGGATCCTCACAACCACAAATTACTTCACCAAGCGGATCAAGGTTGTGCCATGAAGGCAAGCTATTGACTCTGTTATCATTAAATTTTTAGAAACTAATATCTTGTCTCATTTTGGATGCCCCAGAAAATTATAGCTAACAATGCAACGACTTTCAGATCCAAAAGACTCATAGATTTTTGCAGTAAATACCGCATTACTCTGGGACACTCATAAACTTATTATCATCAAGGAAATGGGATGGCTGAGTCCTCAAACAAAAGTCTGGTGAACATTCTCAGGAAAACACTACAAGAAAATAATAAATCATGGCATAATAAGTTGGCTTTCGCACTCTGGGCCAACATAATAAGAACCAAAAGATCAATTGGCATGTCTCCATACCAATTGGTATATGGCACTGAAGCAATTTTTTCCCTTTCCTTAGGAGTACCTATCATGAAACTATTGCAGGAAGTGAAAGTAGAGCCAAATGATGTTCAACAGAGAATAAATCAAATGATTCATTTAATGCAGTCTAGAGAAGAAGTATACAACAAGACTTAGGTCATCTAGGAGAACATCAAAAAGATTTTTGACAAAAGGACTAAAGAATATGATTTTGAGTTAGGTGACTTGGTTTTGAAATGGGATTCCAGAAATGAAGATACAGGTAAACATGGAAAATTTGATAGCTTATGGAAAGTCCCTTACACCAGTCAGGCGTTCAGAGGAAATAACACATTCTTTCTCAAAACCAGTGATGGAACAAACTTGCCAAGTGGACTTATGAACGACAGGATGCTGAAGCATTATTTTCCACCCCAATAAAGATAGCACAAATCTCTTTCCACTATACATACATTTTTTTGTTTTTACATCCAGGTTGTGTGTGGGTGATATTGATCAGATGGTTGAATCCCGCAGAGAAGGCCCTAAACCACTGACCAGTGCCACCAAAAATTCTCAAAAATAAATAAATAAATCAAACAACATAAATAAGCTATGGAGAATTTTTTTACAGACATCAGGGAACATGTTCTTGGCACCTCGCAAGGAGAGCACCATCCCCAAGTGGAGCCACTGTTATAACCCTATATTTCATAGGATCAACTGGTGACTGGAAATTTTTACTCTTGATGTAGTTTGGTTGGAAATAATATTTTATTCTTGCAAATTATTTTCAAAAAGAAAAGAAAGAAAGAAAAGAAAAAGAAAAGAAAGAAAAGAAAGAAAAAGAAAAGAAAGAAAAGAAAAATAATAAAAGAGGGAATAAAAGAAAACGAATAAAATCCCCATGCAATAACAATGACTTGATCCATACAATTTAATAATGGTTAAGTCTCTTTGAATTTATGTTGATAGGTTTAGTGAATAAGAATTGGCTAAACTGTTTAATCTTAGCCAATTAGATAGGTTAGGTAGAAAATAAATTTGATCAAACTATTTAATCTTGATCAAATAACCCTAGGATAGAGTAATTTCTTAGGCCAACAATTTAATCTAGACTAAATGTGTAGGTAGGTAGGATAGAACATAGGCTAGCCAATTTTTCTTCAATAAAACATGCATGATGATCGATGAAAATTCATGATTTGGATGTTTGAAGTCTGTTTCCTAACCCCATGTTGACAAAATGCAAGGGAAACAATGCAAAAAACCCACAAAAAAAGCACTATCCTAAGTTTTGGTTGCATCTTCACACCCAGAAATTAAAAAGTGCACATAGATCTACGACTGATCTCACAATGCATAGATCTATGGTCGACAAGATATTCTGGACCCCCCCGACCATTCTAGATTTAACGATGGGGGGGGGTCCGATATGGAGATTAAAGAGGGCGCATAGATCTACGATTAATCTATTGGCACTTAGATTGACGGATGACAGGAAGATCCAGACCCCCCCGACCGTTCTATCTTTAATGGTGGGGGGGGGGGTTCGATATGGGTGGTTTTTTCCGATGAGCCCCATCCTAACATGGTGCAAATCCACTACGTCGGACCTCCTCCATTATAAACCATTTACTACTTACCCCCCCTCCGACATACTGCCATACCAACATTACCTTACCACTGTCGCCTCATGACATCATTTTCCACTATCCCACTATCTCATGATATCATTCTCCACTACCTCCTCTTATAAGTCTCATCTCATTACTCTTCCATATTTTCCCCTCCATTCACCTGTCACATTTCATATCTCCTATCCTCTAGTTACCGCCCTCCACGTCATCCTAGCACACCCGTCACTCATCCTTACTTGCCACCTCATATCTCAAGTGATCCGTTGGCCATTTAATACTGGCTAACATATCCATTAGCTTGCTGACTTGTCCCCCGCTCCCAACAGATACCCATTTGCCCAATTTTAAATCTCACCTTGGCCATTATCACATTCTTCATTTTTCCTGTATACCATAATTTCTTTTCCCCCCACCACTTTTGGCCAGTAACCAAGAGAAATCCAATTACCTACTAACATTTTTTGTTTTAGTTTGCAATTGTTACTAGTGGAAATTGATGGCGCCAAAATATAAGAAATCAGAGGTCAAGGAAAATCCTTTCCTCCCCCCTCCTGTTGATCTCGACCGGATCCCGCTAGCTTATAAAGACTACCTGATCTTAGAGACCATATGTGAATTCGACTTCGCTGAATTGCATTCATGGTTTAGGGACACTTTCCTAGATCAAAGTGACAAGATTGGGCTCTGGGAGTCGAATACCCCCCTGTATCTATTTCCCCAAATCCACCATTTTCCTAAGTTCACCCTCAAGTGACAGACACATTACCTTCCCGATCAGAGAACCATTATTTCATTGTCTGGAGAAATCCTTTTCACGATCACAACCGAGGCCATTGACCAATTGATGCAAATATCCAGAGTCAAATCCCCCTCTCCTTTCACCATTGAAGTTCTAACTGAAATGTACCAGAATCTGTCTTTTCCCCAGAGAGCAAATATTTTTGAGATTTTTCTCCCACAAGATGCCCAATTCCCCAAGAAAAATCCCCCTTACCATTCCTCCATGTTTTCAGAAAAAGGTAACCAAATCATTTCATCATTATGTTGTTTGCTTGATTATTTCTCAGACAAATGGGTGGACAAGCCCATCTTGGGGTTCCTATCTATTTTCTCTATCGAAGAAAAGGCCACCATCCAATTCGACTACAACAGTTTCCTAGTCGAGAACATGCATGAGAAGATTTCAAATTTCCCACAGAGGGCATGTTCCGGTATTCTTCAATACTGGCTTACATGTTCATATTCTTTCAAGCAGATAATTTTCCTTTCCCCATGAAAAAAATGGACTAGGAAGACAAACCACAACCTGTCACTTCTTGGACCTTGCTACTCAGAAAAAACTCCATAGAGTTTAGTTTCAAGCAATTTATTAAGTAGTTTTACCAACCAGTGGTGAGCATGCTCAACGGTAGACAAGCGCCGAGGATAAATGAGGATATCCAAAGAATTTCACACCTCTCAAAACTCACCAATACTGGAGACTGGTATCTGTATCAGAATCACATGGAAATCATAATTTATGGATGTGAGCTGGCTCCTTATAAAATTCCCAGATATGTTCCTGTTAGGATATTTTCCTTGGAATACATTAGGCAAATGATAAATTTAGACGACATACATTTTGTAGCTTTGAAGAAGAAACAACAATTGAGAATTAAAGGGCAGATAGGATCCTTTATCTGCAATAGTCGAGCCATTAGGGAAGAGGCAAATAAACTAATAAAGGATATGAAGTTTGGCACCAGTTTCCCTTGGCACTATGATCCATCTGGGATTATTGCAGAGATGAGATTGAAGAATAAAAATTCCTCATATGATCATGCACTCAAACCAGAGATCGATAAATTTTCAAACTAGACAGAGTGGGAGGTAAACACTCTGGAAGGCACAGAACCACTTCCCACTCCAGCTGTCATATCAAAAACCACTACACCACAGGTACCTAAGGAGAAAATACTCAGGTAGGATGTCTCACCTTCAGTCACTGAAGTGTCACCGGAAGAGTTCTAGGTTTACACAAAAAGGCCCAAGATCAGTCAAACAACTGGCAAGTCTGGAGAGGAAGAGACCCAATCTACCATAGTGGTCAAAGGAGAGAAGTCATCTCTTTTATCCAGCATCCAACAGTTCACATCTACCCCTTCATCTAAGAAATAGACTGACACCTCACTGATCAATCAACCAACTCAAGGAGCTGCAAAGCTGAGTATTTTTGAGAAATATGATATGATCAAGATGAAAAATGAGAGGCTGGCCAAAAACACTTATGCTCAATTCCAGAAGAAAACATCAACAACACAACATAGGCTTCTCTTTTCTTTCAACACAGAGAAGGGGAGAATGTACATGGATTTTCTGTAGGCACAAGTACCTCATCCAAAGAAAATCGCTGACTACGAAAGATCCACACTTGAATTTGATGCTAACGATGTACATCCAACTGACTAGATGGATTTACATAGGGAGACTGGAGAGATGGTTTTATCAACATTGGCCAATGCCTCCACTTTTGCTGCCAAATTACAGGTTTCTCTGAACAATGTTCAGACCCAATTAAAGCTGGAGAAAATATCATCCTTTGCAAAGGATAATAGGATTAAGTCCTTAGAATAATTGGTGCTCAAAATTGGGTATGACCTGTCAAATGTGAAAGCATCTGAGGAGATTCTCAAGAAAAATATTGCTGACATAACATCTTTGAGGAAACAACTAAAGCTGTCTTCTGCAAAAGATTCACAAGCCAACGAGATGGTTGATACATAAGGTGAGAAGGAGGAGATGATAAAGTTAATCATGGAACATAATGCACAAATAAAAGAGATGGAAGCAGAGCTGGAAAGGTTAGTAAAGGAGAAGGAACAAGTAACAACCATGGAAGTCATCCCATTGAGTGCAGTTCCCCTCATAGGAGTTAGCATAGTAACAGCTTCAACGACTACCACAACATAACTTCCATCAATCACCCCATTGATAGCTCTAGAAAAATCTATGGAGCTAGCAAGATCAATGTAAGAGATGACCTTACAAGAATCATAAATAAAAAGGCTGGAAAAAGTGATAGAGAATCTCCAGGAGCTTAAATCTTCTTTCCAAGCCAGCTACAATACAGAGAGACACACATCAGAAAAACTGAAGCAGGAGCCACAACAACTGCAAAAGAATACAGTGGTAGGAAAAACAGTAGCAGAAACCAAATAGACCATTTGGATGAATATCTCCAAATCCATAAATGAAATCTAGACCATGGTGCAAATCATGTTTGAACAACATGAGCTGGTGTTGAGGAGCGAGCAAGCCATCAAAAGGATCAAGGGAGAGTTGGGAGAAATGCCCACTGAAGCAAATGAAATCATTAGGTTTCTCAATTCAAAAACTAAAGAAGAGCTAGAAAACTTGAAGATTGAGGATAGGACAGAGACCATCCTCAAAGTCAAGAGAGTTCTGACTAAAAGAGGATTGATGTTGTAACTGGAGGAGAAATCCCAAATCATGGAGAGCGTAGTTCATATATTCTTTAGCAAGATTGAGTCATTACAGAAGAAAGGTCTTCCTGGTTTGTTGGTTCTAAATGACAAGTTGATGACACTTCCCGACTACAATCAAAAGTTGCTATGGTGGAAAAGGACAACTCCAAATTCTTAGGGATACAGGGAAGCATAACATGCAAGGAATTCGTAGAAACTCTCAAGTTGGATCTCAATATCCAACATGAAATCAAGTACATTTTTATCACCAGACCGACTTTTTCCAAATATACCGAGATGGATGAAATCTACTGTAGGTTGCTAAAAGTCACTATCCCAAATCAACAAAGATGGGAAGAGTTATGCGAATTGATCGAGTAGAAGATGAGGTGGACGTACAAGTCAACATCTAGAATAGTCAAAGTCAAGTTGATGACTCACCAACAACTTTCCCCCAAAATCAACATGGAGAATTCAACAGATCATAAGTAGTTCCTACAGTTTAGTATTCTGTTACCTAGTTAGTTAGAATTAGATTTTTCCATGTCCTGATCATTAATGATAGGAACAATTGTAATCTTTTGTATATATACTTCAAATTTCGAAGTACTGAGGGTTGATCTTTACGCCCAAGCAAGTTGTAAGCACTGTAATTTTTATCAGAGATCTACCAGTAATAAAAGGACATTTCACATGATTCCCATGTGTTAGCTGTTGGTGATGTTTTCCTCTCTTAGTTGAATGGTTTTTCCTATATTCATAATCATTTATGTTTTCTATATCTGATCATTTAAAAGAAGTTGAAGTTGCAAAATTTATCTTTGTATACTCTATTTCTGGATTTTAAAGATCTAAATGTTTATCTTCTGATGTTATGATTAAGAAATTCTTAAATGCTTCTTGGTTATAATTTATTATCTCACCTTTTATTCTATCCATCATTTAATTTCTAAAGGATCTAATAGTTGCATTATCCTGCCCTGTGAAAACACCTTTCAAAATCTGTTTGTTGATCTCGAACTTTATAAAATAGACCCCATAGCCCAATGGATGCGTACGTGATATTTCAACCATTTTTATAAAACAAACAACACAATCTCATTTATTTAACTAGCCTAACATCTAAAATCTAAAACAAAGTTAAATTTTACAGAGAGATCCCTCTCTGAAACTGGAAGGGCTAGATCCCAGTTTCGAAGTGGTTGGATAAAGTTACCTCTAGTAAATTTCTTCTACATAGCGACAACCTCTGGGAATTTATAGAGCGATAACATGAGCTAGTCGTAACGAAGATGCCAATGTTATGCTGAGGGAAATTGATTTAGAATATGGTTTGAAAGATGGACAGGTAAGAAAATTCACCCATTTTATTCAGTTATTTTATTTTATATTAATGTGACTACATGTGTACTGTATTTTTCAGATACTTTCGAAGTTATATAAATATATGTTAATTTATTAATTGACAATGCATCTTTTACATATCTGACATATTGCAGTTGAAACACCACAAGGCTATGTGGTGCAATGGTCGTAAATTTCACATCAAACAATTGGATGAAACCAGGAAAACTTATGATAGTGGGATAACTGTAGTATTCCAGGTCACTAATGTTTCCTCTAGGAGTGACAGACATCCCCAAGAATATGAAAATAGATACTATGGGTATTAAAATGATATAATCGAGTGTGACTTTAATTCCTTCAAATTAGTTCTGTTCGATGTCAAATGGTATAGGTTACAAATGCATGAATGCGATGAGGAAAGAACTGTTATTCAACATGCCAACGGATTTCCAGTTATTAAAACAACAGTGTTTGAAAGAGGACATGATCGCTATGTTTTTCCAAGTCAATGTGAACAGGTCTTTTACTCAAATGTTCCAGGTGAAAGGGATTGGTCATTTGTTGTTAGATATGATCTAAGAGGAAGGCCAATTAAGTATACTCATTTACAGGAAGAAGATGATATTGAATATCAAGAAGATGATTCGACAGATCAAACAAAGTCGGAAGATCATGGAGGGTCGACATATGAAGAAGACAAAGAAGATCACGATCCAAGCGTAGGAGATAATATTGCAATTCTTGATGATGATGTCGATGAAAATATGCTCGAAAATGACATTGATGACGATGATGATATCATCAATCCTTTCAACATCGTTTCAGAACCAGATGATGATACAGATGTCGAGTTCGATGAAGAAGATCAAGATAGAGAATAAGGATGATTACACAGATGTTGAGGTTGGATTAGGTACATGACTATATAATATTTTAATTTGTATGAATTATTCTCTTAAAATAATTTACTTATAATGTCATGGGTTAATTACATGTTTTTAAGTTTTATGCGACGTTTTTATATCCAATGTTACATGTTGTTTAATTATTATTTGAAACCTGAAAATGGTTGCCAATATACTAAAGTACGTGGTAGACAAAAAATATCATTTAGAAACACATACTTTCATGTACTTTCATTAATTTTTTTTTTTTTAGTTTCTATGCATGAATATTAATAGGACGTTTCTTTCGATTATTTTCTATTTTATAGATTGGGTTTTGGGGATCAATTGAGAGTGATTCAAGGGGCCATATCAACTTCCACCTTCACGTGGTTGGCCTTGTTCAGTAGAGGATAAATTGTTCTTGAAACCAAGAGAAGCTTTTTCATTTTTATAACATCACGATTGTATAATATTTCATCAATATTGTTACATATTTGAATCTTCTTAGGATTGAGATTCATTACATAGTCCTTGAAAAAAGACAAAAGACTTATGTAGCGGATATTAATTTGGTCTTTGTGTGGGATGTTTTATGCCATTAGTATGTTTTGTACAAAAATAATGGATCTTTGGGACTACACCATGGTCAAGGAATGAGGAATAATGAACAAGGAATGGGGAATGAGGAACGAGGAACATAGAACAAGGAACAAGGAACGCAAATTGTACGAGAACTAGACATCGACAACAATGACCTGTGAATGGGGCCAACGCTGAAATTTTTTCAAACAGTTTCTGTATGCACTGAAATTTGTCATGGATAGACTATTGGCATGCCTTAATGATATGGGAGGGTTTATGGACTCAAATTTGACTGACACACCCATTTTCTTCCATCATCAATTCATCATGTAAACAATAAACCCTAATTTTCTTTCAAAGTACACAATTTGGTTGACGCACGTTTTAGGTTTTTGTCAGTCTTTCTTTATTTTTCTTTCAGGTTCTACATTAATGTATATACAATGTATCACTGTCATAATTGTGATGAAAAATACCTCTTTTTTGTTGATTTCTTAATCAACACCATCAAGATACTAGAGGCGGGAAACAATGCCATGTGAATGGGGCCAACGTTGAAATGTTTTCAAACTGTATCTGTATGCATTGAAATTTGACCTGGATAGACTGTTCACATGCCTTAATGATATGGGAGGGTTTTTGGACTCAAATTTGACTGACACACTGTTGGTTCTCAGCTGAATGACTTCTCTCTACTACCTACGCTGTAGACCCAGGGTTCATATCTATAAGGGTACCAACAAAGCCTAAAACTATCGGCCCTTCTGGTAAACCAGAAGGCAACACAGTACACAGAGTGCACTGCACAGTCTCACCCGAGATAGATTTTTATGGGTGGCTGTAGTACTCAGGTGTTTACAGCCTAGGATTGAGTATGAGATAGGGGATCTTCATTCTAAGCCATTAACTATGATTTTTATTACGCCCTACTGTTATTCCGTTTAATACTTTGACCTTGTGGCCTCTGTTCTTGATAACTCAACAACAATTACTCAACAATATAATAAATCATTCATTCATTCATTTCACATAGAATTTAACTAATAAAAATATGACAAATATATGCATGCATTCATCACATTACATAGGTATTACCATGGTTCACCCCCTCCTGGGTTACGTCCACAAAGATTTGGCTCTTGGATCTCTTATTATGGCGGTTCTGCAATTCTCACGCCTCGCGCTTACAACTCTCCTCAGATGGGTAAGATCTCTGTTAGGTGAACTAGATCGCACTAGGCTCCATAGCCTGTGATCTAATCCTCAAAATATACCTCCTCTCTTCCTCTTAGCTCAATTGATTACAAAAGTAGTTCTCTCATCAAAACATTACATAAAGATAATCAGACTCTACATAGGTAGAAAAACGAAGTTCTTTCGACCCCTCTATGATACCTTCATATCTATATTTATATCTATCAGGATCTTTAGCCATTTACCAAAAAAACTTACAAAACCCCTAAAAACTACTATCATTAGGTCTTCCTTCTCTGCATGCATGCGTTTCTTCCTTCCAGCTGTCGCCTCCTTCTTGCATGCACGTGTCCTGTGGTTCTTGCCAGTTGTCTCTTTCCTCCTACACGCTTTATTTCCCACGATTGCTTTTACAACTGTCATTCTTATTTGTGCACACTTTCTTCCCCACTTTGGCCTGCTGCCAACAAGCCCCCAACACTGACATGTGACTCGTCCTGACTCACCTAATCTTTCTGAGCTTCCTTGATCTCTTCAGTGATCACCTATAATTTTTCCTTTAGCTCTGCTTCTTTTGTCAGTGTCTGCATGGTCTTCTCCTTAATGGTCTCCACTACCTGAATGACCACTACGTCGCTCAGTAGTCCTACGCATTCTTCCCGAGTCTGTTCCATCTGTGTTCTATCTTCTTCTGCCTATGCGAGTACTTCTGCTACCCGTTCCTGTAATGGTTCTATTTGAGCCTGCTGCTCTTGTTTTTGTGTCTGCGTAGTGATAAGTTCTGCCTGCATCTTCTTCAACTCTTGCGTCCCCTTGATGCATTCTGGGATTGGTATGGTATTTTTCCTCTGTTTGATTTCTTGGATTGCTTCATTGATCCTCTCCTCTTCCTTGTCCCAGTGTTGAACCTATGGGTCCTCCTCCAGTCTTGTCCAAAGTTGCATTGCTTTGTAGAGAAAGTCAGCTGCCGTGCTAACCTGCTTCTCCATCTTCTGTATTTTCATTGTTTCTACCTGCCTCCTCTACTCCTTTATTACTGGTGGATTTGTTGGTGTTAGCTATTCTCGGACATCCCCGATCTCCTTTTGGTATCGATCAATTTCCTATGCAATCTGGTCGATTTTTTCTGTGGCTGGGAGTTTGTTTTCTTACGCAGTGTTTGGAAGCTTCCCAAAAATTTCTCCCACTCCGCATTCCAATTCATTCCCACATTTCATCTCCTCCCGAGTTTCGTATTTGGCCTTCTTATACTCTTTTTCCAGTGCTTCCCGCTGCTTTTTCACTTTCTGTAGCTCGACTAAGTTTTTATGTGCCCGAGACTACATCTCATGGTCGACGTTTACCTAAAATTTGTGTAATGACCTTGATGGAATTCGTGTCAGGACCAATTGGATGTGGTCCAAATTCTTCAGTGGTGTTTGTCCCTCGATTTCATCCATTAGTAGCATGCTTGGTCTTATGTGGACCGTTGCATTTGTGTGTGGCATGGGGAGGGCTGGGTCTCTTTCTTCGACTTCCACTCTTTCATTGGTTTGTGTTGTTGATGGATCTATGCCTCTGTTGCTACTTGTCCTCTAGACCTCCCCGAGTTTCCTGAGGAGTTGTCCTATTTCTGCCAGCTCTTTTTGTAGATTATCCCTGTGATGTGCTGCGTGGTCGAAGTCTTTTGCGAGACAATTCTGGACCATTCTAGTGATCATTTTTTCGTCGTCCTCCGTGATTGTATAGTCCGGTGATGTTCATTGCGCCTTTGATTTCTTGCGCGTGCATGCGGCCTGTACAACCAGTCTCTTAGTTCCACCTTGCTCTTGTGTGATGGGGTTTGGGGAAATCTCCTACACTCCCTTAGCTTGTTTCAACTGTTCAGTGATCTCTTTCTTCCCCTTCTGGGTTCCTGTCTGCTTTGACCCTTTGTCTACCTGAGTCGGTTTGTTTTGGGTCATCCTTGGTTTCTTGGGCACTGGGATTTGTGGAGGCTGTGTTTCCGCCTGTATTGCTTCTCCTTCTGTGGGTCCTTCCGGTACTTCCCGGGGAATGGATGGGATCCTCCATGCATCGGGACATTCACTGATGACCATGTTTATATCGCCTTATGTGATACAATAACACATCGATAGCCATTGATTATCTAGATCCTGTCTAGGTTGTATCCACATGGCTTGACGTGTAGTCCATAAGTTAGCGATATTCCCATATCGCGCGACAAATTCTAGTGTTATTTTCCATGACCAACTCACAGCTTCCTGCATGTCACATAGGTATGCTTCAAAGATTATTCCATTGTCCCTCTTATATCTATCTTGTGGCCCCGATCTCAGAACTCGATATCTCGCTCCTGCTAGCTGTGGTCTAGTATAAAAAACTACATACTCTGGCTCTCTCCATCCCATGAAGGCTATGAGGGTGAGTAGCCATGAGTAATGAAACTCTGTACTGAGTTCATGTACATCCTTGCAGTCCACTTGGAACAAGTTTAGAATATAATGCACCCAGCTCATGAAGGTGTCTTCTGCGTATGGAGCTGCAACTGTGATGACTCCTGGCGGTACCTCATCTTTGCGACATTTTCTTAACAACTTGTAGGGTAATATCTTTGCACCCATTTGTGTTGCTGCATTGTTGATCCATTTGATTATAATGCCTCTTGTCCCCCTAGAGGTGCTGTATTTATTTTTCATTTCCTCTGCTAATGCTTTTTCTTTGGATTTATCATCCAAAATTAGCGCGGGATCCATACCCCGACTGGGTAGTCATGTTATCTGTGAAATAAGCTCAATTATTATGGGGACAGGTCTGTCCAGCTAGATATCTCCTCCATGCGTAACTGCTAGCAACTGCTTAACTCATGCTGTCGCATACTGGCCTCTACCAAAGTGTGGGAGTTTCAACAATCCTAAAATGCCTGTTCGATCCAGTCCAACTGCCCATTGGTGTGGCTGGATGATTGTTTCTCCAAGTTGGTTGACCACTATGTTCTACATAAAAACTCTTAGCGCAAGTTCTGGGTACTTGGTGTCATCTGAGACTTCATGGTTGGAATATTTGATCTTACCAATGTGACCAAGTAGATGTGGCTCTACCTGTACTCCCTCTGGTATGCATGGTAACATGATTTTTGCTACCGGTTTCTTGCGAGGTGAGCTCGGTATCAGAACTTTGTCTTCCTGCTGTGGTGGTTGGTATGAATTTCCAACGATTCCTGGTTGCTACCTTGTAAACCATTGTGGCCAAGACGAGGTGGTTCCCATGGTTTCTTCTGTAGGTTGACCTGGGCTGGGTACTTGCACCTCGTCTGGTTTCCCTTCCGATCCTTGATTATGTGTTGTGTTGTTACCTTCCATGGCTAGTTCAGTGCTTTCTAGTTGTACTTCCTGTTGGGGTTCTGCTTCCTTGTTCTGAGGTTTCTGTGCCTCTGCTTGTGTGTCCTCTTCCATGGCCTCTTCTTGTGGCTACTGAATCTCCTCCAATATCGGTGTAGAGTTCACCGGTGGTATCTCTGGGGATGGGATCTCAATGATATTGATTATCTCCAGTTGTTTCTTCTCGTTTTCTTCCAGCAGTCCTCGTGACCTAGTTTGAACTTTGGTTGGTCTGGTGGTCTGACCTGGTTCGACAGACTTTGGTGGTGCCATAGTGGTGAGTGTGCAACATCTGTTGACTTTATAAGACTTTGGTGATCTCTGTGGTCTCGCTCTGTTCATTCAAGCTATTCTTTCTCTCTCTTTGTTCTCCTTTTGTGAATAGACAAGTTGTTTCTGTGCTCATGTGTTGTATGGGTTTGTCATGAAGCTTATCATAGACGCTTTGTCCATGATGCAATTAATGCACCATAACTGTGGGTTCAATGCATTTGCAAAATTTTTGTGCATTCCATTATGCCTCTCTTTCCATTTCCAGTTGGCATGTTTAATGTGATGTTCCATCAGTCCTTGTTGTGCCTTAATTCCACTTAGTGCTGTCCTATCATCCCGCTTTTGCCGACTTTTTGTTTCCTGCTCGTTTGTCTTAGGCATGTAACCGTTTCTCTTGCCTTTACTAAATTCTTGTTTTGAGCATCTTGTGGCTTTTTCGTGGCTTTTTTTTTTTTACTGCGCAGTGGGTGGTCGACTGTCCTTGTATAGCTTTAGTCGGCTCCCATTGATAATTCCTCTGAGGTCAACACCTGCTAAATCTCTTAACTATACAACTCCACCATTTGTTACAGATTTGACCTCGTATGGTCCTAACCAATGCATTCTCATCTTCCCTGGGTGCTGAAATGACTTGTTTTCATAGAGCAATACTAGATCTCCTTTCGTGAAAGTCTTCTTCTTAATGTGTCGATCGTGCCATGTTTTGTCTCTGGCCTTCTGCACTTGTTGATGGAATCCTGTTAGGATTCAGTCTTCCTCCATTGCTAATAGCCGATTCAGTCTTTCCTGTATTGTGCCACATTTTGTCATTTGTGTGATTGTGGCTACGCATAAGCTAGATACTAAAACTTCTAATGGCACTACCGCTTCTTGGCCGTAGATGAGTTTGAATGGTGTGTGCCCTATCAACGTTTTTCATGTTGTCTTATATGCCCATAATACTATTGGTACTTTGAGGTCCCAGTCATCTCTGTTGATGTTACAGATCTTTGTCAGTGCGTTCTCTAGAATTTTGTTAAATGCCTCTACTATTCCATTCGCCTATGGATGATACGGTGTGCTTCTCTAGTGGTGAACTTCAAATTCCTTGAGCATCATGCAAATGGTGCTATTTATGAAATGCGTTCCTTGGTCACTCATCAAAACTCTTGGGCACCCAAACCTAGTAATTATTTGTTCGAATAAGAAGTGTGCAACGGTCTTTGCACTGTAGTCTTTTACTGGTGCGGCTTCCACCCATCTTGTTAGGTATTCTGTCACAGTGATGATGTATCTTGCCCTTGTTCTCTTGGATGGTGTGTTAATCGGTCCCACAAAGTTTATTGCCCATTTATCAAATTCCTATAATTTCACTTGTGGTCATAGCGACATCTCGTCCCTTCTGTTGGGTTTTCCTACACTTTGACATACATCACATATATGACAGTACTCTTTTGAGTCTCTATGAATGGTTGGACACCATAATCCTACGTGGAGTACCTTCTGCGAGGTAGATTTTCCTGCATAGTGTCCTTTTTCCAATCCCTCGTGGGCTTCTGCTAAAATTCTTGGTCGTTCATGCTCCAACATGTACATTTGTAAAATGCTATTTGCGCCCATTTTATGTAGATGTCCTGTGATAAGTTGATAGTTGGCTGCACGAACTACAAGGTTATTCTTCTGCATGGTGGTATAATCTTGCGGTGCGGTACCTATTCTCAAGTACTAGATGAGCTATGTGAAGCAGTCATCAACAATATTATACGAAAAATAGTTGTGCATCCAGAAAATTGTCTTCTAATTTCATGGGTTATTCCCCATTTTTGACCCGTGATAGGTGGTCAGGTCTTGGATTTAGTTTTCTTGGTTTAACGATTACTTCAAAGTAAAATTCCTAAAATAAAAGTAACCATCGACATATTCTCCCCCCCAACAATGGCTTGTTGACTAGGTATTTTAGGGCTGAGTGATCTATAAACATCTTAAAATTCTTTCCCAATAGGTAGTGTTTGAACTTCTGAAGTGCGTAAACCATAGCTAGGCCTCTCTTTCCATTGTGTTATAGTTCAGTTATGAATCAGATAGTTTTCTACTTACGAATTCTATTGGGTGATCCAAGTCTCCTACTCTTGGTTGTGCCAAGATAGCTCTAAGTGCTATTGTTGATGCATCTACATGCACATGGAATGTATTTCCCCAGTCTGAAAATACTAATATCGGTGCAGTGACCATATTCTCCTTCAGGGTATCCAGACCGTGTTGACACTCATCATTCCATTGGTACTTTGTTTCCTTCCTTAGCAGTTTTTCCATTGGTGCTGTGATCTGCACATATCCTTTGATGAATTTTCGATAGTATAATGTGTTTCCTAATGTCACTCGTAGCTGATGGATTGTTTTTGGCATTGGTAAATTAACGATGACTGCGATCTTTTCCAGATCCACCAATAGTCCTTATTTTCATATTGTATGGCCCAATAGTATCCCAAACGATGTTCCAAATATACATTTATTTATGTTTAGTGATATCTGACACTATCTGCATCGTTTTAGCATCAAGCATAAAACTTCCACATGGTTTTTCAACAGACTATATAATGTCCAGTCATCCAGGTATACTTCGAGAAACTGATGGATGAATTCTTTAAATGCTGCGATAACCACTCTAGAGAATATTTCTAGTGCATTCTTCAGTCTAAATGGCATGAATGTATATTGGTAAGATCCCCATTCCATTGCGAATTTGGTCTTGTATCTATCCTCCTGTGCTATCTTAATCTGATGGTAGCATGAGAATCCATCAGTGAATGAGTAAGCTTCATGTCCCCCGACATTCTCTAACACTTCATCCATGAACGGTGTAGGGAATGGGTCGTGTAGGCATGGATCATTCAATTTCCTCAAGTCGACACATATCCTAATCCCTCTGCCTTGTTTCTTGTGATTTAAGACCATCAAGCTTATCCATTCTGATTCCTCGACTGGTTCGATTATGCCGACTTCAAGCATCCGATCGATATCCTCTTTAAATTTCTATTTATATATGGGATTCAGTCTATATGTTTGATGTCTAATCAGTCTTGCTTCGGGTCTGAGAGGTATCTTCATCTCTCCTAGTTCTCCTGCTATACCCTTCATCTCTGTAAATGTTGTAGGAAATAGGTCGCTGTACTCATGCAACAAATCTGTAATGCTTTCTACTATTGACTCATCCCAGTAGTATCCAATGCTGGCCATTTTGGGATGTTCAACTGTTCCGATGTTAACTTTATTTACCTTGATTGGCGTGGAAATAACTTCAGATTCTATAGGTGGTCCCTTCACATCTCTTTCGCCTTCTACTTCTTTAATCTGAATGTCGCGCGGGTCATCTTCGTCTGATATTTCCTCCTGTACCTGGTAACATGACAATAGTTCCTTGAATGTTTTCTTATTTTGCTGCTTCTCTTCGATAATAAGTTCTATTTCTGGTTATTCAATGAATATGACTCCTCTGATCCATTTCAGGGCTACATCTGTGTTGGGTTTCTCGTGCTCGAATGAGAAAGTGATGGTAAAGTTTGATTGCAATGTCTCCCATGTTGTAGTTCCTTTATGCAATTCCTGATCTGTATACTAGTTCGCTGGTATGCCTTCTAATGTGTGAATGAAGTGGTGAGGCCATTCCTCTGGTGGGGTCATTTTCCACAGCGTTTCACATTCCTCCAAGTGCTTCGCTGGTGTCCTAGTCCTTCATATCTCCATTGTTTGTTGTTTTTCTATTCTGCACCAAACCTTATACGTAGTATCCTCTTACATTGGTACCAGTTTGCGATAGTATCCTTGTGTGCGCCCCACCATCTCGCGGGTGTGGCCTTGAGTGATAAATCTAGTGCTAGTAGCCTCTGGTTCTCTAGTACTTTGTCTTCATATTGTTTCAAGAATGTTTCCAAATCATTCAGTCAGTGGAAAATGGGTGGTTCTTTGAGTTCTGTACATATCCACCATACCGCTCGGTTTGTTCTTGCACATCTTCTTGTGGATACTTCGTGTAGTCTCTACTGCCAGTTCTCTAATCCAGTGTCTGAATCTGTTGCACATGAAGTAATACTGTGCTAACTGAGTACCCCGTCTGTAGTTGGGTTTACATAATCCTCCTCACATGCAGTTGTTCTGTACAACTGGTCGATTTCCTCTTAGTCCAGGAAAGTTGGTTCTATGAACCTCTCCCCTTCTGATGGATCTAGTGGTGCTATGACCCTATAATCTTCAGATTCAAATGTCATTTTCCTGGTCTTCAAGTTAATTATGGTCTGGTTATCAAACACCCAATCCAGACCAAGTAGTGTCGGGTATGGTGTTGTTCCATCCACTATTTCGATGACTTCAAAATCTGCTTTAGTGCGCACACCATCAAGATCTACTGTTACACCTTTCAGTTTCCTGATTGGTAGGACCCTATGTTGGTTTGCTAGTTTTAGTTGGACATTTGAATATCCCAGTGTTGGCTCTCCCATGCATTGCTAGGTTTTCTTGGGTATCACATTCACTTCGGATCTTAGGTCCAGTATGATATCTCCCATATTGAAATCCCCAATGTTAGCATTCAATCTAAATTCCCTACTTGTTCTTCTTCTTGTGTGTAGATGATTGAAAATTTTCGGTTCTAGCTTTTGTTCTGTCTCGTTGCTACATTTATGTAGGATGTTTTGCAATATTTTCACAGATGAAGGATCACTTAAAATTTTGATGCATGACTGTAAAAAGTCTTGGATAGTACTTACTTGTCCCTTGGGTGGAATTCCTTTGGTATGATCCAATGATGGCAGGATTTCATATTCTGGGGCTTCATGGGCTGGTTGCGTAGTGGAAGTTGACGTTGTGTCCATCTTCTAAAATTATTGTCTGGCTTCCTTAAAATTCTCCTTTTCTTTGGGTGTGTCAAACTGCTTCCTTAGTTCAGTGTTCTTTTTTACCCACTGGTTCTGTGCAAGTTCTTGTCGAACTATGTCGTTCCCTGTCTTCATTCCTCCACGGGTGACTATGTTGATGTTCCATCCATCCTCCCTTTCTTTGGCTGAAATCCATTGAACATTCTGATTCTTATGGTTTCTCTTTTCCTGGATCTTTACTAATAGTGTCGGGCGTTCCTCTGTCTCATGGTCCGATGCGCGACAATACATATAAGTTGCTGGCAGCAGTGGGCATTCCCATGCATAATGTCCCGGTTGCTGACAATTGTGACATGTGAATGGTCCTCTGCCACGTCTGAAACCTCCTCTGGCTTGTCCTCCTCCTATAAAGCTTATTCGGTCCCCTCTCGACGCGTTGTACTGTGGTTCCTGATTATACTACGTGGTATTATACTGGGGTTGTACCATGGCTGAGCATTGTTGTATGGTTTCTGCACAATGTTGTACTTTTGTTGTGCAAGGTTGTATGGAGCTGGGGCTTGATTGAACTGTGGCGCTAATTTCCCAGTCATCATTTCAGCTTGTACCCTATAGGCGCCTGATGTTCTCTCCCGCATAAGCTCCATGGTTTTGCAATCTTTGTCATCGTGGCCTACTGACTTACAAAAGGTGCAGAAAGAATTCTTTGGAACTGTCTCGTACTTCTACATCATCTTTTAGTGATAAGGGTCGTGACCCAGTTTCTTGCATATCTCGCACCATAATCCTCTCTGTGGTAGCGGGTTTGGCATGCTTGTTGCCATATACTACGCGAATGTTGGACATTTGTTCTTATAGTGTTCTTTCATCCTACATGTGGTGCACCAAATGGCTTCTTGTTTGTCCTTGTTCTTGTTTTGATTCAACTAAAGTGTTAGGTTCTTCAAATCCTCCTTCAATTCTTCGATAGTTGGGTCTGTTTGCTAGTATTGGTTCTCTTCCAGCTGCAAGGCTGCCTGTAGAACCTCGACCTATGTATGAAACTTTTGTTGTTGTAAATGATATTTTAGGTGTGGGAGTAGTTCTTTGACAAACATATGCCAGTGTTGCATCTCGGTCATAAAGTATTTTAACTTCCCCTTAAATTGATTGAATCTTTGGTCAATCTCAGATACAGACTCTCCTGGTTTCTGTCTGATCTCGATCATTTCGTTCATGTACTGATCTTCTAAGCTCAGCTTTTGGAACTCATTAATTGGTATCTTATTAATGTCTGTCAGTGTCCTCGTCATCCCGGGGGCACTGTTTTTGTCTAAACTCATGTACCAGTCTAGTACGCAGTCTCTGAGTGTGATCGCTAGCTGTGCACATTTGGTATCTTCATCCATGATCTATTTTTCCTCCCAGGCCTTTGTTGGATTACTGAGAGGGGGGGGGGGTGAATTAG
>ML777989.1:567342-601230 GCA_009831015.1 Picea engelmannii | reverse complement strand
ATGGAAACAATGAGAGAGTTTTGACCATATGTCAACTAATTTGTCCCTTTAAAAAAACTTCATTGATGTGCAAGGGAGCACTGTGTCTATGAGAGGTCCTACATGAAAGTAAAAGAGGTCAATATGTAAAAGAGGTCCTACATGAAAGTAAAAGAGGTCAATATGTAAAAGAGGTCCTACATATTGAAATATTGATAATTAGTTCATGAAAGTGTACTACATATTGAAATACAAATTTTGTGGACCCAACAAACAAATTATTTACCACTTTCGCACAAAATGACACTTCCATCAACAAAGAAATATATGGTATAGTACGCTGAAGTCATTGAGCCAACACAATGGAATCAATAGTTGACTAGGATGGAAATCCATGAAATCATCTAGAGACAAGCTCTATTAAGGAGACAAAATAATCCTTGAAACTCCAAATAGAATGGAGAAGGCTTTGTTTTTCAGTGCCTCTCACAATGAGCTTCGTCAAATTTACAACTCGTGTTTTTTGTAATATATGTTATTAAATATATGTGTAGTATAATATATATGTATGTTTTCTTACACACATATGTAATAAATATATACGTTATTACACACACACACACACTGTAACAAATCAAATATGTTATTATATCCCAAATCCATATTACAATACTTGACCGACATCCACCTGCAAAGATAACAATAGACTAGACCCTATAACAATAGAGACTTGGGATCCATTTGGATGAGAAGGAGTATGAATTGAGACCCAATTGGCCTACTTACTGAAGTCATTAGATAAATAATAACATAAAGAGAAAACATTATTAACCCCATAAACACTTAACAATCAAGTTCTTTTATAACATATTGTATTTGTAGATGATCCTTTGCTAAGTTGAAATCCTGCAATAGGATTTGAACTTAGCCTCGTTGTTACTTTTTATTGCACATGTAACCAAAGTATGCCAATGCCAAGTGCCTTTGGTTGTCTTGGATGACACTATCATTTATTATCAATCCCTATAAAGCACCATCAAAGTGTAGGTTATGCCAAGTAGGTTTTGGTGTTTGTTAGTATATTGACGATGTCTTAGTGGTGCTTTTATCATTGTCATTAGAAACATTTTATGGTGGGGTTACTAATACTAAAGGACTTGATTTATACATGAACTAGGTTATAATCATATAATGACGATGATACTTAAGATGATCATGATGGAAATGCCCCTCTTAAATTAAATACACTATTTTGAATGTTTGGAACTCTTAGGTGGTTATGGTACCTTAGACAAGTTCAATTTTCATTTTCATTTATCATAACCATGCAATATTTGGTGAGGGGGATCAAAATCCTAGGTTGTATTGCTTCAAGGATTTACAAGGAAAATTTATACCACAATGAATTAAGGGTTCCACTTGTGTTAGTTATGGTAGGTTTTGACTCATTCATTGCTAAATCACAATTTAATTGATTCAACTAAACAACCTTAAAAAGAACTTGAATTAGGTTTGATTTCATGATATGTACATGAACATCATAAAATTTTAACATCATAAATTCATATCTCACCTTTAAATATCTCACAAATCCTTATTCAAGTAAATCATATAACTTGACTATGGGATTCTAAAAAGGCATATCACTTGGCTTCCCCTACTCACCTACTAGGAAATTCAAGGTAAAGGAGAAGCACCCTAACGTACCTTATCTTCTACTAGGTTATCACCCCAACCTTACTATGAAATAATCACCAAAACATTAACTCACATACCTTCCTTATAGATATACTAACCTTCCTTAGCTACTGAAAGTATATATATGGTTCCTTAACCTAATTTATAGTCTAATAACCCTTATTAGGTATAATGGAAGGGGGTTACCTTATTATAACCTAGTCCGAGTTTCACTTACAAGTAAGCCTCCCTCTTAACACATATATCTCTTTCTATATCCAACATTATTTTGGCTCATTTAATTATTTTATTAGATGAGGTATCACACAAAAGTATGATGGATATATCCTTCTATTTAAAGCCTTGACAATAACTCCTATGTGTTATCCAAAACTCTATCCAGGACTGTCATAAAACTACAAAAGTATTCCACTGTCAATGGTGATTAAAGTGTTGATGTCTTGCAATGTTTTTATGACACCTTGTTTTCCACATCCCAAAGAAGCCAAAATATGTTAAGGAATTCCAAAGGAACTTATAATTAGTCCAATCGTTGCCTCCTTTTACTATTGTATGAAGGTTTGTTAACCATATTTTTTTGTGGTGTTTGCATGTCTTTTGGCTTGGTTGGTTGACCACGATACATTCCTACCCTAACCACCCCAAACAATCTACCCAAACAATGCAACACTTATATTGTTTGCTAGTTGAGAGGGTCGATTCATGCGACGATCATGGTTCCAAAGAATTGATCTATATTGTATGATGAGAAACAGATTAATTTCTGAGTGTTGATGAATGAATGATAAGTTTGGTTAATGATATAATTTTTGTGCCTTGATATATAATAATGAAATTTGCTAATCTGGTAGCATTGTATTTCTTCTAAAGTTATTACATTGAGCTCGTTGCCTTATTCTCTCTTTACAATAGTGACACTTCATGTGTTTCATGGCATATACTTATTGAATGGATGCAAACTAATATTGGTTATGAACTTGTTACAATGATGCTCTATTTCATTGCTATCATAACGACCCAATTTCATGCTTAAATGTTTCATAAGTACTTGTTCATGCTTCACTTCTTGCACATATGAAATTTTCTAAATGACGACTATCTTGTGAATGAATATATACTTTTTACTTATAAAGTTTCACCTTGAACATTGTATATTGCTTCATCACTAATTATGAGTAATGGTGCATTGGTGTGTTGGTGTGTTGTGTTTAATAAAGTAAGTGTTTTCATTTCAATCATTCATTGAGCATTTTATTCTATTACTTTTCTTGAAGCATTAGTTTAGAGAAGTCAACCCAAGTCAAACAAAGTCCTTTTCCTCACCTGTATAGAAATGCAATGATAGGGCTTAGTATTACCCCCCTAGGAAAACCCTCCTTATGTTAGAAACCATGGCCTAGAAATGTAGAGGCAAGGGCACTAAGGTGATAGAAGGTATTTAATGGCACCATATTAAAATGTATAACCCATGAGTAAATATAAAAAAAGAATATAAAATCACATATAAGGCCATCAGAGTTTATTTGAACAACAAAGAAATAATTTCTTTGGAAGGTTTGAGTATTTATTTTTCCTCACCTTTTTAGGACAAAGAAGGCTTTGAGGCCACGAAGATGTTAAATATGTAAATATAAGTTAGAGTATTGTTTTTTGATATAATTGTGTAATTGTTTTAAGAAGATAGTTAGTTTGAACGGTTGGGTCAGTCAACTAACTCAACCAACCAACCAACAAATTCACTTGGATGACCTCTTTAGTGTGCAATCGTAGCACCTTCTATAATTGGCTCAAAAATCAAATTTTAATTTTCTTGCTCAAAAAATAAAATTTTATTTTATTTTTAAATTAATTATTGTCGTTGCAAGAGCGAAGACATGTACAAACCTTGCGACAAAATTTCTATACAAATTACGAAAAATTGTATAGAAATTATCGTCACAATTGCGATGACCCCTTCGTCGCAAAATTTTCCATTAGCGAAACACTTTCTATACAAATTACGAAAATTGTATAGAAACATTCATCACAATATACCCTGTGTCCGTCGCAAATGCGATGACCCCTGCATCACAAACTTTTCCATTAGCGATGAAATTTCTATACAAATTACAAAAATTGTATAGCAACTTCATCACAATATACACTGTGTTCGTCGCAATTGTGATAACCCCTGCATCACAAAAGTTTCCATCAGCGACAAACTTGTTATAAAAATTATGAAAATTGTATAGCAACTTCGTTGCAATATACCCTGTGTCCGTTGCAATTATGACAACCTCTGCATCATAAACTTTTCCATTACTTTTCCAATATTGTCGAGGGTGCGACAATATCTCTTTATGGTCGCTCCTGAGACAATTTCTCTAGTTTTTCACGATTTCGATGATTTATTTACTTAGTCATTCTCGTGACGATATTTCTTTTTTGTCGCAATTGTGACAAATTCCCTATGGTTGTCGCACTTGCGACGATAATCCAGGTTCTTCACACATGCCACATCACGTGAAGCGACGTTTGGGAGACTCAATATTCGTCACAATATCCATGACATAACATCTCAAGAGCGTCGAAATAGCCGTTGCAAAATGACCCAAATATGCTAGTGCACTCCCCCTTTCATTTTCACCTTTATTCATCAAAAGACCAAATAAATGGATAAAAACATAGGAATGTGTACACCAAAAACATGATAACATAATTCCAATTATGATTAGCCAAGTGTCCATGATTGAAAAGTATGCCCTCAGTGCTCACTATTTCAATATTTCCAGGGTTAGTGTTTTTTTGCACATTTAAAGGGAATTACCCCCCCCCCCTTTTTTGTTTTTTTACTTTACCTTCTAAACACCTCAAAGCCTATAGACCTACCTTTATGCCTCAATACTTACCTTTCCTCATGATTTTCCCTTTTCCAGAGTCATTTACAATCCAGGAATACCATAGGCCACAAATGATACTTGTATAACCCTAACCTTGAGCTGGTTTATGCAAGAGACAATCCACATATTAAAATATCCTTAAACTTGGTCGAAACTCCTTGAATAGGGAGGAGTATCCCACCTTTCACAACCTTATTTATAGACCTAGAAACTTGGGCTAAAACCATGTGCCAAGATTTAGTGCAGATTTGATATGTAGATCGAGGATATTGCTACAAATCCTTCTAGTTTTAACCCACATGTTTCACATGAAAGTCTCTGGCTCTTGCAAAGAAGTTAGTATAAAATCCTATGGTTATTATAAGAGGAGTCGATACAAATTTGGTCATTTTCCATACTTGAGCACCCATTTTACCTTCACACGAATCTCACTTGGAGACTTTCATATAAAATTTTCTAGTTCCATCGGAATCCTTCCCACCAACCTGCCTGGTTTTCATTGGGTCCTTTTGAACTAACTCCTATGGTATTCACTAGAGGAGTTCAACTAAATATGTTGGTTATTCATACAACCCCTTCCCCTCATCTTAAAACTCAACACTAACTCAACTAATCACCCCAAACAACTTGATATAAACTCCTTCGATATTGCCGAAGGAGTTGACACAAACATCATCGGTATACACTGACACTCTTTCCATTAAATTTCCTAGTGTACACTGGTGCAATTGACACTAACTCTTCTGATAGCCATTCGAGCATTTCATAAGAACTATTTTGGTTTCAAACCTCTTGGACCTTTTTCTACTCTAGTATTTTTTTATGGTGTTCACCATGCCTACCATTATACTTTCCTCATCAAATGATGACCTTCCACTCAACTTCAACATAAGTGATGCCTCAGGTATTTCTTATAAGATTCCTAGGATTTTTTTTTTGGATGAACATGTATCAGTTATGATTATGTCCTTGCAATGATCTTATCTTTACTCTTCCAAGTTAAGATATGTCACCGAGAAAGAAAACATCAACAAAGCACCTACTACTGAATCCTATGGAAGTGACTAATATATTGAATATGAATCGGATATTGCTAAGGCCATGTGAAACAAAACTTCCATATTCTTGGAAAAAGGAGAAGATGTACTCATATCGGGATATATGTATCAAATTTTCAAAAAGCAGAGGTTTGCTAAATATGTTGAATACTAGGACAAGCTAAATATTTTCAAGAACATTATAAGTCTGGGATATTTAGAGTAGCAACCCATGATGATGTATTTCCTTGCATTGGTTCCATTGCCTGGATACTGAAACATGTGGATGTGGGGAATATGTTTGTCTTCAATGCTAGGGGGAAACCCACAACATCATTCCTGCCCACAAACCTGGCTAAATGCTATCATTTGGAGAAAGGGACCAAGAATATAGACAAAGAGCTTCTTGCTGAGTTTAAATATTCATCCAAGGATCTATTCCCCACATGGTATAATCCATATAAGTATTTAAAACCCAGAACTAATGGTGGGTATCCCACAAATTCTCTTAGAAAGCCTTATCAATACATGGTAGCCATGTTATGTAGGATTTACAGGGAGAAAGATGCCTCCAATTGTCCCCTCCCATACGTTCCATTAATCTACTACTATGCAGAAAAAGGGTTGTCTTTCAATTGGGATGACATACTATCGACGAACCTGGTAGGGGCCATAATTGAAGTTGTAAAATCTCAACTCGGGACCTTCCCAAGTTTCCATAGGTCATCATATCTCATAAAAATCATGTATGTCGACCATAAATACCCTAATATGGGATGTGGATGACATATAACAAACACCTCCATCCATATATATTGCAAAGCGATCTAAGAGAAAAAGTACAGGACAAAGTACCCGAAGATCTGTGCACACTTCATGGCCCCATTATATGAATTTATCTTCTGTACACCTACCCCATGCATGACTGAAAAATAAATAGTTGTTGTCAAGAGGATAAAGGATTAGTACCTAATGGATAATGACATTTATATCAAGATATATGGTGCTATGAAAGCCCCTCATCTCCTTCCTCGATTTGTAGTAGACAAATTGGGACTCTAGGAGGTGGCTTATCAAATAGTGATGAATGGAATTGGAGGAATTATCTATCAAGACAAGATGGAAATATGGCCACCACTCCTATTATACATTGGATCCTACTCCTTATTGACCACCAAGAAATCCCAAGAGGAAGTAAATATTCTACTAACATACCATTTCAGAGAAGAAATGTTCAGGAGGCACAACCCAAAGAAGGTTGTTAAAGAGCATTTTAACAAACTAGGGTTTCCATGGGAGTACACATAAAAAATTTGGGAAGAGGAATAAGTACACTACAACACTAGAAATTACTTTGTAAGCCTCTTCAAAATATGGGGAAGACCCTTAGGGAGGATTGTAGATGAAGAAAAGGGATGAGAAGAGGAAAAAAAGAAAGTAGAAAAAGAAGTAGAAATAACATATTCCGCTACTACATCTACACAGTCCAGATCTACAGAGGAGGAGGAAACATTAGAAGATAGGAAAAGAAGAGATAATGAAAAGTTTCACAAGAATACGAATGACACCTAAAAAATGAAAAGGAAGACTGAAGCTGAAAAAGATAAATCTAAAACCGATGCAAAAACTACAACAACAATAGTCGCCACTGAAGAAAAAGAAAAGGTAGCTTCCCAGAAGGAGGTTAAGCAAGAGTAAACAATTGAAAAATACATAGCACAAGAATCAATAGTAGTGGAAGTGATACAGAGGGAAGCTAAGGAAGTTTCAATCAAATCATAAGAATAAGAACAAAGGAAAAAGGACGAGGAAGCGAGAAACAATGAGATAGTCCCAATGGACATCGACCTACTAGAGATATTCACAACAAGAACTAGTGGTCAATCCAAAATTCGTGGGATGGATATGGGATTCTAAGCCCCTTTTAAAGTATCATAAGTCCCCAAATTGAATAAATTCACCTACAACAAGGCTTCAGGAAAAATCGAGCAAGAATAGGTGAAGAAGGTGCCTACAATGAGAGGAGACCCGATCTTAGTTGTTACATAGAACCTTGTAACTATAGATGTTAGAAAAGACCCCATTTCCATAGCCTCAGTCGGATCTTCCTTCATGAATTTCACACAGGACAATGTATGAAACTTGTTCCAGTAGAATCTAGAGAAGGAAGCAAGAATCAAGGATCTTGAGGAGAATCTTAAACATGTAAAGGTCTATGAGGGTAGTCTACAAAGCTTCAAATTTAGCATGGCAAAGGTTAGAACTAAGCTAGAGGAATCCATAATTGATATGTTTTCTCACTAGCACATGTTCCAATATACGGTATCTACCATCATAGATCAATATAGCAGGGTGCAGAATAAACTCACATAGTTCAACACTATCCAAGAGGGAATGAACAATATTGATACATGGATTGCATAAATCTCAGATGCACTAGTCGAAATCTATCGCCCCTCATCCATGGAAAGGAAAAAAAACATCTATGCACTATATCTCTACCAACAAGCAGGAAAAAGGCTAGAAAGAGAAACAAACAACTCAATGGAAATTTGTTCACGCATACACAAGGCAACACAAGAATTGATCAAGACATGCCAACTTCCCCAGGTAGAAGATCCTGGAAAAAATATAGTAACAACAGACCTAATAGAACAACACCTCATTCAACCAACAAAGGTCCATACCATGGTTCAAACATTCATGCTACATTATCAAAATATATGCAGACCCTCGAAGATAATGTATCTATGCATACATATACCATAGAAGAGCTTGCATACCATAGACTCATATATCTATACGATCCATTGGAAATCTAGAAAGTATACCTCCGAGACAAGAATCCATTAAAAGACAAAATAGAAAATTTGAATTTTCTATTACCTATACTGTATTTTGTCTTTTCTAAGCTACTTCCAATTTTTTATTTACTTTGTACACATGTCACTAAGTATAGGGAAGATGAACAGTTTTGTAACATTTTTTGTTTAGGGGGAATACAGGATGTCACGAGGGAGTGAATAAAAATAGTATAAATATGCAAAGAGACCTTCTTTAAAGGGGCTCTTCGAGATTTGTATACACTCTAGAACTCCTTTTGGATAAAATAATTGGTTAATGAATATTTAGAAGCCCTCATGGCCAGTTTTATGAAAGGGAAAACAACTTGCATGTGATGTTGTTTTGATGTGAACTATTTCAGGCGGAATGTATGCTATTCACATGGATTGTAAGGATGTGTTTTATTATATAATATTCTAATGAAATCTTTATCTCCTTCACAGTTTTGTTACTCCTCTTTATCTCTTTATGTTATGTGTATATGAGTTGTGTTGTATGTGAATAATATAGTTGGACTTTTCTGGTTATAATGTTTTGCATGCATATGTTTCTAACTTTTCATCTTCATATTTACATTGCATAATCATCCACCCTCACCCCTCATAATAAAAAATGGCAGCAGAGCTAGAATCTGGATGGGTCTTCTAAACCAAACAATGTATGGTCTAATTGGGACTTTGTACTAGGGAGTACCCCTTACTGTTGTTGGGCCATTCAGACCCATCAACACAGTGATTGGTATGTTTCATTTTTGGATTGTCATGAGAGGATATGATGAGACTTATTCTATAGGGTGGGACAAATATTGTTTTCCAATACCTAGGATCAAGGTCAGTAATACCCCATATCATCCTCTAGCCAGTGGAACAGTGGAAGAGTTTAACAAGATCTTGGAGAATGACTTGAAAAAAACTTGCAATGTAGAGAGAGACGATTGAGACTTAAGAGTTCTTGTAGTGCTAGGGTCTTACAAGACTACAAGTAAGAAGTTGATAGGGAAGACACCTTTCATGTTTGTCTATGGGAAAGACGTAGTAATGCCTATGGATTTTATTCTATCTAGCTTATGCATTTCAACGATCACTTAGCTATCAAACTCTAGTGCAGTAGAGGAGTGATTATCACAGTTGGTACAACTTGAAGAAGACCGGTTTGTCGCAGGTTTCCATCAGCAGGTTCAGAAAATAAGAGAGAAGGCTTGGAATGATTGACACATTAAACATAAAAAAATTAAAGTGGGAGATTTGGTATTACTTTATGACAGTAAGTTCGTGCAGCATCTAGGAAAGTTTAGAATGCATTGGTTAGGATCCTATGTGATTTAGCATGTCACAACAATAGGTGTTGCGTAGTTGGAAACTCTGAGTGGAGAAGTCCTGAGAGGAATAATGAATGGAAGTAAGATAAAACTCTATAAAGATGGCCGACACTCTGCGCAGTAATCTGGTCTGCAACATAAAGCATGTATCATAGTAGTTGTACTATAGTAGGAAGGGAAAACACAAAAAAATGAATAAAAAGTGGAAAAGGGAAGAAAATCAAATAAAAAGTGGATATAGAAAAAAGAAAAAGAGTGTCAGAGTCTCAAGGCATAGAATAATTGTGCATAAGGAATGGTTATCACACATAAAAATAGAATTGCACCAACTTAGAAGATAATACACATAAGATAAATATAGTGAAGCACACATATGCAACAACAAGAACCGTTGCATAGATTGGAAATGAAAATACCATTAAAAGAATTAAAGCACATAAATGATGGCTGGGAAGCGGGAGTGACAAGTCATTAAGGTGTTGTATACTATTAAATGGTAAAATCCTCCAGAAATCACGACAGATTGGAAGTACGAGGGAAACATCACATGAAATATTTAGTAATAAAGACACATTTATTTAACAAATCAATAACCATGGTGTCTGATTGGAAAAGGTAGTTAAGGAAAGATGAGACGGGTACAATTGGCATAAAGGCACAAAAACAACAAGAATTCATTAAGTGTAAGTGATTGTTGCATGCAAGAGAAAGAAAAATAGAGTGAACCATAGTAAATTTGAGAGCACCATAGCTGAGCTATAGTTACCAGAGAACATACGTAGAGCTAGTCCATGAATTTGTCACAGAAGACGAATGGCCCCACTTAAAGTTGGAGGACTGTCTGCAGCAACATGAAAACAAGAAAGACCACCCGAGAAAACATAGGAGGTAGAGGAAATAGTCAGAGCTTTGGCTTCAACGTCACATGCAATTTTTCATAGAGATTACCTACCACCAAGGATGGATGATGTGCCATCGATACAAGTACCAACCAATGGGAATTACCCGATGTCGATAGCACCATTTTTTCCTGGTGTAAGAAGTGAAGGAGAAACGTTTGGAAAGATTGATAGCCTAAATTTTATGGACCATGACATCATTGATGCATAGAAATTCCTAGAGTTGTCAAAGGAAAATTACTTACGCACTCGAAGCGTACCAGGGACAGGAGAAATATTACTAGAGACACAGGAGTGGGCGATGGAGTTGTATAAGGAAGGTATATTGAACTTGTTGGAGATTCCACATTTTAGGCAAAGTGTGGAAATGAATGCATGTGTGAAGGTGTTTCTAAGCTGTGTTCATGGGGGGACACTTTGGATTGATCCCCCAGTATCAATCAATACTACGTTGATTACACGTATTATAGGACCTCCAAAAGTAGTAGAGTATCAGAGCATGTTGTTCAATAAGGCAGGAGAGCGATCCCTCTCCTAGTCTATGAAAGAAAAATTCTAGACACAAAGGAAAGTGGGGGCTGGACATGAAAAACATTAATGATAAAAATGTTAGGTTCACAACACAGATACTAGCCTGCAATATGCTATGAAAATGTCGTAATGATGAAGTACCAACTGCAGTCATTGCATCCATGGAGAAATGTGTGGAATGGGTTCATATGAACTGGGCCACCTTCTTGGTGAGCCAATTTTTATAGGATTACACTGAGGCCCATGAAAAGGGAATGGAATTTCATTATGCATGGTCGTTCATATTGATTGCATGGGTCAGGTGGAAAGAACTAGGGTATTACCAAAGCATGCACACGTCAAGAAGAGGAAATTTGGATGGAAGGTATGCCAACTTATGGCACATGACAATTAAGAGACACAAATATGACATTAATGCCACATTTTTTGTATACTTGGAAAATATCACACATTTAGTTTCACACACACCATGGATATCAATAGAGATGGTAACAACATATAAAGATATTGCACAATTTAGAGAAGGCATGCACCACATGTATGTGCAAGCCAAGAAGGATGCAGTGCACCAATGTTTGCCAACTAGTTACAGGTTGAAAACAAAGGACGTGTGCTTGATAGTCAATGGTTAGGAATAGGTCTAGAAGAGCCCAACAAAGAAGAGATTACAATCATAAGAGGAATAAGAACATGATAAAAGTGATGAGGAACAAGATGAAGAGCAAGAAAATGATCAAAATAATGGCATAGGTGATATTCCTGTCCCATCGACATTCTCCGAGACATGAACAAAAAGGAAGGATAAGGGGAAAGAGCCAATAGGAGGGGCACATAAGAAAACTAAGGTGCATAAAGAAACCCCAATCTATACATCAAATAATGATGATATGGACAGAATAGGCTACCATGTATGGGATGCCACAAAAGAAATATTGGAGGAGAAAACAAGGAAGTAAGTAGACTAGGAAAAAAAAGTGCATGATTAGCTGGAAACACTCCACTAGATGTTGAAATAAGAAAGAATCACCAAAGAGCGTAGAGCTAAGGAAGGGAAATCTATGATTCAAGGAAAGGAAGAAGACAATGCACAACCGGTCTTGACCCTGTTAGAATATGAGAAAATGATAATACAACTTGAGATAGATGCACTGGAATTTTTGACTGCCGAATTACAACAATAGGTAAATGCACTAGGACATATGAACCTATTTGTATCTAGGTTGCCTATGCGAAGACTACAAGACTTGCAGGTGGGAATGTTGCAAGAAATTCAGAATAATTTAGACCATTCCCATCAGGGGCTCACTAGAATAATGGATGAAAGGGTTTAGTTGCAACAACAATACGACACTACACTTGAAAAAAAGGAGGTTCAAGGATGGGTCAAGGGGGTACTGAAGGATAAAACCAAGTCCAAGGAAAGGGTCAGGAAAGGCCTTAAGGAGAAAGAAAAATATGAACACAGCATAGAAAACCCAAGAAGTTGTACAAAAAATTTACAAAGAAATTCTAGAAGTCCACATAGTAGTAGAATCTACTATGAAGCATGCCAAGAATGCCACCAAAAGTGTGAGAAGGAAGAGAAAGAATGGGAAAAGTAGCAGTTTCCAACATTAAGAGAATATAAGGAGAATGTGAAAAACTCTATGAGGAGAGTGCACAGGTTTGGACATAATTAGTAGAATACCCTGAGATGAAAACCATAGAGGCAAAGTTAAGAGAAGTGCATGAAAAAGCACAACAAGCGTCAGAAAAGGCTGCTACACTTCCACCAGTGGAACGTATGATGACCATTTTGGATCAAAGGCAAGCATATGTATAAGTGGAGAATATGAGGGATCATAAAAAGATCCTTCAACAACGATTGGGACCACTACAGGAAGAAGCAGTGAGGATAATAGGGGAGTTGGACACTATGCAAGGAAAGCTCAAATAGACAACATATGAAGAAGAGGAAAATATCACAGCCTTGACCGTGCAGAGGGCCGAGGAAATCACAAAAATAGTGGAAGAGATAATCAAAGAAGTGGAAGTAGCAAAGGAATCCTCCCAAAAACATTTTGTGGCATGGAAGAGTAGGAAACAAGCATGAGTGGTTCGAGACGAGCCACACGTGAGTGTTGGGATCCTGTTCGACAGGAAGTTTGAAATAAAATTTTAGGAAAAATCCTAAGTACAAAAGAAGTGCGCAGAAGAGGTGCACAAAGGAGAAGAAGAAATATGAGGAAGTGCACAATTGAGATGCATCCAGAAGGACATCGCACAAAAAGAAGAATAAGATAGAGAATAAAGCATAATAAATCAAGAGAAGAAATAAGATGAAAATGAAAGATGACAACTCAACATTCTAAAGATGTAAGGACACGAAAAAGCAACATCCATACGAAAAAGAAGAAGAAGGAAACTGAACAACTAGTTAATTGAATTAGCCATGCAATGTGATGGGTTTTGAGGATGAACCAAGTAGGGTTTTAAGCCCTAGATTTGATGTATAAATATGTAACGGGTTGGGATATTAGGGGTTCCGGTCTATGATATGTTTTAGAGTTCTATTGGGTTTTGTTCGGTTCTAGTCCATGATATGTTTTGGAGTTTGGTTGGGATCTATTGGGTTCCGATATATGATATGTTTTGGAGTTTTGTTGGGTTTTTTTGGGTTCCTGTCTATGAGATGTTTTTGGGGTTCCTGTTATATGTGTTTGAATGGAAGGGATGATGAAAAGATGTCCAAGATATATATTTGTAAGCGTAGTGTGCAAGCATGAATTGCTTAATGAAATCATAATAAATAATCTAATCATTGTGGACGTAGCCCAAATTTGGGTGAACCACATTAAATGTTGTGTGGCATGTATTTTATGTGATTGCTGATGAAGTTTTGTCTTGATGTATAGTAGATTAGTTTTGTCTAATTTTTAATCTTTACGCAATAATCATGACTGTTATAGTAATGCGTTTATGCAATAATCTATGATATAATGATAATATGAATCTAACATGCTAAGTAAGTTAACACTGAACAAGGGTAGAATTATGTGCACAAGACTAATAAATAAGAATATATTGAATTATCACCTCCCATTTCCTTCCTACTGCAGAAACCTGGTTCTTGCAGTCCCAATAGATACCTCAGGTGAGACTTATTCTGCACAAGTAGGTGATGCCAAAAGGGCTAGTGTCTGTTGGGTTTTTTTGGTCATAGATAAATTGAACCCGGGGTCTTACAAACCTCTCCTAGTGCCAACAATGGTCCTAAATTCCCCTTTGTATCATCCAAACTTTGTCTCATCAAAATTTACATTTTACAAGGGATATGGGACCTAATATTTCTCTCTTGGGTCCTGCATTACAATGCTTCCTGTCTTAAAAAAATTGTTCTTGGATGCCATCTTACAAATATTCAAGGCTTTTCACAGTGTGTTTCCATTTGTTGTGTGTGACACCAACAACCCTCCAGGTTCTTGTATTTTACTTGTAAATATTCTCTAAAACAATTGATCCCCATTTATTTTGGATTTGAAAACTCTTTGAATTGCATCTTCTTGATGTGTTCTCCTCCCACTCTAAGGGTTATCACTCCAAGAGTCACTCAAGTTTGTAGGTTGAGTAATCTTGGCAAATTAATCGAATATTTAATGAAATATGTAAAATTGGATCAGAAATGGATAACTCACTCACTCACTCAATATACATTGAACATATCTAGACAAGATGAGGCTCTCAAAAGGTATTGATCATAAGGTTTTTTAAACTCATATGGATGAAGAACACTCACTATATCAACAATATTATACACATTTAAAACATATATAAAAGGATGAATATAATAAGGAAAATTACTTCTGTCTCTGTCTACCAATGCAATGATTTAAAGACATAAATCAATCACCGTGTAAACAAAACAATTGAACATGACATTCAAACAGAAGTACAGGAAAACAAGAATGAACAAAGGCCTGAACAATAACAATGAGAGAAACTTATGATTCCAACATATATTATATCAAAGTCTTTACAAGTCAAGAGTGTGTAAAGCTCTCCAAAATCAAACACGTTACAATGATGCCTCAATGGGATTAAATAGTTTTTTATAAATTCGACTAGGATCCTCAAATATGGATCTGAATGCCACCTATGAGATCAAATCTAAACTAATACAAAAAGATAGAATGAGATCCTATTTCTAAGGGATAGGCGTCTCATCCGAATTCCAAATATTTAGCTCCACCTGAGCTTCCTCGTGGCTATATAAATCCTTCATCACTTTTATCTAACACCTGGAACGATGAATCACCCATTGACTATTGAAAATCAGGTCAAAGTTGACCAAAACTTCTCCACGCAGAAGGTTGACAAGTTGGTAGCGCACTACATAGGAAAAACATTGTTTGCGCTACAAACTCCTGTAGGTGCCTGTCTTGCCAAAAAAAAATCAAAATTTCTTTGAGAAAATATCTTTGAAGGCTGAGAGTCTATCTCATCAAAATACAGATTACTGTAATTTTCCATCTTTATTGAGATTACTCAAACTTTATCTCAATAACCATATATCCATAGATGCTTCTTCAAAGTAATTTTCCATACCTTCATAAGACTTCATAATATCGTAGTTCATCATAGGTCAACAACTATTGATCAAAACCTTGAAACAACCTCTGAATCAATCACCCTGCTTGGAAGAACTAGGAGAAGTAGTTTCTTTTAAGAAAATTGCCAAATTCTTCTTGGTAAGCATATTCTTGGCCAAATATAAGTCTTCAGACAACTTTCTAATGTATGATCTCAAGCTGTGTTTTTGTTTGTACACATTAACCGATTTTTTCTTCTAAATCATCTTTTTTCTGATGTTCCTCTTGAGCTGGTTACATTCCCCTCCTAGTTCATCTATTTGAATTAAAAGTTGTCTGCTGAGTGTGACATTCTCTTGATGTAGTTTCCAATTATTCTCCTGGAATTCTTTGAGTTGTCTGTCTGCATCCTTGAATAATTGAGCCCAATTTGCTTTAGGTCCTTGATCTGTCTCTGGAACTGACTCTGGTGGACATTCACTCAATTGGACTATGGCCACACGTGCTTCCTTTTCAAGAGGAAAAACTTTAAATCTTGATAACCTAGTTCTAGGATTTATAACATCATTGCTTGGATGAGAATCCTCTGCTAATATAGTCTTTCTCCTGGATGAACTTCTGAGGGATGCTGTATCAATTCTAGCTTGGATAGTCTAAGGATTATCTTCAATCTACATTGTAGGAAACTCCACATGAGGCTCTATTTTTTCTTCAATGACCACCTCCTTAGCCTTTCCTTTTCTCTTATCTCTTTTGTATACTTGGACATGTAGAGGTTCTTGAGGAATGTGGTATTGAGGGGACTGTGGTGTTTCAGATGATGGAGCAAAGGGAGTAGTGGGAGCATAAGGATGTGCTACTTCAAGTGAGGGAGCAGAGGGAGCATATAGAGTAGAAGACTGTGGTATTTCAACTGTTCAATGACTATGAGATTGATTAAGACATGGTGAAAAATAGATTTTTGAATCTTATCATGTTTTCATTGTGAAAATGAAATCATTCTTTTCAAACTCATGAAAAGAAAATAAGGTAAGTATATTTCCTTCTTACCAGTGAAATGGAGAAGTAGTTTGAAATGGTATTGTAAAATACAACTGTATCTCCCTTCACAAGTAAAAAATATTTGAATGATGAACATCAGCTTATCATACTCCTCTAGCAGCCACTTCCTTGGCACAACTTTCACCAACTCATCTCCCCTATGATCAGGCTTGAGCATGTCTTGACACCAATATTACTTTTTTAGTTTATTTTCTTTGAACCACAGTTCCCCTATCCTAGGGATCTCAATCACTTCTGCATTCAAATCCAATTTCAAATGGATTTAGGAGGGTCCAACCCGTGTCTTACCATTCCTGTAATTATGTACGAAGTCTTTTGAAACCTCCAGATGGCATCCTTCAAGCTTATGACAAAACCTCCAACATTCCATGCGCTTGAAGGAGTCCACATGGTTAGGGTTTTGTTCGATCACAGTGGTATCAATGGGCTCGAATATAACCACAGATCCCGACCTCTTCCTGGGAATGGGGTATTTCCTTGGAGCCATCAAATGTGTGAGTACATGCTGTAAACACTTTTGAACATAAATAATTAGAAGAAAAATCTAAGGACAAACAACTTTTCTTGTTTCTTGCAGACCTTAGTAACTTTCCCTTTGATGGAAAGTTGTAGCTATAGAAAAGGGCCTCAATACTTTAATGATGATCTAAGAACCTTTAAAATCCTTCTTGATATAAGTTTTCATCTAAAAAATTTTCAAATTTCAAAACAAAGATTTTACCCTCGAGTTGGTAGCGCGCCATGTATAAAAATGATGAGTTACGCTGACAATGGTTTCCGAGTTGGTAGCGCTTTATGTACAAAATTAACCAGGTGCACTATGAACTCATCATCATGGAGAGTAATGATAGACAAGAGGTCAAATCATAACTTGAAAGAAAATGATGGCTTATTAAGGACCAAAACCGAGTCTTATGATCCTTGACTCACTTTTTAGGATATAAATGACTTGACTTTTAGCCATGAAAACTTAGGACAATGACCTTGATGACCACTTAGTCATCTATCAACATAGTTTGGCATGACCAAGACCCGATGAATGGAATCAATGAAGGACACATCATGTTGAATGAATAATGAGAAAAAAGACTCAAAAACTACCTAAGGCTTTAAATAAAAATGAAAATTTATGGGAGATAACATCTGGCTCTAATTGGGGATGTAAGCCTCCCTGTGAAGTTCCAAGAAATCTTAAGACCAATTTCCTTTCATATCACCTACAAAAATTATAAAAAGAAATGAAATTGTTTTTCCTTTGGGCATGGAGTTATTATGAAGCTAAACTAAAAACAAAAATGATATTTACAATGGAGAAGGATTGAAAAAGCCTCAATAGAAATATGTTTTGAGAAAACTCCCATTGACTAGGCCACCAAATATTTAATTACCTTCTAGGTTCTGTAAGAGGAAAGTATTGTTCTACAACACTTGAGAGATGATGAAAGGACCAGTCCACAAAGTGTCAAATTTCCCATGCTTTCCTTTGTCTTGTCTGTAAGCATCCCACTTCAAAACAAGATCCCCTGTTTGGAAAATATCTTCTTTAGGCTTCTTGTCAAATCTCTCTTTCATATTCTTCTGATGTAATTATGTCTTCTCAAGTAACTACTCCCTTACCTGCTGAATCTCAACAATATGAAGAATCCTTCTAACCAAACCATTTGGCACGCCTTCTTCTTCCTAATTTTTTTTTGCAACAGGTAGTGCAAATTGGATAGGAAAAATGGCTTCAATGCCATCAATTCCATACACTAACTTGAATGGAGAAGTGCCAATGTACTTCTTATTTGTCACTCTATCAGCACAGAGTGCAAATTTTAACTTAGAATCCCAACTCCTTTGATTTTCTTCAAACAACTTTCTAATAATTCTCACTAGGATTTTGTTTGATGATTCATCAAGGCCATTGCGTTGAGTATAATAGGTAGTTGAGTGAACAAGCTAAATACCCATGTATTCACATAACTTCACCAAAACATCATCTTTAAAATCAGCTGCATTATCAATAACAAGTCTTTTGGGGCAGCCAAATCTAGCAAAAATATGATCATACAAGAAATTTATGATTACAGAATGAGTGGCATTCCTGGTAGGAATAGCCTCAATCCATTTTGTAAAGTAATCAGTTGCCACCAGGATCCACCTATGCTTGCCACTTGAAGATGGATGTATCTCTCCAATGAAGTCCAACCCCCATTGTTGAAAGGGTACAATGACTACAATGGGTTTCAATGGGAGATATTTTAGATGTTGTTTTCCAGTGAACCTTTGACACTTGTCACATGTCTTTACATAAGAGAAAACATCAGAAAATAAACATGGCCAATAATAACCAACCCTCAAAATATTGTGGGATGTAGTTTTCCAGTAGTGATGGCCACCACAATTGCTGCTACGAAACTGATGCATAACCTGAACTGATTCCTCTTTATCAAGGCACCTCGACAACATTCCTGTTTGAAGCAGACCAAAGTGGAAAGAAAGGCAATTTTGGGAAAGAAGGCATGCATAAGGAAAGAGATAGCTGGAAGGGAGAACAACATGCATGCATGCATGGAATACCTAATGATGGTAGGGTTAGGCTTTTTGTAATATTTTGTAATGGATGAAGATCCAGAAACATATAAATAAAGGAACCTAGGTCTCATAAAGAGAGAGGCTCAAGGGAAGACTAATATAGAGACAAGTCATTATTATAGAGAGAGTTGTTGTAGCGAGTTGGTATGTAATATTTTGTTGTATGACCTACTTTTGTAAGTTGTTGAGCTAGAGAGAAATGAGGAGGGTAGATATTGAGGGTTAGATCACAGGCTGAGGAGCCTGGTGTGGTCTAGTCCGCCTCATATAGATATCACCCAACTGAGAAGAGTTGTAAAGTGCATGATGTTGTAACGAAGAACTACCATAATAATAGAGAGAAGAGCCATATCTTTGTGGATGTAGCCTAGGAGGGGGTGAACCACGGTAACATCTGTGTTATGTGATTGAATGCATGTGTGTCTTTATAATCTTTCAGTAGATATGGATAAGTTAAATGAATGAGTTAATATATTTTTTCATTAATCATGATAATAGTATAATGCGTTAGTGGGTTATAGTAGCACTCTTTATACACAGTCATCAGATCTCTCACTCAATCCTAGGCTTTAAATACATGAGTATTGCAACCACCCATTAAGACTATCTCGGGTGAGACGACGCAGTGCATTCTGTCCATTGTGTTGCCTTCTAGTTTACCAGGAGGGCTTATAGTTTTAGAGGCTTTGTTGGAAACACGAACATACATGAACCCTGGGTCAATAAACATAGAAAGGAGATAAGATAAGAAAGAATACAACAAATGGTTCTATTTTCGTTGGTAGGAACATAAGAGGGTTGAGTAGATGATATAAGTTGAAGGTGTGTCAGAGGCATATCAAGAAAATATTAGGGCAGAGAGCAATGAGCCTCTATAAGGGGACGTTGAGACTGTGGAATCCCACAAAAGAAGATATTGAAACTTGGCTAAGAACTAAAGAAATGGAGTTTTCACAGAAAGATAACAGAAACCCTAAAATAGCACCCCACAAATATCTTGAGAAATACGTGTTTACTGATTTTCATGAATTCTTTTTCTATGATTTTCCACATTTATTGTAGGAGTGGATACTAAGGTTGAAGGATAACTACACAAGGAACCAGATCCGACAGTTAGAGTGGACCCCAGTACAGATCGAGCAGTTACAACAAGTAAACAACAAATTCACCTGTGCAATAGATTTTTGGCTCGACAGTATTGTAGTAGGTGATGGGTATTCTATATGCACTAAAAACACACTAAAAACCCTCAATTAAATTGTCAACCCGGTGTTAGTAAACTTAGAGTTGTAGCAAAATATATGCCAAGGTAGAAGGGCTGGTAGTAGTATAGTCGAACTAAGGAAGTGGCTATCTAAGGGCTAATCTACTCAAGAAAAGACTATTAATGATCAAACTCTACTAAGCAACTCAAACTATGTACCCTAAGTAACCTTTGAATGAAGGATTGATGGATAGTTCTAAGAAAGAAAATGAAAACCCTACTTAAAGAAAACTATTTAATAATAACAATAAGAAAAACAAACTATTCATCTAATAAGAATATAGCAACAACAAACTACTTCAACTAGCCTACTTAAATTCAATAAGAAACTATCCTATGAAAGCAAGTAAATAAACAAACAACTACACTATCAAAGAAAGAATATACAAGTAAGCGACTAATATATTAAAGAAAGTAAACAACTAACTAACCTAGGATAACTTCTACATCAAGTAAACTAATTAAAACTACTCAATAAGCAACTAACTAAGCTAAGAGACAAGTGAACTCTATTCTTAATTTAAATTTCACAACTATTTCTAATTTACAAAAGGAAATCTACTAAATCGAAAGAAAGAGGAATTAACAATTAATCTTTAATCTATGATAAGAAAACTACTCTTTAATCTACCAAATCAAGAAGACTATCTATCCTACAACATCAAGAAAACTATCTTCTAATCTATGAAAGCAAGAAAACTATCTTCTAATTACATACAAGGGTTAGTGTCCAAGCTTGCAAGATTTCTCCTATCAATTAAAAATTCATGTTCTAATTACACTATCCTTCATAATAACCTGCAAAAAGAAACTTGAAACAATTAAACTTATGGATAACAATTACATAGTAAATAAAAAGAAGATAAAAACACATATACAAAAAATAGAAGAAATAACAATTACACTACTCAAATCCACAAGAAAACTAGCTAAATATTTACCCAGACTGTTGGTGGGCCCCCCAACAAGTCTTGGCTACTCTTCAAATGCGAATCATGAGCTTCAATAACATGAATTCACCATTAAAACTAAAAATGCAGTCTTTACACAATTCTGGCAAAATGAAAATGGTAAAACAGAGCGAAATGGTCTTTTCTCTCTAACACGCCATGAGCACATGAAAAACCCATTTCTGTGATTCTCCCATCATTGGCCGCCAATACCATAACCTCCAAATTGCCCATCGTTTTTGTGTAGGACGAAGTGCCGGATGGAGTACCTGACTGAGTGTCGGATGGAGTACTGGACTGAGTGCCAGATGGAGTACCAGACTGAGTGCCAGAAGCAAAAACAAGCTGTGATTTTTCCCTGTGACATACCAAACATGAGTTAATCTCTTGGGATCATAAAAACATACTAATTTAAACTCAAAATCATTGCAAAACAATAATTATGCATACATGGTGTGGATCATAGAGTTTTGACACAAAATCTCTTCAAGAACTTTAAAACATGAAAATGCATATACACATTCAGAAAAAAGGATCTAATTAACGTCATAAAATTAGTCATATCATGGGCCCAACATTACCCCCACACCTAAGATTTTGCAGGTCCCACTGCAAACAAAAAGAAATTTCCCTTCATGACTAAATTTGCGAAGGAGGGGGTGGATTAGCTTTAGAAGCTTCTCCCTCTTGCCCGAGGGATTTTGTCTTGGGCCTTTTGTGATTTTTCAATTGCATCCAGAGACTATTATTGGTGGCAGTCATATCATTAACCAAATGTTGTAGAGAATTCATCTTGGCTTGTAGGACAACGTTATCATGGCGTAAATGACGACTCAGTGTTTCATTCTATCTAAGTTTGAACTAGAGGGTTTGGAGTTTTTGGAGGTTTCTTATGACATGTGAGGAAGCCTTAAGATGTATATTATACCCTTGATCCTTTAAACCATGCAAAACAACAATTTTACCTTTGCAAAATTAGTTCCAAAAGTGATTTCCCAGAAGCGCAACAATTCTGACCTGGCAAACTTGTGAAAAGTAGGTATCAAAGTGACACTTGTAACTATAAGAAATTAACTCTTGTGTAAAAAAAGAGAGAGGTTTTTGTTTTTGAATATGTCCTTGATAAAAAACTCTCTTGTTTTTCAAAACTTCACTTCCCGTTGTTAGAAAAATACAAAAAGAAATCATGACTAAAACAGAAAAAACATAGTGTTTTATTTTCTGAACAACTAGGCCTCTAAGAGAATTTAATATATCCCAAAACATAATGTATATTCAAAAATGGAGAGAGTTTATTGTGTTTTGGTATGTTATTAACAAAAACCTCCTCGATATTTAAAAATTACTTTTCCAAAGTTTCATAATCCCAGCTTGAAGTTGGTTACTCAAAACTTGCAGAAGCGCAACGTGCTCTTAGAAGAAGCACAACATGGTCTTTGAGAGGGATTTTGGAGGCCTTCCTGGAGGATTTTTGGGCTGAAAGTGGTATGGTTGGAAATTTTGTGATGTATGATACACAATGAAACCATAAATCACTACAAATTCCTTCTCCAAACCTTTGAAAAACTGAATTGAATTCAAGGTGTCCAAATGTGCAGAAACCCTCCTATAGTGACTGTATTTGGGGACTTTCTCTCAAATAATAACACTTGTGCATACAATGAAGGAGGTTTTTGTTTCTTGGTCTATTATTGACAAAAACCACTTTCACTTTTGTCAAATTCATCTTCCATACTTGAGAAACCAATTTTGAAGTAGAACTTTGACTAAGACAATCATTTGAAAATTTATGACAAGGAATGATGACATGACCATGATGAATATTTATGACCTTGGATGAGTGGAGGGAGTAGTAAGGACACCTAGACACACCAATGACCATTTTACAACCAAGATATGTCAAATTTTATTTGAGAAATTGATTTTGAAAATATAACAATTTGACCTAATAACCCTATCAATCACATGAAAGAGTAAATTTGATCATTGGTGACTGACAGAACTGACAAATAGTAACGAAAGACTTGGTTTGTACTGGTAGGCATGGTGAATAGGAGAATTGTTATTTCCTTTCATCGATCTGTAACAATTCAAACAACTGTTCTTCTTTTCATAAGCTTGTAATACATATGACAGTAAGTATTTGGCAGTTGTTATCGCTCTGTATTTGTCACAAAGAGTAGTTAAATATAAGAAGTCTTCTATATCATAAACATAAAAATGCACAACAAGATTATAACACACACAAAGATGTCAACAATATATAATTTAGCATACCAATACAAACAACTGTTGATATAATATCCCAAGACATTGTAAAAAGATAGTATGCCATAAATCCTACTTCCTCTTCTCATGGGTTTGCTATACAAATGGGCAGTTCTTAGCATTTGTTTTAGCTCAGGAAAATCCCCCCAGACTGAATATATGGCATGTCCTCGTGCCATGAATTAGCAATAGGTATTTACTATTTTTAGAGGGGGGTTAGCAATAGGGTTCTTGGTCTTCTTGCCTGATGAGGCTGCAAGGGTATCAACAAGTTTCTTCGAATTTTGGTCCGGTAAAGGAATATCTTGAGCATGAGGGTTTGGGTGGAGTAACAGTCCCTAGATCCAGAGTCTTCTTGCTAGTCTTGATTGTAAGATGAGGGTTTGAAAATTGGTAAATGAACTCATTCCACATTTTCTCCAAATCAACTAAGACAAGTACTTTGATAAATCCATGGTGAAATAAGTTGTTATGGGGATTAGTTACATTCTTCCTTACTTGGGAAGACATCTTCTTGAGACTCTTTAAGAAGTAAAAGGGAAAATTCAATGGCTTATTAAACTGAAAGTGAGCTAATAATCTAAAGTGAGAGGCTTTAAATATGAAATATCTACCTTCACATGTGATCAATCTGGTGATTCCTATGAGAGGGTTGATTAGCTCCTCTTTTATCCACTCTTTGGAGTATCCCTTATCTCCAAAGATGTTTTGAAATTTGGGTTTGAAAACCCTGTTATAGCTTGCTCTTGGCAACTGGTGGTGTTTAAACCAACAATCTTCAACTCTTGAGAGCTTTGTGGTTGAGGCAATTGATTCCTCAGAGACCATTGACACAATGAATAGGAGCAGAGGCAGGATAAGAGTGTTCTATTGTTATTGATTTTTCCACCATGCTTACTCAATCCACTCGCAAAAGACATGTAATTTCAATCCTATAATGAACAACCTGTAATGAAAATAAGCCAATAAAGTGGTCTGTTAAGGGTATGTACAACAATTTATAGCACACAAGAGATTAGCATTTCAAAAATAAAATGATTGCTGATGTAATAACCTGTATCATGAAAACAATACATGAATTTTTACAAAGATTTACTTCTTCTAGGAAATATTATCATTTGTCAATGCATGAACCCCTCCCCCACACCTAAGTATTGTGACACCTCACGATAAAAAATATAGGAAACCATTCAGTTCTCCCAATAGCCGAAGATTTACATCTTGTTAAGTGTAGATATAAATTTCACAGATTGGTTTGACGAGACGGTTAAAAGATGGCCCCACCTATAGGATAAGAGATCCTATATATAGATAAGAAGAGGTAGCAAGAGAGTTTCAATATAGTCTCAGATTTAGTTCCCAATGGAAAGTTTATGGAGTTCATTAACCTTAGCTTAACCATACATACTTCCTTTCAGCTTTGTCTACAAGTAATATCGTACATCAGGAGAATTTTAAATTTATTATTTATTTTTTGTCAGATTTTCATCCTCGCTAGGTAGAATGCCCCGCTTCCAGCAAGCCTGTTCAGTACTCCGATGGGTTTACCTAGTCATACCATAGGCCAATACTCGTTGCCAATAGACCTGTTCATTATCCCGATGGGTTAGCCTCTTACACCCTCAGAGACTGGACCTCCATCTTTTAAGATTTTAGTATAAGATTGATTTATGCAAGAGGATGGGGGGACAACTCCGAAAACAACTTTTTCTTTCTTTTTTCAATTGGGATGGTATTTATGTTAGAGGATGACTTTTCGTTATATTCCTTAGTGATTTTCTTGATGTAAGGGGTACTTAAGAGGACATGGCCTATCTAAAGATATGATATAATCAAACTATTTAGTGTGTAGTGGATGGTACCATTGAGAAAGAACATAAAGGTATCTCTAGGCTCAACTCACTTTCTTCTTTTGTAAGTTATTGTGATGTTTCCATGACTAACTGCTAATCAGAACTCCTTGTTACTCTTTAATAAAGATACTTTACTTACTTACTCAGGTTTCTTGGGGAAACTGTATGAGAGACCTCTAACCTTGATGGTTATGGTATCACTTCCTTATACAATGGTGAAGGTTTTCAAGAGCAACTGCTTCTTACGATGCCTTGAGAAAAAGAAGATGAAAATATTTTGCAAAAACATGGCTAACTACAACAAGTCATTATTCATTTTATGCTTAGCAGACAACAAGGTTCAAGTATAGAAATGTTTTGAAGAAAAAATCTTCTTTTATATCTCCTTGAACTTGTCTACTCATGGTGAAATAAATACCTGTAGAAATATCTAGGACTATTTGTCAAAAACCACACTCTAAAATATAAAAAACTAATAAGATCAATGAGATCAAGTCACTGGAACATGTATCTCATAGTTCTTTTATTAAAAAGAAAACATAAAATGAGGCTGTACTAGACTTTAAGCTAAACTAACAACGTGTCGTTTTTATTTACTATCCTACCCTACCTAAAAAGAAAGGAAAATCTTTATTCAAGTATAATAAATTTTCTAATGTAACCATGTGCAAAGAAAGATAAAAAACATACTCATATCTGCATATGAAAAAGTTACCACAGTGATTACCTGGATATGAAGAACAAACCAACCTACTTGTTTTGGAATTAGAAGGTGTTGAAGAAGAGAATAGTATTGTGGCCTGATGACCTCTTGAAACCAAATTTCTATGTAATCTTGATGTTCATCAACAATAGTTTCTATGCTCTCCTTCATCATACTATGCAAATCCTCTTCTTCTAGATGATTCATTTCTGAAGTACTTAAAGGATCTGCTGAGATGGATGTTGAGAACTCCTCAATATCAGGGCTTAATGATTGCTCTCCACTGGATGTAGTCCATAATTTTTTTATCTTACTTTTCATTTTGGCAAGGAAAATCATTTTATAGCTCATAGGACCTTGATTCTTCTAATATTTCTGGAGAGGTATTCAAGTTCTTGGCTATTGTCAAGATGTGTTCTTCCTGAGAAGAAGAGATCCCAGTTTCTACTAGGATTTGAGAGAGTTCTTCCAAACTAATGGTCACCTTTGAATTCATTCTCCTGGTGGTAAGAAAACAAAGGTTGTGTTGGTTGGTTCTGCAGAGGGTTTGAGTGGTCTTGCCTCATGTCCCACTATTACTGTTGCTTCAATTTCTTGTTCTATAATGATCCCTGTGTTAGCCTCTTCAAAGACTATTTTATCTCTTTGAGTTGAGCTAGCTCCTATTTTTCGGTATCGATCTGTGGAGCTTATGATTGGAACGTTCCTTCCCCCAAAAATATCAAAAGGAACCTTGGTTGAAAGGTCTGATTTAGATTTAATGTATCTACCTTTTGGGTCTCTAGGTCTATTCATGAAAGTAAACAAAAACAAAAAGAAAAACTACCATTGGGTTTGGGGGAGCTTGCAATAGCAAATGCGCAGGTTCTTACCTCTCGTCTTAAATTTCCCCCGTCACCAATCTAATGCTAAGGTCTAGAAATGGTCTATTTCCTAACTATTTCCTACCTTGAGACAACTCCCCAACAACGACGCCAAAAATGATGGGTATTCTATATGCACTAGAAACACACTAAAAACCCTCAATTAAATTGTCAACCCAAGGTAAGTAAACTCAGAGATGTAGCAAACTATATGCCAAGGTAGAAGGGATGGTAGTAGTATAGTTGAACTAAGGAAGTGACTATCTAAGGGATAATCTACTTAAGAAAAGACTATTAATGATCAAACTCTACTAAGCAACTCAAACTATGTACCCTAAGTAACCTTTGAACGAAGGATCAATGGATAGTTCTAAGAAAGAAAATGAAAACCCTACTTAAAGAAAACTATTTAAGCATAACAATAAGCAAAGCAAACTTTTCATCTAATAAGCAAATAACAACAACAAACTACTTCAACTAGCCTACTTAAATTCAATAAGAAACTATCCTGTGAAAGTAAGTAAATAAACAAGAAACTACACTATCAAAGCAAGAATAGACAAGTAAGCAACTAACCTATTAAAGCAAGTAAACAACTAAATAACCTAGGATAACTTCTACAACAACTAAACTAATTAAAACTACTCAATAAGCAACTAACTAAGCTAAGATACAAGTGAACTCTATTCTTAATTTAAATTTCACATCTATTTCTAATTTACAAAAGGAAATCTACTAAATTGAAAGGAAGAAGAATTAACAACTAATCTTTAATCTACCAAAGCAAGAAGACTATCTATCCTACAACAACAATAAAACTATCTTCTAATCTATGAAAGCAAGAAAGCTATCTTCTAATTACATAAAAGGGTTAGTGTCTAAGCTTGCAAGATTTCTCCTATCAATTAAAAAGTCATGTTCTAATTACACTATCCTTCATAATAACCTGCAAAAAGAAACTTGAAACAATTAAACTTATGGACACCAATTACACTGTAAATAAAAAGAAGATAAAAACATTTAACACATATACAAAAAATAGAAGAAATAACAATTACACTACATAAATCCACAAGAAATCTAGCTAAATATTCACCCAGACTGCTGGTGGGCCCCCCAACAAATCATGGCTACTCTTCAAATGAAAATCATGAGCTTCAACAACAAAAATTCACCATTGAAACTAAAAACGCAGTCTTTACACAATTCTGGCAAAATGAAAATGGAAAAAGAGAGTGAAAATGTCTTTTCTCTCTAACACATGACTTCTTAACTATTGTCTGACCACTGAGGTTGTATTTATAAGTTTTACAAGCTGAGAGGTTGACCACTAGAGGGTCGATCCTCTTCTAAAAATAGTAAATTGCATTTAATATGCCCTAACTACTGAAATGAGGTGAGCCAATAATCGCCCAACATAACAACCCAAATCGAGTTGTCAAGAGTTTAGTAGCTGGAGGCCATGAGCACGAGAAAAACCCATGTCTTTGATTCACCCATCACTAGCTGCCAATACCATAATCGCCAAATTATCCATCGTTTTTGTGCAAGATGGAGTGCCAGATGGAGTACCGGACTGAGTGTCGTAAGCAAAAACAAGCTGTGATTTTGCCCCGTGTCATACAAAGCATGAATTAATCTCCCAAGATCATAAAAACATACCGATTTAAACTCAAAATCATTGCAAAACAATAATTATGCATACCTGGTGTGGATCATAGCGTTTTGACACAAAAGCTCTTCAAACACTTCTTTAAAACATGAAAATGCATATACACATTTGACAAAAAGGATCTAATTAACGTCATAAAATTGGTCATATCACGGGCCCAACAACAGGATTTATGAAAGAGTTTGCAGTAGATACAGTGAAGTCATACATCGCAGCGAAGCAACAGTTTCTACGAGGACCTCAAGTAAGGCACATTAGATCATTGTATACTTCTATTAAGATATTGTTATACAACAAAGGTGTAATGACAATGGTGTCAAACAACTAAACTTCCCTGTGTGCATGGGGGAAGGGGGGAAGCACTGACAGAAAGAGGAGAAATGGAAGGAAGAAAGGATAAGGGAAAGAAGGAGGAACCCTTGGACCCGATCATGATGGATGACGACCAGATCAATTGGATATTGGCGACAAATGGAAATATGCATAACGAAGTACCCTACCAATACAAGGTGAATACTAAGATGAGAGTCATATTTGCGAGGGAAGGCTTGGAAAGTGACGAGGAAGAGGTAGAGGATCTCCGGGCTATGGAGCATATTGAGGAAATCATGCGCGCAACATATGAGAGGAAGATGAGAGGTCCAAGAAAGGGAAGAGAAGGAAACAATCCTATCCATATTAATGTCAGTGTGGAACCCATAAACCCATGTGTGACTAATACACCAAAGAGAACACCACCATTTAGACAACTGAAGGTTGGAAGAAGTCAGACAACAGGAAGTACATCTACACAAGGAGAAACAACTGGAGGAACCAGTTCAGGAAACACTAGTCAAGTATCTACATCGCATGGAGGTGGTAGTTCAACATTTAGAATGGTAGGACACGATCCCACCATCAAGTTACCTGAATTTAAAGGAGAAGCATCAGAGGACCCGAAAAAACACTTGTTCATCTATGAGAAGATTTGGGAAGAAAAACAGATCACAGATGAAGATACTAAACTAGAACAACTAGCGATTACACTAAGGGATCATGCATTGGATTGGTATATGAGTTTAGCTACAAACAATCCACCAGGGACAACCATAACCATTGAAGACATCAAGAAATTGCTGATAAATGAGTTCCAGAAGCTGAGTTCAGAAGATCAGTACATGAATGAGATGATCGAAATCAGACAAAAATCAGGAGAATCCGTTTGGGAGATTGACCAGAGATTCAAGCGATTGAAGGGGAAGTTGAAATATCTCATGACCAACATGAAACATAGGCACGTGTTCATCAACTCACTACTCCCACACTTAAAGTACCCATTGTGACAACAAAAATTTTAGACGTAGGCAAAGGCTTTACAAGCAACCCTGCAACTGGAAGAAAATCGGTATCAATAGACAGATCCATTTATCAAAGAAATAAAGGAGGATTTGAAGAACTTAACGTTCCAACTCAACCAGAATAAGAATAAGGGTAAACGAGAAGCCGTTTGGTGTACTACATGCTGGATGAAAAGACACCACAAGAATGAATGTCCAACATTTGCGCAGTATATGGCAGTCGAAATGCCAAACCCGTTACAACAGGAGGACTATGGTGCGAAGTCCATAAGAAACTAGGTCACGATCCATATCACTGCTCAATGATGCAAAAATGCCAGATAGTCCTAAAGAGTTCATATTGAAACTTTTGCAAGTCAGTGGGCCACGATGACAAAGACTGTATAACTATGGAGTTGATGCAAGAAGGGACATCAGATGCATATAGAGTGCATGCAAAAATGATGATTGGGAAAGCCACACCACAGTGTAACCAAGTTCCATCTCCATACAACACTTCACAACAACAGTATAATACTGCGTAGAAACCCTATAATACCACACAACCATAGTACAACACAACACAACCTCATTACAATATTGCGTAGTACAATTATGCGCCTCTATACAACGTGCCAAGAGGAGATCAAGCAGGCTACATAGGTGGAGGACGAGCGAGAGGAGGTTTTGGATGAGGTAGAGGACTAGTGGTATGTCATAACTTCCAACAACCAGGACATTACGCAAGGGTATTTCCACTTCCACCAACAACATGTATGTATTATCGTGCATCGAACCATGATACAGAAAAATGTCCGATAGTATTAGTAAAGATTTAGGAAAAGAGAAACCAGAACAACCAGATTTTTTAGTGGATTTAAGCTGAAGTGAGGGACGAAGGATGAAACATCAACATAGTTACTCACAAAGGAGCTAAAATAGGAAACGACACAGTCCGACAAGAGCCAGGACAACACCAGTGGGTGAAGAAGAACATCGAACCAAAGAAGCAGTTCGACGCACAGTCAGAGAAGGAGATATTTAAACAAGCCAGACAAGAATTTTAGAAGAAGGAGATGGCATCGACTTCAACCACGCAACAAAGCAAGGAAGCACCGAAATATGAGATGCCTTTGTTATTGGATCATACCAACTAAATGCAACCCCTGGAACAAGTAAGTATAATCAAAGGCTTCTTGCAATCATGTGTACAAGTATTAAGTGATCCATCATCTGTAAAAATATTGTAAAACATATTAGAAAAATGTAGTATAGAGATGAAAGGAAAACTAGAACAAAAGATAGACAATCACCTACATACAAGGAGAAGAAAAAGCAGAGAATTCATACTCAATGCCAATATCGAAGATTTAAACATGGGAGATATCATACTGGATCTAGGATCTAAAGTGAATGTATTACCAAAGAAGACATGGCAATGGATGGGAGAACCCACATTAGGATATTTACCTATTCAATTGAAACTAGCAAACCAACACAGAGTCCTACCAATTGGTAGACTGAAAGGAATGACAATAGACCTAGATGGAGTGCGCACTAAAGTATATTTTGAAGTCATTGAAATAGTGGAAGTCACAACACCATATCCAATGTTGCTTGTCTTGGATTGGGTGTTTGACAACCCGACCATAATCAATCTCAAGACAAGGAAAATGACATTTGAGTCAGGTGAATATAGGGTCATCGCACCATTAGACCCATCCAAAGGGGAAAGTTTTGTAGAACCTACTTGCTTAGACTTAGAGGAAATCAACCAGTTGTACAGAATAACTGCGCATGATGAGTATTTCGTAAACCCAACTGCATATGGGATAATCAGTTGGCGGAGCATTACTTCATGTGCAACAGACGCAAACATCGGTTTAGAGAACTGGCAACAAAGGTTACATGAAGTTTCCACGAGAAACTATGCACGAATAAACTGCGTAGTAAGATGGGTAGGCACGAAAATAAGAGAATCATCTAGCTTCCATAGAATAAACGATTTGGAAAAATTCTTGGCACATTATGAAGATGAAGTCTTAGAGAATCAGAGTCTGTTGGCACTTGATATAGCACTCAATGCCACACCTGCAAGATGGTGGGGTGCACACAAAGAGACAATCATAGATTGGTACCAATGTAAGCGGTTACTATGCATAAGGTTCGATGCACAACAGAAAGACAATAAGCAACATAAGTATGAGGGATAGGGGGAACTAGTGGTACACTTGGAGAAGTGCAGAATGCTGTGGAAAATGACACCCCCAGAGGAATGGCATCATCATTTCATACACACTCTATAGGGCATACCAACGAACTGGTATACAAACCAGGAACTACACAAAGGAACTACGACCTGGATGACATTGCAACAGAATTTTACAATCACTTTCTCATCCGAACATGAGAACCCCAACATATATGCAACTATTAAACATATAAGAGGAGTGATATTCATCAAAGGACCAGAATTCGAACTCATAACAAAATAACAACAACAGAACAAGCAGACAGTCAAAGAGCCGTTGTCATGTTACCATGTGCAGGAGGAAACACCAGATGAAGATGATCCACGCGATATTCAAATTGAAGAAGCAGAAGGAGAAAGAGAAGTGGTAGTTCCACCCATAGAATCAGAAGTCATTGCCGTGCTGATCAAAGTAAATCAAGTCAATATTGGGATAGTTGAGAATCCCAAAATGGCTAGCATTGAAGATTACTGGGATGAACAAACAGTAGAAAGAATAACAGAGTTACTGCACGAGTACAACGACTTGTTTCCTATGAAATTTACAGAGATGAAAGGTATAGAAGGAGAGCTAAGAGAAATTAATATACCACTCAGATCTGACGCAAGACCAATCAGACAACGACCATACAGAATGAACCCAATATAAAAGAAAAAATTCAAAGCCGAGATCGACTGAGTGCTCGAAGCCAAAATCATAGAACCAGTAGAAGAATCCGAATGGATAAGCCCGATGGTAGTTCAGAAAAAAGAAGAAGGAGGAATACAGATATGCATTGGCTTGAGGAAGTTGAACGATGCATGCCTACATGACCCATTCCCTACACCTTTCATGGATGAAGTGTTAGAGAACATAGGTGGACATGAAGCTTACTCATTCACTGATGGATTCTCAGGCTACCATCAGATCAAGATAACACATGAAGATAGATACAAGACCATGTTTGTGACATAATGGGGATCCTACCAGTACACAGTCATGCCATTTGGATTGAAGAATGCACCAAAAATATTTTCCAGAGTAGTCATAGCCGCGTTTAAGGAATTCATCCACCAGTTTCTCGAGGTATACATGGATTATTGGATAGTTTATAGTTTGCTAAAAGAACATGTAGAAGTCTTATGAATGATGTTTATTAATATGCCGACAGTGCCATATATCATTAAAAATAAATAAATGCATATTTACAACACCATTTGGAATACTATTGGGCCATATAGTATGCAAACAAGGATTATTAGTAGATCCTGCAAAGATTGCGGTAATTGTTAACTTACCACCACCAAAAATAGTCCGTCATCTAAGAGTGATATTGGGACACACAGGATACCATATAAAGTTCATCAAAGGATACA
>ML777989.1:555118-566700 GCA_009831015.1 Picea engelmannii | reverse complement strand
CATAGATAACATTGCAGGCATTCAATAAATGGGTGATAGACTTTGTGGGACCAATCAACCCACCAAAAAAAAGAACAAGAGCTAGGTACATCATTACCACGATAGAATACCTAACAAGATGGGAGGAAGAAACACTAGTAAAGGATTGCAGTGAAAAAACATCAACACACTTTCTATTTGAACAAGTAATCACTAGATTTGGATGCCCAAGATTTTTGATGAGTGACCAAGGCACACACTTCATCAACAACACTATCAATGCTATGAACGAAGAGTTTGAAGTCCACCATATCATCCAAAAGAAAACGACACAGTAGAGGCATTTAACAAAATATTGGAGAATGCACTAACAAAGATCTCTAATGTCAACAGGGATGATTGGGACCTCAAAATACCAGAAGTATTGTGGGCCTATAGGACTATGTGCAAAAATTTGACAGGGCACACACCATTTAAACTGGTATATGGCCAAGAGGTAATAGTGCCATTAGAATTTCTAGTACCTAGTTTGCGCATAGCAACAATTACACACATGACAGAACAAGGCGTAATACAGGAGCGACTAAACCAATTGATGACCATGGAGGAAGATCAAATCCTAGTAGGATTTCACCAACAAGTTTAGAAAGAAAGGGAAAAATATTGGCATGATAGACACATCAAGAAGAAAACCTTCAAGGAAGGAGATCTAGTACTGATGTATGACAACAAATCATTTCAACACCCAGGAAAGCTTAGAATGCATTGGTTAGGACCGTACGAAGTAAAAACTGTCACAGATGGAGGAGATGTATAGTTGAAAGACTTATCAAGTGCATAACTCAGAGGTATGATCAATGGGAGCTGACTAAAGCTGTATAAGGACAATCGACCACCCAGAACGCAGTAAAAGAAAAAAAAAAACATATTTTTAAACAGTACCAATAGAGGCAAAGTGTGTTGAAAGAAGAAGGATCATGCACACTTAGGAATACAAAATTGGCAAGAATAACGCTAACGACTAGTTCAAAAGTGGAAACAAGCGGGAAACGGAAAGACGACAAAAGCAGTATGAAAAGACGAAGGTATACAAAATTGAATGTCGGAAAGGATCGATGGGATGCCACATTAATCACACCAACTGGAGTTGAAAAGGGAGAGTAATGGAAAGTACGAAAGAACCAGAGGTGCATTGAACCCATAATTAATGTAGCATCCTCGACAAGCTTCATGTGATGCTCATACAATGTACGAACATGGGAGCAAAGAGTCTATTTGAAAAAAGAGAATAGAAAGAGAGCAATAGAGGTGAAGGAGCACAAAGCAGAGTCCACAAAGGTCACAAATATCATTCAAACTCAACAAACGTTCGACACTCACCACCATGGCACCACCAATGAAACAAAAAGCAAGCCAGACTACCAGACAACCTAGAGTTAGAACTAGGTCATGAGTACAATTGGATGAAGGTGAACAACAACCACTGGAGGTCATTAATGTCGATGAAATACCATACCTAGACACAATACCGGTGAAACCTACACCTATGGTGGAAGAAACCAAACAATCAACATCGGAGGGCATGAATGTTGATATTCCAGCACAGGCATAGGAGCAACAAAACTAGGACACAAAAACCTTGAAGGAGGCACAACCAAAGAACACCGAAGTAGCTCCGAGAATCAATGGAACAACGCTAAATTAGGAAGTAGCAGTCAAGCCAAACGAGTCTCAAAAAACCGTGTCAAACCACCCACCGGAAGGAACAATAGAAGATGTCAAGGGTTGGCCATAATGGTATTTCTAAGTACAAGCGATAGCCGCTGGAACCTTGAGCCAACCACCACCAAAGAAAGACAAGCAGTAGGTACCTAGGTCACCTTGTAAGCAACCCATCGCAACCCTTATTTTGCTACGTATACCAGATGGGGTACATGTTAAACCAAACTTGCTGGGGCATATCAACAAGCTGAAATACTCGGATCATGATGTAGCACACACATACAAGTTCCCATAATTTGCAAAGAGGGTATACTTACAGACCATTGGAGTGAATGCAATTGGGGAACCAATTGACCAACCACTCCAATGGGCAACCAGATTGGAGAAAACGGGGATTTTAGGTCTGCTGGATTTACCACATTTTGGCAGAGGACACTACACAAGAAGTTGTGACAAACAATTGTTATCAATCACACATGGAGGGGAAATTTGGTTGGACAATCTTGTCTCGATAGATGTAGAGATTATTGCACACATCATAGGGTTTCCATCCAGGGGCATGGATCCCATGCAATTCTTTGACGACAAGTCAAAGGATAAATCACTTGCAAAGGAAATGAAGAAGAAATATGGTACTGACAGGGGGATGTGAGGAATCATAATCAAGAGGATCAATGATGCCACAACACAAATGTCCGCAGAAAACTTGGCCTGCAAGCTACTAAAGAAATTCCACGGGGAGGAAGTTTTGGTGGGGGTCGTCACAGTTGCAACTCAGTGCACCAAGGGCACATCAGTTAGCTAGGAACCCTACCTATTAAAATTGTTTCTGGATGATTACAAGGATGCGCAGGATCTAGAAAGATAATTTCACTACTCATGGCTAATCATGTTGATAGCTATCATGGGATGGAAGGAACCAAGTTACACATTCTTCGACACTAGAACCAAGCCGAATTATGGAGTAATGTATTTATCACTTGGCGTCATGCCAGATGCCATTCACAAGAATATGAACACAATTGTATTTTAAGGATACCTTTGCAACCTGCAGGAAGCCATCTCTAACATGTGGAGGATCACACCACAGGCTATCGTGCAGTATCGGGACATCGCCAACTTCAAGGCCACGTGACATGCGATGTGGATATAGGAATGGAAGGATCCCAATAAACAATGGCTACAAATGTGCTACTGTATCACGGAGGGTGACATCGACATGGTGATCAAATCCTATGACAAGGAGTGGAATATTCCAGTCCTCACATAAGACTTTCCAGAAAGGACAACAAAAGAGGAGGCATGACAGGGAGAAACACATCCTCAAGAAGTCCCGGTGCCCAAGAAATGGAGGACGGGCCAGAAAAATACAAAGCAAACAAATGAAGGCACAACTAAGACAGGGACCTAGAAGGGGAAGAAGAATAATATGTAGCTAGCCAAAGAACAACTGAAATAGATTGAGGTCTCGCAAGAGACCACACCAAGTCCCAATACCCAAGAACCAAGCCTTAATAAGAGACCAATGACTTAGACCGGGGGCGTGCACAAGAAAATGAAGGCACAAAAAACAACTCTGGAATATATGATCACGGAGGATGATGGAGAAATGATAGCTTGAATGGTTTAGGATTATACAACTGAGGATTTTGACAATGCTACGCACCATAGGGATAAGATTCAGGAGGAGTTCGAAGACATACAATAGTTCCTCAAGAATATCATGGAAGCGTAGATAGAGGGCAACAACATGGGAATGAGACCATCAACATTGCAGACAGAAGAAAGACTGGAAGAAGGAGAGTGATATATAGTCCATACAATACTGCATCCAAGTGAAACATTCCACATTACACCCAGTATGCTATGCATGGATGAGATCGTGGGGCAGACACCCCTGAAGGACTTAGCCCAAATCTAATTGGTATTTCCACGGATACCATCCAAAGCTCTACACAAGTTGTAGGTTAGCGTTACCTAAGAGGTACAGTCTCGGACACACATAGACTTAGCCAAACTACAATAGGCAACATAAAAGCAGGATGCACTAGAAATAATATACGAACAGGATAAGTTCGAGACCCAAGAGGAAAGGGAGTGCGTGAATAGACTGGAATGAAAAGTAGCAGGAACTTACGAGAAGATTCCACAAACCACGTAGGGGGATGAACTCACAACAACATAAAAGATTGATTAGATTGTGTAGGCAATAGATCAATACCAGAAGGATATTGAGAATCTCAGAGAACAACTCACACCCACTACTCCACCAGCAAAAAAGGAGCAAATTAAGCATGAAACAGTAGAGCAAATGCAGGATATAGATCAACAGGTTTGCGCAACATCAAACTTGTTCAAGGAAGCAACACAGTTGTGGACAAGGTTAGAAGAATATCAAAAAGTCCAACAGTGGGACAAGGAAGAAGCAAGGATAAGCATAGCTATCCAATACCTCAATCAGAGGTAGAAGACAATGGCCATCACAGAGCGCGTCAAAGGGGCACAAGACATGAAGAAACTGTAGGCAGAACTCACCACTGCGCAAACAGGGAAAAAGGAGCATCAGGATTAAATGGAACCACTGCAAGAGCACGCAGTAGAAGTCATTTCACAGGCAGAGGAAGCCAAGACATTAATAACAAAGACCCAGGCAGAATGAACAGGATTGATCAATGACAAAATTGCAATCTAGATAGTAGACACAATCAAGGAGAAGACTGTGCAGGAACAAACACAAGCAACATAGCTCAAGGAGAAGTTACAGACGATCACCAAGGAGATCGATGAAGAATACAAAGGATAAAGTGGCTCGGGACGAGCCCCATGTCAGTGTTGGGGGCATTTTGGAAGCAGATCAAAGAGGAAAGCAAGGAGATTTTGGGAAAGAAGGCATGCACAAGGAAAGCGACAGCTAGAAGGGAGAACAACACGTGTGCATGCATGGAAGACCTAACGATGGTAGGGTTAGGGTTTTTGTAATATTTTGTAATGGGTGAAGAGCCAAAAATCTATAAATAGAGGCACCTAGGTCTCATAAAGAGAGAGGCTCAAGGGCAGGCTAATATAGAGACAAGTCGTTATTATAGAGAGAGTTGTTGTAGTGAGTTGTTATGTAATATTTTGATGTATGACCTACTTTTGTAAGTTGTATGACCTACTTTTGTAATATCTTGAGGGTTAGATCACAGGTTGAGGAGCCTGGTGTGGTCTAGTCTGCCTCATATAGAACTCACCCAACTAAGAAGAGTTGTAAAGCACGCGGCACTATAATGAAGAACTACCATAATAAAAGAGCAAAGAGCCAGATCTTTGTGGACGTAGCCCATGAGGGGGTGAACCACAGTAACATCCGTGTTATGTTATTGAATGCATGCGTGTCTTTATCATCTTTCAATAGATATGGATAAGTTAAATGAATGAGTTAGTATATTTATGCATTAATCGTGATAATGATATACTGAGTTAATGGGTTATAGTAACACTCTTTATACACAGTCATCAGATCTCTCACTCAATCCTAGGCTATAAACACATGAGTATTATAGCCACCCATTAAGACTATCTCGTGTGAGACAACACAGTGCATTCTGTGCGCTGTGTTTCCTTCTGGTTTACCAAGAGGGCCGATAGTTTTAGAGGATTTGTTGGAAACCCAAACAAACATGAACCGTGGGTCAATAAACTTATAAAGGACATAAGATAAGAAAGAATCCAACAATCCCAGATGGGTCTTTCCAATAGAGCATATTTTCATTGATACATAACTTGATTGCCTTGAGTTTTAGTGCTCTCACCTGTGTTTGATTCATCTCTGGAGGGGCTGCAAGGTTTTGCAAAAAATGTACTATACTGCTATACCATTCACAAGAAGACAAGTGTGCTGAAACTGGCTGATCATGACTGTACCTTTCAAATGATATTTCAGATTGTGCATCCTCTACATTTATGCTGATAAAATTAATACCCAACACCTCACAATTATCTTCAGCAAGAAGCTTTTCCAAACCCTGACCCTTTGTCAATTTAGTTGGCTTAATATCAATGTCAAACTCAATGAGTTTGGCAATCCACTTGGCTCTTTTCCCATCTATATTTGGTTGGATAAGTACATCTCTGACTGAACTAGATGGTACATAAGCTATAACTTCGACATGCAAAATATAGATCCTAAAATCCTTAAGTGACTTGATCAAAGAATAATCTTGTTTTTCAATAGGATCATAGTTTACCTCAACATATCTTAATGTATTGCTAAAGAATTCTACTGGCTATTCCTGCCCTTGATCATTTCTCTGAAGTAACACTACTGCAATTGTGTCATTAGATGCAAATGAAAATATGTAGAAATCTTTACAATAGTCTGGGTTGATCAAAGTAGGAGCTGACATAAGAGATTTCTTAATAGCTTCAAAAGAATCCCTTGCTGCATCATTCCATTTAACTTCAGAATCCTTCCTTAGCATACCAATGATGTGTTTAATCAATTCTGCAAAATTAAGAATAAATATCCTAATGACGTTAATCTTTCCAAGAAATGATTGGATGTCTTTCTTAGATCTAGTAATTGATATCTTTTGAATAGATTCTACTCTTGCAGGGTCAATCTTTACTCCTTCAACAATCACTATGTGCCCCAGAAGCTTACCTTATTTCAATGCAAACTGATACTTCTTTGGGTTGAGTGAAATCCCATACCTTCTGCACTTCAAGAATGTCTTCCTCAAATGTTGCAAATGCTCTTTATGGATGTGATAAAACATTTTTAGATCATCCAAATATATCAAAAAACGATTATCCTTCTCACCTACAAAGGCAATTTCCATGGCCCTATGAAAGGTGGCCCCAACATTCATAAGCCCAAAGGGCATCTTGGCATACATAAAAGTACCCCAAGGAGTTGTAAAGGTTGTCTTTTCTCTGTCATATGGGTGTACTGAGATTTGGTTATATTCTGAAAAACCATCAATAAAAGACATTACACTAGCTCGAGACACTCTTTGCAAGATATGCTCCATCTTCGACAAAGGGTAGTTCTCTTTCTTAGAACACTTTTTCAAGTTCCTAAAGTCAACACACAACCTAATTTCCCCATTATTCTTCCTAACAGGAACTAAATTAGCAACCCACTCAGAATATCTTAGTGGAATGATAATTTGAGCATTCAATAACTTTTTAATTTCCTTTTCCATTATGGGTAGAAGAAGAGGGATGATAAATATTAGTTTTTTCTTGAATGGAGTGACTTATTTCTTCAAATGGATTTTATTCTCAATCACTTGAGTTTCATAGGTCTTTAATTCACTTTACTCCCATGCAAAAATGTCTGAACATTCTTTCATCAGGTTGCCATATTCCACTCTCTTTTCTACAGTCAATTGTGTGGACATATTTATGGTTTTTGGGCACTGTTCATATCCTAAGTTGTACTTAAATACAACAGGGTCTTCCTCTTTATTACCAAGCTTCAAAGGCACATCATTATATTAAAATATCTTCTCAAGTGGTACTAATCCTCTTGGGATTTTATTATAAAGAAGTTGAATAATATCATGGCGTCCAATTTTGTTTTTCAATTTAGGATTTTTGACCTTTTCAACATTTTCATTTTCATGATCTATATGGAGGGCTGAAAACTCATCTATAACTTCCAAAAATCTAACCAATTCCTCATCATCTTCAAACACTTTTCAAAACTTTACATTGTCTGGCAAGGACGGTCTATATTTCACTTGAATTTCATAGTTAATCTTTGTTGGCAATGGTGGATTAAAGGTACTAGCTGAAACAACTAATGAATCAAAAAGTTGATTCATGGCTCTAGGAATATATGAAATATTGAATTCTAGAAAAGAATCAATGAGATTCCATACCTTATCTCTATATGCCTTAAGCCTGACATGTTTGGCTTGAAAAGTGTTCTTGATTTGTTGAATTATCAGATCAACATCTCCATATACTTTCAACCCTTGAATATTCATGTCCTTAGCATAATTTAAGCCTAATACCAAGGCTTCATATTCTGCTATGTTATTTGTCACCTTGAAATCCAACTTGAAGGACAAATGAATTGTTTCTTTGGAAGGTGAAACAAAAACAACAGATGCTCCTATAGATTCTCTTGAACAAGCGCCATCAAAGAACATACTCCATATAGGAGTGCTTTCCACTTCTGAAGATTATAAAATAGGCTTTCTGAGCTGCAAAGATGATGACTGAGAATCATCAATATGAATTATACAAGATCCCAAACCTGTATCAACTGATTATATGGGATGTTTAGTAGGCACCTTCTTATAACTGATAATATAGGCTAATTGTGCTTCCCTATACAATCTCCTTTGTTCCCCTCCAAAGATTGGGACAGTTGCATAAGAAAGGTCATTTTGCAAGGTGCCTCCTAGCCTCTTTATCCATTATGTAGATAAAAGAATACCAAATTTGGGTGGCACATAAGCTACCATGATGTCCCTTACCATGCTCCTCATGGGAAACTGGGATAAGGAAATTTCTAGATCTTTAAACAGGCCAAAGCACTTAACCTTCCTAGAGTCAACTGAAAATAAATCATGATAAGACTTGGTAATTTCTAATCCCAACTCATACATGACTTTTTTTGGCATGAGGTTATGAGAAGGTCATGTTTCTAGAAGTAAATTATGAATAATTTTATCATGGATGTTCAAGGAGACATAAAAAGGTGGAGAGGTTTCCTCATGGTTTTCAACCATTGGACTAAGGAAAATAGTAGGCTTATCATCTTGGAGGTTTACAACATCAACAACAACTGGAATGGATTTAGGCTCAAGGGCTTTGAGGATGGTTTGTTTGAAGGTATCATTCTTCATTAATTCCATGAGTGGTATGGGAATTTTAACCTTCTAAATTTATGATTCAAAGCTAAATGAGAAAGGAACTTTGTCATGGTTTCTTACCTCATGCACAAGAGATTTAATAAGTACTCAATCCTTTGTTTGAGCCTTATCTTTGCTTAGTTGTTTTTTTGCAGGGGAAACAAATTTCTTGGGAGGAGCTTGCTCATATTGCTTAATATGACTTTGTTTAGATATCAGATTGTACCTATTCCGATAATCAACTTGAAAAAAAGATCCATCATTTGAGTCCGTATTAGCTTGTTGACTAATCAAAGCTTCTTCATATTGTGTCAAGAAAGAAGCATCACCTTTATCTCCCAGACAATGAATCTCATCATCTTCTTCTGGCTGATCTTCCTCCATTACTGTGTTCTGAAAAGGGGATTTAATATTCTAATCCTCATTAGCATTTCTATTCCTTTGTAAAATATAATGTTTCTCATTATTTCTTCTATAAGGATTTGTATTTCGAGGAATAAAAGCATTAGGATCTCTACCTTTTACAGGTTGCTTGTTCTCAATATTCATCTTGGAAAATTCAGAAGTAAAACATTCTATCATCTTAGCCATATTTTCAATATTGGGATCAACACTTGATGATGAGGCTTCTCCTTTTTGTTTCCTTCTATCAACTCTACCTTTTAACTTCTCTGCAGCAAGGATGTTATATTCCACTTCAAGTGTTGCATCTTGCATATCAGCCAATGTAATAGACCTCATTTCTCTTAACAACAAGAAAAATTCAGAATCAAATGCATTAGCCTATGTGATTTTTTCAGAGGTAGCAGTAGGTTTGATTTTAGCTGGGATATTGCTATACATCCGGTTAAATTTATTTGTAAAGTCTGAAACTAATTGACCACTTTCCCTTCTCAAGTTCCCAAACTCTGTAATGTAGTAAAGAAAATCCTTCTTATCCCCCCATTGTTTTAAGAAAGTATCATAAAAAACTTCAATACTTGTTATGGATCCTGGTGTTAATTCTCTAAACCATATCCTGACCTCTCCATCTAAGCTTTGCACAAACAATCTCATCCATACATCCTACTGTGTGATATTTAAGTTATCAACATAACTATAAAATAATTCAAGATACTCTTCAACTGTGACCTCTTCTGTCCCTGAAAATTTTGGCATATACTTTTTATAGTCTCCAGTAGGCATTGCATTTAGAGGATTTGGAAATACTAATGGTGCATATCTAGCAACTATGATCCTTTCCATATTAGTGAGATTTTGAGGTCCTTCTGCCATGATAGTGGTATATGTAGATGTACAGGAAGTTTGGATCACTATGGATTGAGATGAGGTTGATATAGAGGATGAAGGTGAGGTAATGAGAGGAAAAGGTATTTATGGACTTGCAATGGAAGAAGGGAAATAAGAAGCTCTGTAGAATTCAGACAATAACTTGACAAGTTTTTCTTCTCCTTTTATAGACAATTCATGTAAGACAAGTTCAACTGCAGGAATATTTGTATGAATGTAGGCTGAATTTGTTTCAGTTTCAGTCTGAGAAGATTATATAGAGGATGAGAAATTGTCTTCTTCAAAAAATGGTGAACTATCTACTTGAGTAAGATCAAAATATCCTTGAACTTATAAAACTACTTTTTCACTATGAGTCTTTGAGCTTATAGCTTCAACAAGTGTTGGTTTTATTAATGGAGTTTCTGGAAATGACACAGAGGGATTTCTAGAGATACCTGAACTTGCAGATCCCTTCTGTAATGCCTTTCCTTCTTCGATGATCCTCTCAGGATTAGATACTGGATCAGTTAGTGGATGCTGAGGATTTTCTCGAGTATGTGCCTTCTTAATAGCCAGAATGTACGAATGGAGTCGCCAGATAGAAGATTACAACCAAACTAATGCCCTACCTTTGTCTATCATCAAAAGCTGGGACTATGTCGTCTCCCAAGGAAGATTTATTCACACTCCTTTCCCCGAAAACAAAGCCAATTTGTTATCACTCCAAGACTCACTCAAGGTTGTAGGTTGAGTAAGCTTGGTAACTTAATCGAATATTTAATGAAATATGTAAAACTGGATCAGAAATGGATAACTCACTCACTCACTCAATATACATTGAACATATCCAGATAAGATAAGGATCTCAAAAAGTATTGATCAAAAGGTTTTTTAAACTTGGATGGATGAAGAACACTCACTATATCAACAAGATTATACACATTTAAAACATATATAAAATGATGAATATAACAAAGAAAACTACTTATGTCTCTGTCTACCAATGCAATGATTTAAAGACATAAATCAATCACTGTGTAAACAACACAAACAAACATGACATTCGAACATAAGTACAGGAAAATAAGAATGAACAAAGGTCTGAACAATAACAATGAGAGAAACTTATGATTCCAACATATATTATATCAAAGTCTTTACAAGTCAAGAGTGTGTAAAGCTCTCCAAAATTGAACCCGTTACAATGATTCATCTATGGGCTTAAATAGTTTTTTACAAATTTGACTAGGATCCTCAAAATATGGATCTAAATGCCACCTATTAGATCAAATCTAAACTAATACAAAAAGACATCATGAGATCCTATTTCTAAGGGATAGGTATCTCATCTGAATTCCAAATATTCATCTCCACCTAAGCTTCCTCGTGGCTGTAGAAGTCCTTCATCACTCTTATCTAACACTTGGAACGATGAATCACCCATTGCCTGCTGAAAATCAGGTCAAAGTTGACCAAAACGTCTCCACACAGAATGTTGACAAGTTGGTAGCACATTGCATAGGAAAATTATTGTCTGCACTACAAACTCCTGTAGGTGCCTGTCTTGCCAAAAAAACTTCAAAATTGCTTTGAGAAAATATATTTGAAGGCTGAGAGCCTGTTTCATCAGAACACTTATTACTGTAATTTTCCATCTTTATTGAGATTACTCAGACTTCATCTCAATAACCATATATCCATACATGCTTCTTCAAAGTAATTTTCCATACCTTAATAAGAATTCATAACATCTTAGTT
>ML777989.1:500986-555068 GCA_009831015.1 Picea engelmannii | reverse complement strand
CTTGGATGAGAATCCTCTACTAATGCAAGCTTTCTCCTGGATGACCTTTTGAGGGATGGTGTATCAATTCTAGTTTGGATAGTTTGAGGATTATCTTCAATCTCCATTGGAGGAAACTCCACATGAGGATGTATTTGTTATTCAATAACCACCTCCTTAGCCTTTCATTTTCTCTTATTTATTTTGTATACTTGGATATGTAAAGGTACTTGAGGAATGTGGTCTTGAGGGGACTATGGTGTTTCATATGATGGAGCAAAGGGAGCAGTGGGAGAAGAGGGAGAAGAGGGAGTAGAATATTGTGGTATTTAGATGATGGAGCAGAGGGAGCAGTGGGAGGTGTTGCAATCTTCTTCTTAGGAGTTTTGAGTTTTGAAGGAGAACGAGGCAAGTCAATTTGGTAGTTAGATACAAACAAGAAATTGGGCCAATCTTTCCCTTCCTTCTTCAACTATTCAATGACCATGAGCTTGATTAAGGAACGGTGAAAAATATATTTTTGAATCTTATTAGGTTTTCATTATGAAAATGAAATCATTCTTTTCAAACTCATGAAAAGGAAATAAGGTAAGTCTATTTCCTTCTTACCAGTGAAATGGAGAAGTAGTTTGAAATGGTATTTTAAAATCCATCTATATCTCCCTTCACAAGTAAAAAATATCCGAATGATGAACAAAAACTTATCATACTCCTCTAAAAACCACTTCCTTGGCACACCTTTCACCAAATCATCTCCCCTATGCTCAGGCTTGAGCATGTCTTGACACTAGTCTTCCTTTTCCAGTTTCTTTGCCTTGAACCATATTTCCCCTATACTAGGGATCTCAGTCACTTATGCAATAAAATCTACTGTCAAATGGATTTCCAAGGGTCCAACCTGTGTCTTACATTCCTGTAATTCTACATGAAGTCTTTTGAAACCTCCAGATGGTATCCTTCAAGCTTATGAAAAAACCTCCATCATCCCATGCGCTTGAAGGAGTCCACATGGTTAGGGTTTTGTTCAATTAGAATGGTATTAGTGGGATCAAATATGACCATAGAGCCTGACCTCTTCCTGGGGATGGGGTCTTTCCTTGGAGCCATTGGATGTGTGAGTACCTATTGTAAACACTACTGAACATAAAGAATTCAAAGAAAACTCTAAGGACAAACAACTTTTCTTGTTTCTTGCAAACCTTAGTAACTTTCCCTTTGATGGAAAGTTGTAGCTGTAGAAGAGGGCCTCAATACTTTGATGATGATATGAGAAACTTTAAAAACATTATTGATATAATTTTTCATCTTGGAAGTTTTCAAAATTCAAAACAGATCGTTTCCCCCTGAGTTGGTAGCGCTATGTATAAAAATGATGAGTTGCATTGACAATGGTTGCTAAGTTGTTAGTGCTTTACGTACAAAAGTAACCAGGTGGGCTACAAATTCGTCATCATTGAGAGTAATGATAGACATAAGGTCAAATCATAACTTGAAAGCAAATGATGGCTTATTAAGGACCAAAACCGACTCTTATGATCCTTGACTCACTTTTTAGGATATAAGTGACTTGACTTTTTGCCATGAGAACTTAGGACAATGACCTTGATGACCACTTAGTCATCTATCAACATCATTTGACATGACCAAGACCTGATGAATGGACTCAATGAAGGACACAACATGTTGAATGAATAATGAAAACAAAGACTCAAAAACTACCTAAGGCTTTAAATAAAAATGAAAATTTATGGGAGATAACACTAAGCATGCTACTTCAAGCTTCACTTTTCATCCAAATTTGTATCTTTCAAATTTGAGCACTTGAGAAAATTTCAAGTTAAATATTTGATTTTCAAACGAGTTAATGAAAAATCCTTCGATGTACATTGGAAGAGTTACCACAAACTACTTCGGTGTACACCAGTGGAGTTCCCTCCATAAGTTTTGATAACCATAGTCCGACTTCATTTAAACCCCTTTGATAAGCCTTTTCCACTACGTGAGTTAATATAAACTCCTCTGATTTGACCAAAGGAGTTCTCTTCTTGTCCTTTGATGAGAACCGCCACCTTTCATGCCAAGTTCTATGATATACACATGAGTCTTTCCCATGAAGTCCTCTGATGTATACTAAAGAACTTTGCATCAACCTAATCGGTTTTCCCCCCGAATGTCGAGTGGCATTTATTGTGCGCAACACTTATAAAAGGAAAGAACCCCCCCTTTTGTTTTCACGTTTATTCATCAAAAGGAAAGAACTCCCCCTTTCATTTTCACCTTTATTCATTTTCACCATAGAGGCCAATTTAAGAGAAGCACATGAAAAATCACAACAAGCGTCATAAAGGGTTTCTATAGTTCCACCAGTGGAATGTATGGCGACCATTTTGGCTTAGAGGTAGGCATATGTAGAAGTGGAGAAGATGAGGGATCATAAAAAGATCCTTCAACAACGATTTGGACCACTACAGGAAGAAGCAGTGAGGATAATAGAGGAGCTAGACAATATGCAGGGAAAGGTCAAATAGGCAGTATATGAAGAAGAGGAAAAACTCACAGTCTTGACTGTGTGGGGGTTGAGGAAATAAAAAAAACAAAGGAAGAGATAATCAAATAAGTGGAGGTAGCAAAGGAATCCTCCCAAAAACATTTTGCGGCATGGAAGAGTAGGAAACAAGATTGAGTGGTTCGGGACGAGCCACACATGAGTGTTGGGATCTTGTTCGATAAGAAGTTTTGAATAAAATTATAGGAAAAATCCTAAGTACAAAATAAGTGTGCAGAAGAGGTGCAAAAAGGAGAAGAAGAAAGATTAGGAAGTGCACAACTGAGATGCATCGAGAAGGACATCGGACAAAAAGAAGAATAAGACAGAGAATAAAGCAGAATAAATCAGGAGAAGAAAGTAGATGAAAATGAAATATGACAGCTCAACATTCTAAAAATGGAAGGACGTGAAAAAGAAACATCCATACAGAAAAGAAAAAGAAGGAAACCGAACAACCAGTTAATTGAATTAGCCATGAAATGTGATGGGTTTTGAGGATGAACCAAGTAGGGTTTTAATCCCTAGATTTGATGTATAAATATGTAATGGGTTGGGAGATTAGGGGTTCCAATCTATGATATGTTTTGGATTTCTATTGGGTTTTGTTCGGTTCTAGTCTATGATATGTTTTGGAGTTCGATTGGGTTCTATTGGGTTCCGATATATGATATGTTTTGGAGTTCTATTGGGTTTTTTACGATTCCTATCTATAAGATGTTTTTGGGGTTCTTGTTATATGTGTTTGAATGGAAGGGATGATGCAAAGATGTCCTAGATATATCTTTGCAAGCGCAGTGTGAAAGCATGAATTGCTTAATGAAAGCATAATAAAGAATCTAATCATTGTGGACATAGCCCAAAGTTGGGTGAACCATGTTAAATGTTGTGTGACATTTATTTTAGGTGATTACTGATAAAGTTTTGTCTTGATGCATAGTAGATTAGTTTTGTTTGATGTTTAATATTTGTGAAATAATCATGACTGTTATAGTAATGAGTTTATGCAGTAATATGTGATATAATGATAATATGAATCTGAACTACTAAGTAAGTTAACACTGAACAAGGGTAGAATTATGCGCACACAACTAATAAATAAGAATGAATTGAATTATCGCCTCCCATTTCCTTCCTACTGCAGAAACTTGGTTCTTGTAGTATCAATAGATACCTCATGTGAGACTTCTTCTGCATAAGTAGGTGATGCCGAAAGGGCCAGTTTCTGGTGGGTTTTTTTGATCATAGATAAATTGAACCTGCGGTCTTACAAACCTCAACCAATGCCAACAATGGTCCTAAATTCCCCTTTGTATCATCCAAAATTTGTCTCGTCAAAATTTACATTCTATAATGGGCTATGGGACCTAATATTTCTCTCTTGGGTCATGCATTACAACGCTTCCCATCCTAAAAAAATTGTGCTTGGATGCCATCTATAGAGATTCAAGGATTTTCTCAGTGTGTTTCCATTTGTTGTGCGTGACACCAACAACCCTCCATTTTCTTGTATTTTACTTGCAAAGCTTCTCTAAAAAAATTGATCCCCATTTATTTTGGATTTGAAAACTCTTTTAATTTCATATTCTTGATGTTTTATCCTCCCACTCTAATTATGCTACTTCAAGCTTCACTTTTCATCCAAATTTCTATCTTTCAAATTTGAGCACTTGAGAAAATTTCAAGTTAAATATTTGATTTTCGAATGAGTTAATGAAAAATCCTTTGATGTGGTGTACACTAGGGGATTTCCCTCCATAAATTTTGATAAACATAGGCCGAATTCATTTAAATCTCTTTGATAAGCCTTTTCCACTGCGCGGGTTAATATAAACTCCTCCGATTTGACCAAAGGAGTTCTCTTCTTGTCCTCTGATGAGAACTGCCACCTTGCATGCCAAGTTTTATTATATACACATGAGACTTTCCCATGAAGTCCTCTGGTGTATACCAAAGAAATTTTCATCAACCTTACCATTTTTTTCCCCGAATGTTGAGTGGAATTTATTGCACCCAACACTTATAAAAGGAAATCACTCCCCCTTTCATTTTCACCTTTATTCATCAAAAGACCAAATAAATGGATAAAAGCGTAGGAATGTGTACACAAAATAAATGATATCATCATGCCAATTATGATTATCCAAGTGTCCACGAGTGACAAGTATGCCCTCAGTGCTCACTCTTTCAATATTTCTAGGGTTAGGATTTTTTTGCACATTTAAAGGGAATTAACCCTCCCCACCCCCTTTTTGTTTTTTACTTTACCTTCTAAACACCTTAAATCCTATCGACCTACCTTTATGCATCAATCCTTACCTTTCCTAGTGATTTGTCCTTTTCCAGATTCATTTACGATCCAGGAATACCAAAGGCCACAAATGATACTTGTATAACCCTGACCTTAAGCTGGTTTATGCAAGAGAAAATCCACATATTCAAATCTCCTTAAACTTGGTCAAAAATCCTCGAATAGGGAGGAGGATCCCACCTTTCACAAACTTAGTTATAAACCTCGAAACTTGGGCTAAAATAATGTGCAAAGACTTAGTGTGGATTTGATATGTAGATCGAGGATATTGCTACAAATCCTTCTAGTTTTAATCGACATGTTTCACATGAAAGTATCTGGATCTTGCAGAGAAGTTAGTCTAAAATCATATGGTTCTTATAAGAGGATTTGACACAAATTTGGTTAGTTTCCATACCTGAGCACCCATTTTACCTTAGCACGAATCTCACTCGGAGACTTTCATATAAAATTTTCTAGTTCCATCAGAATCCTTCCCACCAACCTGCCTGGTTTTCACCGAGTCCTTTTACACTAACTCCTATGGTATTCACCAGAGGAGTTCAAATAAATATGTTGGTTATTCATACGACCCCTTCCACTCATCGTAAAACTCAACACTAACTCAAATAATCACCCAAAATAACTTGATATAAACTCCTCTGGTATTGGCAGAGGAGTTAACACAAACATCGTCGGTATACACTGACACTCTTTCCATTAAATTTCCTAGTGTACACCTGTGTAGTTGACACCAACTCTTCTGATAGCCATCAAAGAATTTTGTAAGAAATGCTTTGGTTTCAAACCTCTTGGACCTTTTTCTACTCTAGTTTTTTTTATGGTGTTCACCATGCCTACCATTATACTTTCCTCATCAAATGATGACCTTCCACTCAACGTCACCACAAGTGATGCCTCGGTTATTGCTTATAAGATTCCTAGGAAATTTTTTTAGATGAACATGTATCAGGTATGATTATGTCCTTGCAATGATCTTATATTTACTCTTCCAAGTTCAGATATTTCACCGAGAAAGAAAACATCCAACAAAGCACCTACTACTGAAGCATCTAGAAGTGACTAATAGATTGAATATGAACCAGATATTACTGAGGCCATGTGAAACAAAAATTCCAGATTCTTGGACAAAGGAGAAGATGTACTCAGATGGGGATATATGTATCAAATTTTCAAAAAACAGAGCTTTACTAAAGATGTTGAAGACTAGGACAAACTAAATATTTTCAAGAACATTATAAAGTCTGGGATATTTAGAGTAGCAACCCATGTTGATGTATTCACTTGCATTGGTGCCATTTCCTGGATAATGAAACATGTGGATGTGGGGAATATGTTTGTCTGCAATGATAGGGGGAAACCCATAACATCATTCCATCCCACAAACCTGGATAAATGCTATCATCTGGAGAAAGGGACTAAGAAGCTAGACACCAAACTTCTTGGTGAGTTTAAATATTCATCCAAGGATCTATTCCCCACATGGTATAATCCAGATAAGTAGTTCAAACCCAGAGCCAATGGTGGATATCCCACAACCTCTCTTATAAATCCTTATCAATACATGGTAGCCATGTTATGCAGGATTTACAGGGAGAAAGATGCCCCCAATTTTCCCCTCCCATACATTCCATTAATCTACTACTATGCATAAAAAGGGTTGTCTTTCAATTGGGATGACATACTATCGATGAACCTGGTAGGGGCCATCATTGAAGTTGTAAAAGCTCAACCCAGGACCTTCCCAAGTTTCCATATGTCATCATATCTCATAGACATCATGTATGCCACCCATCAATACCATAAGATGTGCTATAGAGAGAAAACCCCCCTATGGACTACACTACGGTTCAACATGTAGGTAGATATAACCATCTAAAAGTCCCCTAATTTTTAATAAATACCCTGAATATACCCCACATTCATGCATAAAATAGAAAGTGAAAAGATCCAGTAACTCTACCTTAAACTCTACGTCTGGTGTTGATCCTTTCGCGTCTGATTTCTCCTTGACTACAAGTATCCTCCCAAGGCTGAACTGCATTCACAAACAAACAAACAAGGAACTACGAACATGCATCTTATATATGAATTAGTGGGTTAGATGTCATAATAAAACATAAATATTGAACACATCATATTTCGGGAAAGAAAAAGTATTCCTTTTATTGATATCACAAAGTTTACTTACAATGAGATCGACGACTGCTCCTCGAACCTAGTCTGGGCTCCTCTTCACCAAGCTCCAACTGCGCTTCCATGTATCTTTCTCCTCTCACACTCTCTCTAGGGAATGGAATAGGATTACAATGGAGGAAAAAGACAAGAATCGACAATTCTCGCACAAAACTCACAAGGTGGTTGCAAATTATTGGGGCAAGGAGGGGATGTGCAACGAGCAGAGTTTCACTATTCTTATGCTTAGCTTTGGAATGAGACCCAAACACCTCATTTTATATGACAAAAGGATGGTTATTCGGTTGGGTGACGGGCTATAGGCGGTGGGACAGTTGGGAAACTACCCAATAGCCCGTAATCTCAACAAATTCCTTGCAACTTTTTAATTTTTACAACTTTTACGAGTATATGTGGGATGTAGTGGTGCAAATAGCATACATATGTGGGAATTAATTGTTCATCTAGCGTACATATGCGGGTAGTAATGGTGCAGGGTGCTTACATCTTCAAAAATATTGTTTTTAAGAAGAGGGCTTGATGCCAGGTATACACTTTTTGGTGCAATTTAGGGTTATAACAGATTCCCCCTAATGTGTGAGTTCAGAAGAGCATCTAATGGCCAAAATACATTACAAAATCTTCACCAACGTATGAAGCGAGTGAGACCGGGACCAGAGTTCAGGAGGTGCCATCTACAAAATAACAATTGTCTCACCGAGGCGTGCATACCCATGGTCGGGATGAAATAAATCATGGATTCCAATAAAATACACTGCAGATCCATGTCATATAACTATATAAAGTGTAGCTGCGGGAAATACAAAACATATCTACATCTCAAAATCAAAGATATACATGTATAGTATCCATCTTCAAGAAGCCAAAGACGCCTGATGGTTGGAGATGTGGTCTTCAGAGCTCGAGCAACAACTTCAATATCTTCAAAACTTGGGTAGGAGTGTAATGTGAGTGTATGAATTCACTACCTAGAGGTCTTCGATGACTCGTCGGGAACAAAGAAGAGGATCTCAAATATCATGAAAAGAACCTCATTGATTTCGAACAAGGACTTGATTGGACTTTCGGGATGGTCGGGCATGAGGTCAAGAGACAAAATGCAGAAAGGCTGACTCAGGTTGGGTAAACATTCCTTTGGAAAATATCATGACAGATGATCATATTCAGGGAACATGACATTGACATAAGTTCACGATGTAGGAGGCAATGCAAACTCTCCATGTGTTTGGAAGAATAACCAAATAGAGGAGGACACAACTCTATGTAGCGAGAACAACTTCCTAAGGTCATATTAAATCCTAGAGATTGATGAACAAACAAAAGGATATACTTTGTCCAAATGCGACTCATTGTCCTGCCATAAAAAGAAAATACTTTTCCCATCCTCTTTTTGGGGTATATTTGATTTTTTTGTCTTTTTCAATATTTTTAAAGAGCTTGAAAAATAATAAAATAATGCTACGTTACAAAGGAGGAACGAGTGTCATGAGAATACTAGTTCCAAACATAAGGAACACACTGATTCTCAGAGCAAGGAGACATGTGCAGGAAAAGGACACTTGGGAAAATTCTTCCATGGGTCAAGGTGTCAAAACGCAAAGGCAAAGTGCTACAAGGCTTGTGTATAAGGCATGCTTCAAAGGTTCAGTTGAGAGCAACATGGAGCTGGAATTAGGCCAAAGATGCAGGGATGCAAATGTGATTAATATGACACAATGATAACCCCCTTTAATGTATTTTTAACGATCCCAGAGAAAGTAATCTCGGTGGTTTTTCATTTTTAGAGAGTCTGAAAAAGCATAAAAGAGGACTCCTTTGGGGTACCTTTTTCGAAGGTAGTCTAATCGGTTCAAAAAAGGAATAAACTAGCACCAAAAAGACATCTATTCAAAACCATTTTAACGAGTGTGACAAAGACAAGATCACTCGACAATCTTTTCAATTTTAAGGAGTCTGAAAAGAGCTTAACTATGGATGCACAACCTTTTCTAGATTTAGTCTCCTTAGCCCGAAAAAGTATAAAATCTACTTAGGAGAACTCTCCTGGTGAGATGAATCTCTCGAGGTGTACCTTTTTCCTCCTTAATCTATAGGCCAGAAAAGGGGTAAACTCATGCCAGTAGATGTTTTTCTAAACCAATTAACGAGTGTTGAATAATAAGGTCACTCGACGATGTTTTCAATTTTAAGGAGTCTAAAAAGAGCTTAACTATGGAATCCGTAAGGGATGTTCTTCTGGACCAGTTTAATGAGTATGAAGGAACAAGGTCACTTGAAAATATTTTCAATTTTAGGGAGTTTGAAAAGAGATTAACTATGGACTCTGTGGGGGTTCCTTTTTTGTAAATTTAGTCCCTCAGGCCCGAAAAAGGGGTAAACTTATACCTGAGAATACTCTTCTAGTGAACTAAAGTTCCTAGAGTATAATTTTGTTCATAAAATTGACCATCCGGACCGAAAAAGGGGTAAAATACCATCGAAAATACGTGCCTTCAAGTTTTAGTTTGGCGAGCATGAAGGACAACAAGTTCGCTCGACAATCTTTTCATGTTTAGAGAGTCTGAAAAGGGCTTAAAGACGACTCATTTTCTGGGAATCCTGAGGGTGAGGCCAAGAGTGATGATATATTAGACATATGAGGCTCAATATCGAAATCAAGACAATACTAACAAGGACTCCCAAGCCTAAAGTTATTAACTATGGCATGGACACCAAAATGCAACCAAGATCTACCTAGGGAATCCATGTAGTGGTAGCCTCTACCACTAAATTATGACACTTCTAAAACTGCATTGACGGTTCTGTGTTGCAATTCAGTGGGTTTGATCCTATGACAAAGCGGAAAAGACAACGATATGCAAAAAGTGGAGGTGGAATCCTAACTTAAATGCAAAAAGTTAAAAAAATGACTTTTACCTAAGAATCTTTAAAAGTGACCCATCTCCCCAAAATTTTTCCAAACCAAAAGGGAAGTGTATCGTAACATCTGATGAGAAACTTAAGAACCACGTTAAATGATTTTCAAGCCATAAAAAATGACAAAAGGGTTCAAAAAGTGGTGAAAAGGGCCAAAAAAGTCTATAAATAGAAGCTGGCAGCTCATTATCACCATTACAAATTGAGAATTAACCAAAAAAGCCAAAAATACCCCTTTTCTAAAAGAGTTTATTCCGGGAGCTTCAAAGGACAAAATGAACTTCCGCTCGGACCAAGTAAGTACAAAATAACCCCTCTTGAATTTCAATACTTTCCTTCTGCATTTGTTTTAGTTTTTTGGGGGGCGTGCCCCTTTAAAAAGGGTGGCCCTATGTGTACATGGGAAGTCAAAGGAAAACTCGCATACATATGCATGCAGAAAACAATTTGCCTGTAGATGTATGTGACTATGTCGAAAACAACCCACGTACACCCTCAATAAGATGCAAAAAAGAAAAAACAAGAGCTAACTTCCTCCATGAAATTTTCATTTGACAAGATGTATGTCCACTGGAGAGAGAGGGAGCATGAAGACATTGATATCTTGGTCAATGAGGACCCTGTAGCTATGGACGCATTGAGACAATGTGGTTTGTGGAAGTTCTTCCGGTGTCCATTCATGAGGGCACAACCCAGGCTGTTGAATGCCTTGGTGGACTATTGGCACCTCGACACAGAGGCGTTCATGCTTGAGGGGCAGTCGTTGACTCCAATGACTAAAGACATTTACTTTCTGACTGACCTCTTGAGGAGAGGTGAACCAGTCAACTTGCATTCTTTTCCCTCAGGGCCCCACAACATTGTTGAGTTGATCGAACTACATTGCGGGGCCAACACTGAGAAAGTAGGTTCTCATGTTCCAATCTATAAGATCACCAACCTATCACTAAAACTGATAGTTTTACTCATTGGGTGGATCACTAGATCCACGGCCTTACATCAGGCCTCTCAAATGCACATGCATTGTGTGGTGCAGTGCTTAAATGCACGAATATTAAACTGGAGCACGAACATGCTAGACTACATGAAGAGACAACTCACTGAGTGTCATGGGTGGAGTAACAAACAATTCATATTTGGGACCATTTTGTGCTCATTCTTCTTCGAGAGGGTACCTAGGCTCAATCCACAAGAGACTATACACGGGCATGTGACCTTGCTCCCAATAGTGTATAGATGGGCAACTTTGCTGCCATGAAAGAGGGGATGAAGTACCATAGAGGCCTTCGATGATACATTTTTTGACTAGTGGGAGCGACAGATTCCGATGATAGAGGACTACCCCTACACCGAGATCAACTTTTCTAGGGATCCATACATGCCCGTACCTCCTGGAGATGAGCGAGGAGAGATAGGTATGTTTTTTTTTAAATTTATTTGATTTTTTAGTTTCTTTTTATATATATCATTTTTATGTGTACCATAGTATCTGACAACTATGTATATGTTATGTACAGATGTGGGGCCAGTGCATCTAGCAGACTTCACGAGGACCAGGTGACGTCCTCGACCAGAGGCAGTACCAGCCGCAGCCACGAGACTAGCAACAAAAATAGTAGGGGGACCTCTAGCCAAAGAGGCTAAGAGAGTCTTGAGACAAGTGGAGTGGAACCTCACCGCACTCACTCGTGTAGTTCCCATGGCCGAGATCGAGGATATACCGCCATCGATGCAACCTCACGTAGTTGGGGTGCCACGGACCTAGGTCCAGCTCTCCTGGAATTTGGAAAATGTTGTTGTTCACTATGGTAGGGCCAACAAGACCCATGCTTAGCTTAGGATGGATCACTTTCGTGTCGAGAGCACTCTTTGTATATTTTTGAGGGCATAAGCCCCATGATGTGTATTGGACATATTATTTTTTGAGGTGCTTGCGCCCACCTATGTACTCTGAGAATTTTGATATATATATATATATATATATGCGTATTTACATATTTTATGTCTTATGGATCACATTTTTACAATTTATGTACATGTGTGCTTCTTTTATGTGTGTGCAATATGCCAATCTAATACTTGATTAGTTAGAGTATCTGTCATTTGATTCAATCTCCTAGGAACATGGATATATGTAATGTACTCAAAGCATCATTCTAAGAGATGTACCCTAAGGAATCGTCGGTGTAGAGTAGGATCATAAACATGGTAAACCCCATTTAATTGGGACACAACCATCTAAGCATCTAAGTAGACCCGGAGGTGAGAGATACCATGAGACAAAGTGTCACAAAGTAACTCTATTACTGCGTTGTACTCGACAACTTTGTTTGTGGCATCACCTAAACAGATATATCCAGAAGATAGAAACTGGCGTTGAGGTGTAAAAATCACCCAAGATGAGGAAGCAAGCCTCCGAGTGTGTTAGCTAGTGCCATCTGTGAATCGAATGAACACATTTGATTCACTTGACATTTGCCACAGTGAAAAAATGACATAAATAATGACACGTCCATAAAACAAAAAGATAAAAACTAACTTTATAAAAACTATACATATGTACAAGAAGTCACCTAAGGCGACCAACCTATGAGTAGTAATTCTTGAGGTAGAGCCCATTTCTAGGCTCTGCCAAAGATTTTCCTTCAAATTCAAACAGACGATAAGAACCCTTATTTAAGACCTCCCTCACAATGAAAGGTCTGAACCACGTGGGTTTGAACTTGCCTGCCCCTAGGGGATCCTTATCTTGGTCGTAGACTAGGACAAGGTTGCCTTCAGATAAACTTCAAGGACGAATAGACCGATCATATTGACACTTGAATCGTTTCTTGTGAGCCTCATTAGATAAGGCTACGCCACATCATCTCTCATTAAGTTGCTCGAGATATAATAAGGGTTCTTCAAGCAGTGAAATGTCTGTAAATAACTGTACTACCAACTTTAGAGATGGGATCTAGCACTCTATTGGAAAGACTGCTTCCATCCTGTAAACGAGTTGAAAATGTGAGAACCAGTGGCAGTCTTTATAGACGTTCGGTAGGCCCACAACGCCGAGTATAACATCAAATGCCAATTTTACTTGGCAGAATTGATCGTTCGCTGCAGAATAGTCTTGAGGGACTTATTCACAGCTTCCACTTGACCATTCACTTGTGGGTAGTAGGGTGATGAATTCTCTTGCCTCAACCCAAGCTTTGATGTTAACTCAAACATCATTTTGTTCTGAAAGTGACTACCATGGTCAGTGACAATCTCCCTCGAGATGTCGAACCTTGCTACTATCTGGTTAAAAATAAAGAGAGTTGTTGTTTCGCCATCATCTTTGAACGTTGGCATAGCCTCAACCCACTTTGTGAAGTAGTATACTGCTACGATGATATAACGGTGCCCCTTGGATGAAGCTGGGTGGAATGTAGTATAATCATCCCCCACTTGGTGAAGGGACCAACTGTAATGATGTGAAACATGGGAGCAGGGTGTGCCCTCATCTTGCAAGAGAAGATCTTACATGGGTGGCACTTCTTGAATGATTCAACACAATCCTTGAACAATGTCGGCCAAAAGTAACCGTCTTGTAGAATATTTTGGGATATTTCCAACCCAGACAAATGACCACCACATGCTCCAGTGTGGCAGTCATTAAGCACAAGTTTTGCTTCTTCATGAGTGAGACACCGATGGAGGATGCAATCTATACCTCAACGATACAAAGTGTCATAGAGTATTAGATAGTTTTTTTCCTAATGGCGTATATGTCGACCCTCATCGCGAGAAGCAGAGGTGGGGAAATTCAAAGTATGGAGATAGACTAGTATATCTCCATACCATGGGTCTGAAGATGAAATAAAAAAGAGATCTCCTTTAATCGGTGATTCTTCCGGCGTAACATCACCTAACTCGACCAGAAGTTCTGAGATAACTTCCACAAATACCAATGACTTTTTAGATTTCGCAGAGTCAAAATGCAAGTCAAATTCCTGGAGGCTGAAAATCCATCTACTGATCTTTTTTCTGATTACACGTCGTGTGAACATGTATTGGAACGGATTCACAACGATAATGACGGTGGTCTTGCAAAGTAGGATATAATGATGAAACTGCTAGAAAACATGCACTGCTGCCAACACAATATTCTCAACATGGGAGTAGTTGAGTTTTGGTCCAACCAGGCCTCGACTCAGGTAATAAATCACATGCTCTTCGAGCAGATCATCCTCTTGAACCAAGACCATACCGATGGTCGACTCCATAGCGGCCAAGTACAATAAGAAATCTTTATTATAATTGGGTGGTTGAAGCAGAGGGGAAGATGTAAGGGCATGTTTCAATGCCTCGAAAGAGCATTGAGCAGCTTCGTCCCAATAGAAAGGAACTCCCTTTTTTAGTAAACGCATGAACCCTTTAGTGATATCGGCATAGTTTTTGATAAAACGATGAATAAAATTGGATTTTCCTTGTAAACTTTGAAGCTGAGGGACTGTGCACGGGGGAGGAAATTGAACTATCGCCTCAACCTTTAGAGGATCGACCATGATCCATGTTGTCAAAACTATGAAACTTAAAAGACGATCCAATGTCATGAAAAAAATTCATTTGTTGGGATTCGAGCGAATCTGATAGTAGTGACATCGCTTAAAGATAAGTCGGAGGTGCATGGGATGATCAACTCTCTTACGAGATCATGATGCAAATCATCAATATAAGCCTCAAATATGTGTTTGAGGTCGTGGAAAACAAAAGATATGGCCTGTTGAAAAGTGGCTCCAACATTCGTCAGGCCAAAAGGCATCTTCCGATAAGCAAATGTACCCCATGGACAGATAATTTTTTTTTTATGCTGGTCTTCAGGCTTAATTTGTATCTGATTGTATCCCGAATAACCATCCATGAAAGAAAATACGTCACAGCCTACGCATTCATTGACAATCTGGTCAATGAATGGGGTGGGGAAATTATCCTTTGGATAGGCCTTGTTCAAATCATGGAAGTCCATACATACACAAATCATTCCTTGCTATTTGTTGACCAGAATGATATTTGACACCCATTGAGTCAATTGAACAGGGTAGATGAAACTGAATTTCATAAGTTTCTCTACTTCAGCTTTAATAGATGCTGATTTCTGAGGATTAGCCGGAAAAAGATTATGTCCGACTGGCTTGGCATCAGAGTAAGTTGTTATCTCATATTCAATGATTCTTGGATCGATTCCTGGCATTTCCCCATAGGACCAAGCAAAAACGTCGTGAAATTCTTTAAATAAATCTGTATAGATCTGAATCTCTTCGGAGGAGCATTCCGCTTCGACAAAAACATTCTCCACGATGACAAGGGTTCTGGAGATGTCAATAGGTATCGTTTCATCGATGGTTTCCATATTACCTTCAGAATAAACTACGTGCATAGCCAAAGGATTGATAGGACAAGACCTATCTCCAGTCATAGTTAACATGAATTCAACTGCCTCAATTCTTCCTAACTCCGGGAGAAAATAAGATCTCTAATGGAGATCATCCCAGGGTCTGTCTAGACTAGTCAATACCTCTATAATCGCCTCGTTAGAGGGAAATACCAAGTCTAAGGAATTGGTAGTGGCGAGGGAACCTTGAGCCCATGTAGGCTCAAGAACTAGATCTAACTCCTGTGCGGGAGTCAGATCAGGGTTGAATGAAGCTCGTTGGACAATAGAGCACACAACTTCTACTGTGGACAAGGGCATGTCCATGCCATGATCCCCTATCCTGTCCATCGTGGCTGATGGGGAAGTAAGAGTCCACATATCATTAAAGTAAATCGTATGGAACAACGACACTTGAAAAATTTCAGCCCTAGGCTGGTTGGGGATAGACGATATGAGCTTGACATCATCGAAAGGAGGTGGGTAATCAAAAGTACCCATCAAAAGTGGGCACAAACCAACCCCTACGTTGATGATGTTGGGCTGAGGGGTATCAATCATTGGGACCGTGGATGCCCCCGATGAAGGGTCAGAATGGGAGAAGGAATACTGATCAATGGATACAATCCAGACCTCATGTGGAAACAACAAGACCCGAAAAACTATGGAAACCAATGCATGCATAGCATAGGTCCAACTCCTTCCTAACAGGAGGTTGTAGTTGAGAGGCGCATCGACAACTTCAACTTTGACGCACACAGTCATCCCCCCTAACTACACGTGGAAAGAAGGGATGATCCCATGTTGTCTGAAATAATGATCGTCAAAAGAAGTAAGTAGAGTAGGTGATGGACACTAAATGGGTTGGCCAATGGCCTTCCAACATGCCAATGACATCATGCATGTCAAGGCACCCTCATCAACCACTGTGCATAAAATATTCTGGGTAAAAGTTTTTCATGGTGTAAGCCACTACTATCTGAAACGTCACGTGGTAGGGGAGATGAGGTTTTAAGTTGGTCGTATCAAGCATGATCATTCCCGGATTACAGGTCTCAATGGATCTTAAAGCTGATAAAAGAGCCTTTCTTTATGCAGGGCAACTCTAGAGGACTTCCAAAGAAGACATCACGCAAGGGGTTTGTCACAAATCTTCCATCACATAGTAGTTCTGGGTGACCCTTGCATTTAGATTATGCGAAGCTTTCTTGAACACCCATTTTAGAATGCATGTCATTGTTCCACCTATCGTCTTCTCAATATGGAGAGGAATATATGGGTTTACGTCTTCCTTACCCATTTCAACAGTTTCTGGCATTTCGTAATTGTGTGCCCTAGTTTCTATGTAGGCATCACCTTTCATCATATAAACATTCATGGACGAAGGATTACTAGAAGATGGAGGGGGTCCCTAACTAACCCCATTTTTGCTTGAAGAGGCTTGAGTTAAATGTTTCTCATGAGGAAATGGGTTCATTAACACAACATGCTTCTTCTACGCCAATAACTTCTGGGCCTCTGCAAGCCGAGAGAATAGGTGAGTCGGGTGGTATTCCGTGCAAAGATTACACATATACTTCAACTTTATTTTCTCCGTGTTTCCCCTGCCAACATTTTTGGTGGGTTTCTTATCCCCCTTACCCTTCTTTCGTTGTTTCTTCTTTTCGTCATCCTACTGGTTGGCCTTCGGGTTCGTCGATTGTACAATGTGTACATTCGACGTTTGAGTAGGGGGAACAGTCGAACCAGGGGCCTGGATGGCCGCTGTCTACTGTGTCAAAAATTGTTTCAATTGATTTGACAATTGATCAATGGGATTTGCTTGTGTTGAACCAACTATACCATTGGCATGTGGTCCAGACTTGTGTCTGGCCTTGTCAAGGATAGACCGTGGTGCATCTGGCAAAACTTCATAAAGTAAACAATACTGAGAGTATATCAGTTCAAGCTGTTGAGATTTCATTATTGCCTCTTCCTCAGAAAACACTCCCAACGTTGCAACGTCCTTGGATAACTGAGGTACCAAATACTTAAGGAACCACTCCAAAAGGAAAGCTGATGGGACTGGTACTTTTATCAAACTCTTTCGATGCCACCATTATTGGATGTGATCAGAGATATGGTCAACCTTTGTTTTCTCAAAGTTGGTCAACAATTCGATGTCGACATCATATCTCACAGGTAGTTGGAAATGGTTTAGAAAAACCATGGCCAATTCTCCAAATGTAGAGTATCTTGAGTGGTTGAGCTCGATGTACCATTTTGTGGCACTCCCAATAAGAGTGCATTGAAACAAACACAACTGTACAGAGTCATCTCACAATGAGTTCGATGAGAACCATAGGTGAAAGGTGGTCACATGAACACCTGGATCTTCGTTAGGCTTACCTTCAAACTTTGTAATGTCTGAGGGAAACTTGGTCAGCATTGGAGGCCAACGCAGATCGTGACAGATTAGGTCATTTAAAAATCTTGGTAATTCTGGAAAATGTAATGTTTCTAGAAATGATAGCTTGGGTTGTTGACTATATAGAGGGAAAAAAGAGCCTGGAGTTTGGCTGGCACTAGGTTTCTAGGAAAATTTAGGCTGCTGACTAGGGTTCTGGTAAATACCATGTCTATGGCCGACATATGGATACTGCACTTTTTGAGGCGTCATTGAATGACTCCCGTAATTGGACGTTGAGGGTTGGGCAGAGATTTCTCCCTGCATTGTGTTCCAAGGATTCTAGAAAGGGTTTCCCCCTGTCGATCCAACGTGAATAGGTACTGAGCCTTGCCCAGGGTTCCATTGTCCATGGAAGGGGTTGCCCCCGGTTGACATCCCTAATGAGGGGAATGATCCGTGCCACGGATTCCAGGGTCCTTGTGAGGTGTTTTTCCCTTGTGTAGGAATAGTACCTTGTACAGGATTTTGTTGTCCAAAACCAGGGTTTCCCCCAACCGAGATAGAAACTAACGAGAATGCATTATTACCAAATGTGTCGAACAAGGGGAACAACATTGAACCCATTAGCATCATGTACAAAGAAGGTCCTTGAATTCCTTCTCCAGAAAAGATGTCATTTATGTTCGGCCCGATGGATTACTGGGGAGCACTGTCGAGAGAAGGGGAAGAAGGAGCTATGTGACCTTCGTCGTAAGGGAAAGCGTTATAGGGAGCTGAGGTTCCCCCCATGGACCCTTGAAAAGGAGCGTTTGATCTCCCTGCCCCCATAACTAAGTTTTGTAGAGTGGAGTAGGTGAGGATAAAGTTCGTATCAAAGACGGTCATCTCATATGAAAATGGAGGGCCCGTCACACTATGTGTAAATGAAGCAATGATCGCCACCATAGATGGAATCAGACCACTGCCTGAAGTAGAGGCTGTTGAGACTATGGTGGTCTAGACCAGAGAAGGTGGGTTAGGAGGTGGAACACCCCCTATGGTGGTAGCCATTGAGGGAGTATGAGGACTCCCAGTTGAAGTAGTGACATTTTCTTCCATCACTGCTTGCAAAACTATTTGATGCTCATGATGAGTTACCCTTGGAGGGACAACTTGTATCAAAATTGGTGCCAACAAGTTAGTGATCGGAGGGTTATACGGCTCGAGAGCTTCCGCTCCAAGGTTAGAAATGGTTGGTTCCTCTGGATTTGAGTGTTCTCCTCTTGGGGATGGCTTGGGCATAGTTTCTTGCTGCCCGGTCACCTCAAATTACCCTTGTTGGTCAAGTCTTTGCTATAATGGTGGTGACAGTGGCTCCAATGAAACTGACGATAGGACCTAAAGCCTTCACGACCGACGAAGCTTCTGATCTTCCACCTTGTGAAAAGATCAATGACACTATAAGGCTTTTACTAACGTTGAAAACAATCATGCACTAGAAAATTTCCTATGAGATAAAGCAAGCAAACCACTAACTAGTTGGAAGAACAGTTACGCCAACCAAGACTAGAGAAAATTACTGGTGCAAGTGAAACTTGAATATGGAAGCACCCTCAAGGTATACTCTACAAAGCATGGTCCAACGTCTGCCCTAGGTACCGCGGTATACCCCCGCAGTCACCTGTGTAAGTCACTAGAATAAAGGCAACGAGGTTTCTAGTGCGTGAACAGTCACAAGGCAGGTACGGTCGACAGTCGGGTGGACCACAATGAGTAGGGTATCAAGCTTGAAACCTATCGAGGGTATCGAAAGAAAGTGGTCTGGAAGACAACTGAGGACCTCGCACGGATTTGAGATCCATGAAGCTCTGTGGCAAATGAAACTGACAAAATCCCATGACAAGTCCTCTATATGCATTCCTCACTATGCTTGGTCTGACTTTGGAGGGGTTATATCCGCTACCTTTCCACACACGACCTTGTGTTTATCCTCTATGTTAGAGGGGGGTCCTAGATAACTTTCACATTTACTGGAATTTTTACACTCCCTAGATCAGACTCGTATGTTTTTTTTATAGTCTTGAAGAGTTTCCTCTCCAACATAAATCAAGGCTCTAGCCTAGACTAGTTGATGGACCCTACAAACATAAAGTCTAATTGATTTTAATTAAGAGTTAATTTTAAGTGGCTTGTCTTAATTCAAGGAAATAGAAATGAAACTAGTGGTGTGTTTTGAGAGACAGAGGAGAAATAAACAAATACTGAAAGAAAAATTACTTCTTTTTGACAAATAAAGATTTGCAAATTAAACTCTTTAACCAACTTTTTGTAACTACTTTTTCTAAGATCTTTTAAAAAAAAAACCCAAAACAAAATTTCGCTCGACTACGAGCTACTTAATGTTCTAAGCATTCAGTAAAGAACTTAAGAAAAACACTATTTTTTCTCAATAAGCAAAAACAACTAACCTAACTACTTTACCAAACAAAGAAATGAAAATATTTTTATTTTTATTTTTTATGCTTTAAACAAGAGACTTGAAATAAATTATTTTTCTTTTTCTTTAAAGAAAGTAAAAGGGAAAAAGTGAAGACAAGACAAGGCCAATAGCTGACTTCTGGCCTACTGCGGATCATAGGGAGTCACTGACGATACCAAACAGGATGATCAGAAAAGACTCACAGACTCGTCTAAAGCCCTTTCAAAGAAAACACAAGAAATATTGAAAAAGATAAGCTAAACTGACGTCAAACCTAGGCTATAGATTGTAACAACAGAGACTAATACTTGATCTAGAAAACCCCTGAGAAGTATGACTTCAATCGAGGAAGAGGTTGACTGCCTCTTCTTCCAGAAAAGTTTCTTGACACAGACACACTACTGACACTTAAGAAACTTGCGTATGTACGTGGGTTGTCTAAAGGTAGGGCATGTATGCACGCGTTCAGACCCACTACATGCTGCGTACACCTTTGTAAATTCACACACAAAAAAGAAAACACTAGGTAGGATGATAGGGCAGGGAGTACTGGTATGGAAGACCAGAATCCCTTAAAGACTCAACAACTTACAAAAACTCAAAAAACTTAGTAAAACCAATTAAAACACCCAAAAACTATCCCCTAAAACCCTCGAGGCTTCCCCAGTATGGTCGCCAGTTTTTTTATAGCAGGAAAACCCCCCTATGGACTACACTAGGTTTCAACATGTAGGCATATCTAACCGTCTAAAAGTCTCCTACTTTTTAATAACTACCCTGAATATACCCCACATTCATGCATAAAATACAAAGTGAAAAGATCCGATAACTCTACCTTAAACTCCGCGTCCGGTGTTGATCCTTTCATGTCCGATTGCTCCTCGACTACAAGTCTCCTCCCAAGGCTGACCTGCATTCACAAACAAAAAAACAAGGAACTAAGAACATGCATATTATATATGAATTAGTGGGTTAGATGTCATAATAAAACATAAATCAAACATAAAGATTGAACACATCATATTTCGGGACAAAAAAAGTAATCCTTTTATTGATATCACAAAGTTTACTTACAATGAGATCGATGACTACTCCTCGTACCTAGTTCTAAATACTCTTCACCAAGCTCCAACTATGCTTCCATGTATCTTTCTCCTCTCACACTCTCTCTAGGGACTGGAATAGGCTTATAATGGGGGAAAAAGGCAAGTATGGGCAATTCTGGTACAAAACTCACAAGGTGGCTGCAAATTCTTGGGGCAAGGAGGGGATGTGAAACAGGTAGAGTTTCACTGTTCTTATTCTTATGTTTGGAATGAGACCCCAACACCTCCTTTTATATGAAAAAAGGATGGTTATTCGGTTGGGTAAAGGGCTATAAGTGGTGGGACAGTTGGGAAACTACCCAATAGCCCGTAATCTCAACGAATTCCTTGCAAATGTTTATTTTTTACAACTTTTGTGAGTATATGCGGGCTGTAGTGGTGCAACTAGCATACATACACAGGAAGTAATGGTGCATCTAGCGTACATACATGGGCAATAATGGTGCAGGGTGAGTACATCTTAAAAAATAGTGTTTTTAAGAAGAGTTGCATAGTGATGGCTTGGTAAAAATAGTAAGTAAGAGGGCCTGATGCCAGGTATGCATGTTTGGTGCAATTTAGGGTTATAATAATATGGGATGGGAATGAAAACTAAAAAACACATCCATCCATATATATTTCAAAGTTCTATTGGAGCAAAAGTACAGGACAAAGTACCAGAAGATCTACAAACACTTCATGGCCCCATTATATGAGTTTATCTTCTACACACCTACCCCATGCATGACTAACAAAGAAATAGTTGTTTTCAAGAGGATAAGGGATTAGTACGTAATGTATCACGACACTTATATAAGGATATATGGTGCTATGAAAGACCCTCATCTCCTTCCTTGATTTGTAGTAGACAAATTGGTACTCTAGGAGGTGTCTTATCAAATAATGATCAATGGAATTGGAGGAATGCTCTATTAAGACAAGATGGAAATATGGCCACCACTCCTGTTATTCATTGGATCCTAATCCTATTTGACCACCAAGCGATCCCAAGAGGAAGTAAATATCCTACTAACATACCATTTCAGAGAAGAAATTTTCAGGAGGAATGACCCAAAGAAGGTCATTAAAGAGCATTTCAACAAACTAGGGCTGCCCTGGGAGTACACATAAATTTTTTGGGAAGAGGAATAAGTACACTGTAACACTATAAATTACTTTGTAAGCCTCTTCAAAATATGGGTCAGACCCTTAGGGAGGATTGCAGATGAAGAAAAGGGACGAGAAGAGGAAAAAAAGAAAGCAGAAAAAGAAGTAGAAATAACATATTCTTCTACTACATCTACACAGTCCAGATTTGCAGAGGAGGAGGAAACATTAGAAGATAGGAAAATAAGAGATAATGAAAAGGTTCACAAGAAGAATAATGATGCCTCAAAAATGAAAAGGAATACTGAAGCTTAAAAAGCTAAATCTAAATTCGATGCAACAACTACAACAACAACAGTCGCAACTAAAGAAAAAGCAAAGGCATATTCCTAGAAGGAGGTTGAGCAAGAGTAAACAATTGAAAAATCCATAGCACAAGCATCAATAGTAGTGGAAGTGATACATAGGGAAGCCAGGGAATCTGCAATCAAATCATAAGAATAAGAACAAAGGACAAAGGAAGAGGAAGCCATAAACAATGAGATAGTCCCAATGGACACTGACCTACTAGAGATATTCACAACTAGAAATAGTGGTCAATACAAAATTGGTGGGATGGATATGGGATTCTAAGCCCCTTTTAAAGTAGCATAAGTCCCCAAATTGAAGAAATTCACCTACGACAAGGCTTCAGGAAAAATCATGCAAGAATAGGTGAAGAAGGTTCCTACAATGAGAGAAAACCTGATCTCAGTTGTTACATAGAACCTTGTAACTAGAGCTATTAGAGAAGACCCCATTTCCATATCCTCAACTAGATCTTCCTTCATGACTTCCACATAAGACAATGTATGAAACTTGTGCCAGTAGAATCTGGAGAAGGAAGCAAGAATCAAGGATCTTGAGGAGAAGCTTCAACAGGTAAAGGTCGATGAGGGTAGTCTAAAAAGATTCAAATTTAGCATGGTAAAGGTCAGAACTGAGCTTGAGGAAGCCATAATTGATATGTTTTATCACCTACACATGTTCCAATATATGGTCACTACCATCATAAATCAACATGGCAGGGTGCAAAATAAACTCACACAGTTCAACACTATCCAAGAGGGCATGAACAATATTGATACATGGATTGCAGAAATATCGAATGCGCTAGTCGAACTCTATCGTCCCTCAGCCATGTGTTATCACACTAAGTTGCCTTGGGTCTTTTATCCCTTAGGTTTAAATTTTTATCCGTTAGGCTTCAAATTTGCTTTATTTTTCTTTGTGTGATTTTCTTAGGTTAGCTTGAACAAATAAAGACTTGGGTTTTGGCGCATTTTTGGCCCTCACATAGATTTTAAGCCTAAAGGTTCATTTTATGGCTTATGATTTTTGACTCACCTCATGACTTGACACTAAGAATAAACTATCCCATGAACTTCATGAATTGACATGTCACTCTTTCCATTCATACCTTTTATCCTTTCCATGTTGTCCCTATGTCTAATTAAAGGTGGGTCAAATCATTCTTTTTGAAAAAAGGGCGCTACCAACTCACTAGGAGTTTTCGTAGCACACTCCTTGTCCTTTATTCCTTGCCATGATTCATAATTATTCACTGAGGTCATCATCTAACTTGTTTTCAACACCATGTTTCGTTAAATATGGATATTAAGATTTAGTTTTTAATTAGTTTGATAACGGTTTTGAATATTTGAATTTTCTCAAACTTGACATTGTTGAAACCGCTAGTTCAGACTAGTTGTAGGCAGCGCTACAGGATCAAATGGTAATGCTAATTTGGAAGATGAGGTGGTCATGGTGGTTTCCTAACCAGTTGCAGAGCCTTAAACTATCAATTACTCCTCTAGGTATTTCGTGAGCTCCCTCCATTGCATATAAAATTCTTGGGATATCTATTGCCTGAGTTTTGGTAGCAACTGATTTTGCAAATCACTCCCTCCTTCATCCCTCTGCATACATAATTTCCCTCTCACAAACTTGCAACCATTGTCATTTGGTTTTCATATATCAAAAACACAAATTCATTCTTTTCTTGAGTTTGAGTGCTCGTACAAACACATGTTCCTTGTGTGCACACTGCGCTACTGAAACCTTGCTACATTTCCCCTATTTTCCCTACACTATATTTTATTTGGATTGGAGTGTTAATTTCTAATATTCAAAGACTCCTGCATCCATGTTTACTTTCACTATATCATCACTCTTCAGCTTGATATCTACAGACAATAAGGGGAGGGGAAATTGCACTTTCTACCTTTCAAAAGCCATCAAAACAGTGTTATGTCAAAACAAGGTGAGTTAGAGGAGAATCTTAGGAGAGAGAAACCATTATTCACTGTCATTTTCTCATTGAAGTATGCCTCTGTTTTCTCCTTTAGCCTTCACTATACCATAACCTTTGATCCCTTTTCTTTACTCATGGAGACATCTCATAAGAAGAAATCTCACAAGGGAGGAACTGTGGTCAGAAATGAACCCTCATACATGCACCTATTTGATGCAGAGCCAATGGTTAGGGATTTTTTTCAAAGGGTGGGATGCCTCTCTTTTTGCCAAAACATGCAGAGGGGACATCCTGAAGTGGAAAGGAATTTTTCCTTACATTTTTATGGCCTTAAGATTAAGGTTGGAGACCTTGAGTTTGAGGTTTCTGAAGCCTCTATTGCAATAGCCACATGGATTCCTAATACTGGTGAGAGATGGTTTAAATCCATGAATTTAAATGATGCCTTCTCTAAGGACTTCCTCAAATTAGATTATCAGACATACAACTTGTCCAAGGGAGTGCCTAGAAGCCATCTAGTTGAATATTTTGACAAGATGTTGAAGATAATCCAAATATACTTTACATGTGAGGGAAGGTTTAACATGTTATACCAATACCATATAAGTCTTTTTCTTCATTTTACTGGTAAAGATGAAATGAATATCCCTTTCTACTTGTTGAGGAGAATGGGGAATATGTCTGATAGAGTCCAAGACAAGTCCAAGGCTTTGGACACTAGTGTATTTCACTCTGGATTGATCAGGATGTTGGTGATGGAAGAATTGAAGAAGATGAACATTCCTTGGGAACAATTTATTGTTTCTTCTCACATGAAATTGGACATAGCTTCTACTCCTTAGTCTAAAATGCAGAGTCCTTTACCATATACTAGTACTTCTCCAACAGGAACAAGAAAGAAAAGAAAGACCAAAGCCATTGCTCAAGAAAAATAATTCATCAAGGAAGTTGAAGAAATAGAGAGGGATGCTTATCATTCTCCATGGAGATATTTTTCACCTCCTTCTGCACCTGAATTGGAATAAGTCCTTTCATCCACTAAAGCCACAACTAAGAAGGGAAGAAAATTTCATTTCTCTTCACCTTCTCCAACAACTAGCGTAAATATCAAGAAGCCTTTCACTAGATCATTAGCCCTCAAGGAGGTTGTTGAAGCAAAAATATTACCCAAGGTTTCAATTCTAAAAGAAAAGAAAGATAAGGGAAAAGGAATTAAGAAGCCTATTCAGGTAATAGACAGAGCCCCTTGTGCAGAATAAAGATAAATATGAATCCATGAAGAATATTATTGAGGTTATCAGCCTCATCACTCCACCTAGTAATCACACTCTCAAAAGGTTTATCAGACAACTCAGGGAGGATAGGAAGGAGGTTTCTCGTTTGAAGGCAGAAAGTTTGGAAGACAAAAGAAAGATGAAGAATCTCATGATCAATTAAAACAAAACCCTTGATCTAGAAAAAATTGTAGCAAGAAGAGCCCAACCTCTCCATAATAAATTAAATAACCTCTATAGGCAAAACAAAGGTTTTCAGTCTCAAAATAGAAAACTCAAGGCATAATTACAACACTTCAAGGATGAATTGGCCCAGAGGAATTTGAATGTTCTGGTAGAATATTCCATTGAAAGAGAGGAACCAATAAGCAAGAAGAGCTCACCTGCAATCAAGAGGACTATCCATGCAAAGGAAAAACATGATGTTGTGATAGAAGGAAGCTCTCCTTCAACAAGGAGGAGTTCTAGGTTGATGAAATAATTGGGGGATATAAGCTCCATTTTTTAGAGTGGTCTCTTTTTGCAAGATTAAGTGATCAAGGATGTATTATTTTTTCCACCTATATAGGAATATATAGGCTCCTAACCTATCATCTCAAGTTTGTTTGTGCTTTTCTAAGGATTAGTCTCATCATACAGAAAGAGCACAGACATTCTGTAATGCCATGGCGTTGCATAATCGTCTATATAGAATGTCTTTCCATTTTTCTACCTAAAGTGTTATGAAAGATCCTAGATGAAGTACAAAGTAGCACTACCATTTCTATAGAACACTACCAAATCTCCTAAGATGAACTTAATAGTGGCGCTACAAATTCTGCAGGACTGTGCCATAGTGGCACTACCAAATCTATATAGTTGTTTTGATGATGGGCGCTACCAATTCTATAGGACCATTTCAACGATGGCGCTACCATTTCTGCAGATTCTTTTTGAGGTGTGGCGCTACCAAATTTGCAGAGGATAATTTAGGAGGGACGCTACGAAATTTAACAATAGGATCGACGCTTCGGAAACTGTAGGCTTGTTTTGGATCAGTGTTATGAAATGTGCAGAGTTATTTTGCAAGGACTCTATAGAACTCACTACCCAATGTGCTACTGAATGGCTCTATGAACTGGCACCTGGAATCAAGGAGTTCAAATTCATCACTCTTTTGGGTGGCCGATGATGTGAAAAAGAGAGAGGATCATAGGTGGCAACATGGTGACAACATACAACTCCTGGAGGACACTTGGCATTGAAATAAATGCACATCAAGCAAGACAATGTCATTTAAATCTTTTTGGATTGGTTGCCAACATGTTTCCTTTTTTATAACAGTTTTTTAAATAGTTGTTAGCACAGGTGTTAGATTGAATAACTGATTTGGAGAATCCTATGGGAGGAAGGCCAACTCACACCTCTAGTTGTTTCTTTCCATTTTTTTTATAAATACATATTCCAAATGATTTAGAGGGTTTGAATATTTGAGTTGGGCTCCCTTATTGTAATATTTTGATTAAGCAGACTGGTTCTCTGGTTATGTATTGGACTTGAGAATTTTTTATTAATATAAGTCAATTTATCTTATTCCATATGGTTTCCTCTTATGCTAAAGTTTTCATGATTGAATGATTCACATGAGATTGTTATGGTTGTATTATGATGAATGTTTGATTATAGTACTGCTATGATGTTCTTCGGTGTTCTTTAAACTTTGAATTCAATAAGATCTTGTGTTTGAGTTTTTACTCCTTAGGATGCTTGAAGACATGATGTCAATAGTAGAACTCTACACTTCCCTCACCAAATTCTTCCTTCTATTCAATTTTACTCCCATTCACTAACTGAAGTTGATCAAGACCTCAATTTCTTGTGCATGCTAGCCTAGTTTTCTAAGTTAAAACATTATTTTTCTGAGTCTTGTCCATTTGACCTTTTAAACACTCATTTACATTTACACATAATCTTATGGGTATTGGGCTTATCCTCTCTGCAATCTGAGGGTGATTCCTAGTGCTAACACCATGGAAAGGAAAAAAAATCATCTATGCACTAGATCTCTGCCAACAAGAAGGAAAAAGTCCAGAAAGAGAAACAAATAGCTCAATGGAAATCCGTTCATGCATACACAAGGAAGTGCAAGAATTGATCAAGACATGCCAACTTCCCCAGCTAGAAGATCTTGGAAAAAACATAGTAACAACAGACCTAATAGAACAACACCTCATTCAACCGACAAAGGTCCATACCATGGTTCAAACATTCATGCTACATTATCAAAAGATATGCAGACTCTTGAAGACAATGTATCTATGCATACGACTACCATAGAATATATTGAATACCATAGACTCATATCTCTATATCATAAGTTGGAAATCTAGAAAGTATACCTTCGAGACAAGAATCCATGAAAAGTCGAAATAGAAAATTTGAAATTTCTATTACCTATACTGTATTTTGTCTTTTCTAAACTACTTCCAATTTTTTCTTTACTTTGTACACATGTCACCAAGTATAGGGAAGATGAACAATTTCTTTAGGGGGAATATAAGAAGTCACGAGGGAGTGGAGAAAAATAGTATAAATATGCGAAGAGACCTGATTTAAAGGGGCTCTTCAAGATTTGTATACACTCTAGAACTCCTTTTGGATAAAATACTTGGTTAATGAATATTTAGAAGCCCTCAGGGCCAGTTTTATGAAATTGAAAACAACTTGCAAGTGTTTCTATTTTGATGTGAACTATTTCAGGAGGAATGTATGCTATTCACATGGATTTTAAGGATGTGTTTTCTTATAGACTATTCTAATGAAATATTTATCTCCTTCACAATTTTGTTACTCCTCTTTATCTATTTATGTTCTGTGTATATGAGTTGTGTTGTATGTGAATAATATAGTTGGAATTTTCTAGTTATAATGTTTTGCATGCATATGTTTCCAACTTTTCATCTTCATATTTACATTGCATAACCATCCACCCTCACCCCTCGTAATAAAAAATGGCAGCAGAGCCAGAATATGGATGGGTATTCTAAACCAAACAATGTACGGTCTAATTGGGACTTTGTACTAGGGAGTAACCCTTACTGTTGTTGGGCCATTAAGACCCGTCAACACAATGATTGGTATATTTCATTTTTGGACTGTCATGAGAGGAGATGATGAGACTTATTCTATAGGGTGGGACAACTCTTATTTTCCAATACCCAGGATCGAGGTAAATAGTGGATTTGCATACTTTGACTTCACTGATATGCCTTGGTAGGATATGGCTCATGGTAGTGGGTTTATCCCTTACAAGTGTTTCAATTTGGGGTTCCAAGAGAGGATAATGCAATTTAGAAATGATGGGAAGACAATTATCATCAAAGTGGCATAGAGTCAGCATGGTGGTTTCTTTCTAAAATTATCTTGGGACCCTGGGATTACACGGTTTGGTAGTTCAGTTATTGATTGAGAGGGGAGAGCTAGTTGTTACTTTCAGGAGTTTTCTCATATGGTTCTTTGGGTTGGTTCCCTAGAATATAAATTATTAGAAGGGTTGATCTAGTTTTTGCAGTGTATGATTGTTGTATCTATCAATAGTATTCAAGTGGCCTCTTGTGTTAGTACCTTGCAGGAAAATGCTTTGAGCAGAGGTTGCTTCACATCTTCCAGGTTGGTTTGGGACCCTAGGATCATTCTCAGTTTCATTTTGGTTCAACTTATTGATCATAGGGTTGTGATGGAATTTCTTGAGGATAAGAAATCTTTGGGAAGGGAGGACTGTAATGTCCCCATTTTTGGATTCCTTGCTTTGCAGTTGGAGATGACCTTATGGGTTATAGTCAGCCCGACCAGAGGGGTAATTTGAGGTTAACAGTGAGATCAAGAATTTTGGAGGAGTTATATGATGCATTCATAGTTCTTCTTATCATCTTTCATCACCGAGATCATTTCTACGCAGTCAGATTTTGATTTCATTGTATTTCGACTGTTCCCATAATTTTAGAGTATTATTGAGCATAATTTAATAGATTACACTAAGGTTATCATTTTAATAAATTATCTAAGAGGGGTACCTCGGTGTAATAGCTTGTTGGAATCAAAATGAAGAGATTTAAATGTTGGATATGATGAAAAGTGACCTATAGAGCCCATAAATACTTTAAAGTCAAATCAATCATTTTTTGGAGTATAAGGGTTAATAAATTAATAAATATATTTTACTAAATATAAATTAAAAATTCACTTGAGGGTAAAAAGGTAAAAGGATCGACACAAAGTTAAAAGGGCCAACAAAAAGGTGAAAGATGAGATAAAACAAAGATGAGAGCTCATTCTCTCATTATGTTGATGATTATTTCTTATATTGATTTGGAGAGATCTTTTTAGCCTTTGGGGTTTGGAGTGAAACTCTTGTTTGGATTGGTTTCGATGGTGAAATATTCCACCCTAGATGATCAATTTTTTTGTGGTGAAATATACCACCCTAGCCATTTGTTTGGGAAACCATCTTGGTTTTCCACTTGTTTATATTGTGAGGAAAAAATCCATCTTTTTGCAGCAGTTTGGGGGTTTGTGGAAGACAATTTCACTTTTGGAGACTGAGTTTCTATAGGAGGCCAATTTTATCCTTGAAGGGGGCCAAAATATCCTCTTGTAGAAGTCATTTTTCTTTGGGGAGGGTGCGTCTGCTAAGGAAGTCTGTATTTATCCTTGAGCAACTGATTTCCATTTATGTGGGCCAAGTTCTCATCATGCAGGCTGAGCCTTCATTGTGAGGGATGAGTTTCTCCTATGGGGCTGATTTCTTCTTGAAGAGAGAACATATTTCTTTGGGAGGGATGAATATTCTATTATAGAGGTTGATTTTATTGTAGAGAAGTAGCATTCATCTTGGTGGAGGCTGTGGCTCTTCTATAGAGGAATATTTTCAATGGACAGGTAAATCTGAACCTCCATATTACCATGCATTGTAATAGGTCAGAAATAAATAATAAAATGAGATCCTTTTGTGGTGTTTTCCTTTTTTTTTTTATAGTGATTTAGTTGAGCTATTTCCTTTGGTAATTTTCTATAATATTTTGCATGCAATATGAAAACTTTATTTGTAATAAAAACCTCAACCATCCATTGAAAAACCACATGAAGAAAACCAAACAAAAAACCATAAACACCACAACAAAAATAAGAGGTATTTTATAGGGGATTGGAACCTACAACCTAAGTGTTTGACAAAATTCACCAACTATAAATACACATAAATTACTAAAACAACCAAATGAGGGGGTTTAATAGTGGATTTTGATCATATCAACAAAGTGTTTATCAAAATTCTTGAGCCAACAACACACTCAAAACATAAAAACAATAGTAAAGGGGACATTATAGTGAGTTTGGGGTATACAATCAAAGTGTTTGATGGAAGTCCTAGACATAACTAACACTAAATTATTGCAGCATTGAGTAGTAATTTATAACAACCACAAGGAGGGACATTACATAGAGTTCAAAATGATGGATGAACTCGAAAGTTATGAGATTGATGGTGTCATGTTGGATCTAGGATTTGATGTTAATATCTCACCCAAGAAGTCATGATAATTGATGGGTAAACCAAATTTGTTCTAGTCACCCATCCAAATTTTATTCGCCAATTAGTACAAAATATACCCTTTAGGTCGACCAGAGCAAGTCGATGTGAACACAGAGGGGGTGAAGATGAAGGAAGACATTGAAGTGATAGAGATAATGGACAATTATGATCCATACCCAGCCTTGCTTGGTATTTATTGGGCCTTCTACAACAATGTTGTGTTGAATCTGAAGAAGAGACATATGTTATTCAAGACAAACACCCTATGCATGATCACACCATTGGATACAAATGAATGGGACATACACAATGATATGGTAGATGAGGATGCATGGAGATCTGTGATTGAAAATATTTACAATATATAAAGGTGCAAAGAAGATTACATCTATCCCACAACAAATGGAGAGTTTATTTGGAGGAAGGTGAATTCATATGATATCAATTCAAAGGACTCAATGGAGAAGTGGAAACATAATATGTATGATGTCTCTACATGAAGATGCGCAAGGATAAATAAAGTGGTACACTTGATTGGTTCTGAGATATGTTATGCCTCAAGGTTTTATAGAATGAGGTCGATAGAAGAATTCATATTACAAATGGAAAAGACTATTCCATAATATCGAAGGGTTTAGGCCATGGATTCCATAATATGGGGAACACCTACGCACTAGTGGGTGACACATTGCACAAACATATAGGACTAGGAACATGTGGTGGAGTTTATAAAGGTCATATTCCAACCCATCTATGAATTTGAATTGGCTAATAAGTATAAGGAAACTGAAGATCCTCAAGAGAATATTCACTACTACAAACTTCATTGGACTACCAATAATATTCCTTGTAGCCAATGGGTCCACAGGTTCATTCATACTATGGATATGGTTCTTTTTATCACAATATTTGTACTTGAAAAAATCCCACCACAAGATCCCCAATTCTTTCATAACTATGGAATAAACTACTACTTTCACCTAAGTAGGATCTTCCCTCATTTTAGTGATGGAGGAGGTCGACCACAAGGGATGCTTTCCTAGTGACCTCAAGGGATTGAATAAAAAGTTTAGTTTCCAAGCCTACCTCCCCCTATCTTGATCACCTGCTAGTTGGTATAGGTCTAAGGAGGAAAGAGATGTTGCAAAGGATATTGTTGTACCTACCTGGAACAAGAACAATTTGCAGTGTATATATCATAATTACCAAGCTACAATATGCAACAATGACCTCTCTAGAAACTAAACAAGTTATATTGGTATGGTTGTTGAAAATTACAATAGTAAAAAACTTTATGAAAAAAATGAATGATTTGAAACAACAACAAGAATTTTTTCTCAGAAAAACCACAATTGACCATAAAAAGTAAGCAATCAACCAATAGAATATTATCCAATTGTTAGAGGTGATGTTGGGCACAGACCCAGTTTGGGAGAAAATCACGACATGAGAGAAATAAAACTAGCAGGAAAAGAAACATGCATAAAGAAGATGCGCATGAAGGAAAAACAACACGTGTAAAGAAAATGCACATGCATGAAAAGAAACACGTGTAAGGTAGATGCACATGCAGGAGAAGCAACACGTGCAAGACACATGTGGATGAAAAAGATGGAAGCATGTAAGGTGCACATGAAAGAAGACCTAGCCATGATAGGTTTACGGTTTTTGTAAGAGAATGTAATCGTTGGTAATAGAAATATGTATAAGTAGGTACCTAGGAGGTCTAGGTGGGGGTTTTGGTGTGGTTGGTTGTTCGTGTCGTAATATGGTTCCTTTTTGGTTGAGTATTGTTAATGTGTCATTCGATAAGAGAATGAAATTAAGTTTGATTTGTTTTGTAAGTTGTTGAGATGAGGAGAGGAAATAATGGGGGATCTTGAGGGTTATATCACAGGTTGAGGAGACTGGTGTGATCTAGTCCACCTCATTGTAGATCTCGACCCACATATAGGGAATTGTAAAGTGCAAGGCGCCGTAGTTTTGGAAACACTATAATAAAAGAGCAGAGCAACCAAATATTTGTGTATGTGGCCCAGGAGGGGTGAACCATGGTATGCCATGCGTTATGAGATTGAATGTTGTGTGTCTCCTTTGTTGTTAATGATTAGATGTTAGATGGATGCATGAATGAATTAGTTAGATCTGTTATTTCAAATGCATGAATAAGAATGGCAGATTAATAAAGGTAAGCTAAATGTTAGATTAAAAAAATGAAGATAATAGAGCTTAATCCCATATCCCCACTCATTTCTAGGATGCAAGAACCTGAGCATTGCAGCCACCCATAAGAACTATCTTGGGTGAGATTTCACAGTGCACCTTGTGTATTGCGTTTCCTTCTAGTTTACTAGAGGGGCCGATAGTTTTAGAGGGTTTTTGTTGGAAATCATAGTAGACCTGAACCTGGGTCATCCCGAGAGTGGTATCACGAAGGGACACTAACCAACAAATGGTTTCATTGTCTGTTGGAATAGAAAGTGATTGAGTGAATGAGATCTGTTGAAGAATCGTGAAAAGAATGTCAGATCTGGTGAGAAAACATTAAGAAGAATCACGATATAAAAGGGGATGTTGAGACCATGGAACCCAACGAAGGCGGATATCAAGAGTTGCAGAGATAGAGAGTTGGTTGAAAACAAAGGAGATGGAATTTGCACAGAAATATAACATAAACCCGAAGTTAACACCGTGCAAATATTTGGACAAGTATGTATTTAACGACTTGCATGTAGTATTTTTCTGTGATTTCTCACATGTCTTGCAGGAGTGGATATTGAGGTTGAAATAAGACCACCCTACAAATCAGATCAAATAGCTAGAGTGGAATTTTGTGGAGATCGTGCAGATACAACAAGTTGACAATAAATTCACACAAGCAATAGTTTTTTGGTTAGACATCATTGTTGCAGGATTTATCACAGAATTTTCAGTAGATACCGCGAAGTCTTATAATGCAGCAGAGCAAGAGTTCCTGAAAAGACATAGAGGTAGGTATATCATGTTGTTGTATACTTCCATCAAGATGTTACTATATAACAATGATCCAAATGGATGTTAGTGGCCTCCCACCTATTCCAACTGGCTCATTTTGGCAATTTTCCAGTTTGACAGTTTTTTCCTAGTTTTTAGGTCCCTGACTTCTAGGGATGTTTTGAGGCCCTAAATAACGATTTTAGGGCTCACCATAGTCAAGTTTTACATGAATACAAAGTATAAAAACAACATGTGTAGTCCTCAAATATACCTTTCTAATGGTTTATCGTGCGCCTAAAATGAAGATCGTATGCAAAAGTTACGACCCTGGGAATTTGATGTACTAACTTACCCAAACGGGGCCCACATGACTTTCGACACTTCATCTCCTAGGGTTAGGTTTTTGGATGTATAGGGTTTTTGACATTTTTGTTTATTGTAAAAATTCCTTGAGAGCCTCATTGTAATCATCTTCTGGCGAATGAGCACAACCGTCACATCTCTTCTCAGAGATAAGCCACCACCATTCTAGCAAGCTTGTTTTTTGTTGCATTTTATAGTTTCAACCTATTTCCTTATTGAATAGACACCGATTTTAATATATATCTGTTATTCTGTGTTAAGCATATTTTGATAATAATATGTATTCATTTCATTTTTCTCATAAAATCTGGATCAGTGGTATCATAGAGGTTTGCTCCTTATCTTTCTTAATGCATGTCCCCAACGAGGTTGGGGTACAAATAATTGGGTCTCGAGCTTGTTTCTCTCGAGGAAAAAATATCTTGCACGCCCAAATGACCTCTCACAGTGGGTGAATAGAAAGATGATGAGACATGATATCCCTTCAAAATGTTTCTCGAGGAATCCCTCATGTAATAGAGGAACGAGATGATGGATATTTTTGCATAAATCATTCAACAACTACAAACATGCGACACATCTTCCTCAAATGGAGGCACCACCCCCTTCAAGGTAAAAATCAACTTCAATATTGATCAGAAAGTTCTTTCGGATTTATCGCATAGGTTTTTTGATTTTCGATGTTTCAGACCAAACTAGTGTAGTCCATCATTAGGAAAATGTTTTCTTGATGATGGACCACACTAGTTTGGTCCGAAACGTCGAAAATAAAAAAACCTTTGCAATAAATCCGAAAGAACTTTCTGATCAAAACAATGGTCGCAAAAGACTTAGAACAGAAAAAATTCAATATTCCTATATTTGAAGGTCAAATAGACGTAGATTCTGTAGAAAAATCATTGAATCTACTAGAAGGGTATTTCTCTTTCCAGAACTTCTCAAATAAAGAAAAGATTACTTTTGTGCTCCTCAAAATCATTCCCCATGTCAAATATTGATGGGAAAATTTCTATGAGAAGAAGCAAATAGAGGAACCCTCATTATTTACAGTCATGGTCACCTCAGAGTCCTTTAAGGATGTTATTAAGGAACAATACTACCCTATTGAAAGTTATGACGACCTGTATACAAAATGGACCACACTTCGGCAGGAAAGAGACCAAGTAGTGCCCAAGTTCAAAAATATCTTCCATAACTTACGCACCAAGATGGGTATCAAATATTCTGAGTGACATCTGGTGCTCAAGTATCATGAAGGTTTGCATCGATACATATAGGATGAAATCTATTTTCTGGACATCTCATCCTTGGGCACAACCTACCGATATGCTGTCAAAATCAAGCAGAAGCTCAAACAAAATACGTGACAATTTGGGCCTGGGAACCCCTCACAAAAAAAGCCACGAAAGGGTGGCCCCAAACCGTAGCACAAAGGACAGAGCAAAGATGGATTACTTCAAGACAACCAGTCCAGGAAGCAAGAAAATAAGGACACCGGAAAGACAAAGAAAGATACTTGGAAGTGGTGTGACTTCCATAAGAGCCCTTGGCATAAAATTGTTTATTGATGCTCAAAGAAGTTGCTGGTGGTTGAGGTGAAATCCTCTGAATCAGATGTGGGTTTTGACTCTGAGTTAGAACCAGAAAGGGGGAGACAGATCATTGATGCAGAACTGAGTGCTAGCATTGTTACCACCAAGCTCCATCCTAGTGAACCAAACAAGCCAGAGGAAGGAGAATGCATTTTTCATTCACAAATGTGGGTGAAGGGTACCCCGCTACACTTCATTATTGATATCAGTAGCTAGAAGAACCTCATCTCAGTAGAGGTTGTCAAGCAAATCGCCCTGATGACAATGCCTCACCTGCAACCCTACACCATCAGATGGCTCTGCCAAGGAAGTGACATCCGCTTCATCCAACAACATCGCCTGTCATATGACATCAAGCCCTTCAAAGACGAGGTATTGTGTGTTATTTCCCCTATAGAAGTTTGTAATGTTATTTTGGGACAACCATATTTATGGAAACACCATGCTATATATGATTCTTGGCCTCGCAGTGTTATTATTACTTTGAACCATAAATTGTACAGGATACTGGAGGCAGTCCCACCTAGTGCTATTTCCTTGATCTCTTCCAATTAATGTATGAAGGTCATCTCTTATATGAGTAAGTTTGTCTTCTTTGTGATTCTCTCTCAGAATGAGCGAAAGATCACAGCCACATCCAAGGTCTCCGTGACCGACCTCTCCACACAACAGAAGCAAGTGGATAAGGTCATGGAAGCATACTCAGATATCTTATCCTCACCTACCGGGGTAACTCTACACTATCAGGTCAAGCACCCCATCGATTTGACCCCCGACACACTGCTTCCCAATGGGCCAGTATACCACCACTATCTATTAGAGAATGAAGAGATTAAGCAACAGATCCAAGAACTTCTCCACAAGGGGCACATCCATCCCAGCTCATCACCTTGCGAGAGCCCAATAGTGTTGGTACATAAGAAATATGGAACCTAGAGACTCTTCATTGATTACTAGGCCCTGAATAAAATCACAGTCAGAAACTGGTACTCAATTCTTTGAATCGATGATCTCCTTGATTAGCTCATGGGGGAAAAATACTTTAGTAATATTGATTTGAAGTTTGGCTACCACCAGGTCCCGATAGAACATACAGATGTATGGAAGACCGCTTTCAAGTCAAAGGAAGGTATTTTTGAATGGTTGGTCATGCCCTTTGGCTTGAAAAATGCTCCAGCGACTTTAATGAGGATGATGGATGATATCCTGCGACCATTCACCAATACTTTTGTAGTGGTGTATCTAGATGACATTCTCATTGACAACAAGACTTGGGTAGAACACTTGCAACATATTCAACAAGTTCTACACACCCTGTTACATCACAAGCTATACACCAACTTGAAAAAATTCTCCTTCGGCATGGACATGGTCCATTACCTAGGCTACATCATTGATCAACATAGTGTACATGTGGATCCATCCAATATCTAAGTCATCCATGAATGTCCAGCCCCAACCACACTCACTGAGCTTTAGAGATTCTTGGGCCTTGCCAATTTCTACCGCAGGTTCATGTTGGGATTCTCCCATATTGCATGGGCCCTCAGCCAAGTAACCAGGGGTGGTGGTAAGGCTAATTTTGTGTGGGGCCAGTCCCAACAACAAGCGTTCGATGATTTGAAGCAACACTTGTGCTCATGCCTAGTACTTTCACTACCGGACCTGCAAAAACCCTTTGAGATCGAGACAAATGCTTCAGACTATGTTGTGGGTGTCGTTCTCACTCAACACGACCACCTCATGGCCTATCATAGTGAGACACTATCAGATGTTGTCTGTAAGTAACCTACTTACGACAAATAAATTTACTCCATTGTGCAAGCCTGTCTCCAATGGAGACATTACATTCTTGGGAAGGAGACAGTCATCTAAATTGATCATAAGCCATTGTAGTTCATGCAGACACAAGGCAAATTGCAGAATGACCGCAATCAGAAGTGGTCCACATACTTGCATCAATTCCACCTCAACATCAAGTATAAAACATGAAGCACCAACTACGTCATTTATTTCCTCAATAGACCTCCATTCATGATACTCACCATGGTGCTAGACTCTTGTGGCCATGAGACCTCTTGATGGCCTCAACTCTATGAGATAGACTTGGACTTTTCCACCACCTACCAAATGTTGGGCACAAATGCAATTTTCGCTAATTTTCATCTTTAGGATGGGCTATTGTATCGTCTGGGCCACATCTATGTTCCATCAAGCGATCGAGAGAAGATGATATGGGAATCCCACTACATTCGGGTGGTAGGATACTTCGACATTGAAAAGAAAGTGGAAATGTTGCAGAAACATTTCTACTGACTGAAACTTCAACAAGAGGTCAAGAACTATATCAGGTCCTTCACTGCCTGTGCTATTTCCAAACCGACCACTAAGAAACAAGTCCTGTACACCCCTCTTCCTACTCTTGATAGGCCATGGGAATCCATCTCCAAGGACTACATGTCAAGCTTCCCATCCACCAAGCGGGGAAATGACTGTGTTTTTTTGGTTGTTGATCACTTTTCTAAGATGGCGATTCTGGCCGCCTTCAAGAAGAGAATCACAACAGAGGCCACTACCAAGATCTTATTTGAATGAGTCTGGGTACATTTTGGAATCCAACAAACCATTGTATTAGATCGATATAGTCAATTTATTAACACATTCTGGTCGAGCCTCTGGTCATTGCTGGACACCAAGCTCAACAAATCCACAACCTTCCACCCCCAGACAGATGGCCAAACCAATGTCATAAATCAAATGATCATGCATATCCTGCACATGTATAATTCCAAGCACCCTCACACATGGGATGATAGTCTTCCCTATGTCCAGCATAGATACGACCAAGCCTTGCATAGATCAACTAGCCAGAACCCCTTTCAGGTGGGGTTGGGATTCCAACCATTGGGTCTCATAGATTCTTCACTACCCCTTGCGATCACCTCGGTCGACTCATCTCCTTCTCCAACTAAAGCTAAAAAATCCACCCAGTTCATTGAGAGGATCCAACACATTCGCCAACAGGTTCATCATATCCTACATAAGTCCAATGATAAGTACAAGCAACTCCATGATCAACACTGGGTTCCACATAAGTTTCAGGTGAGTGACAAAGTTTGGTTGCATTTGCAGAGAGAACACCTTACCATACCCCATCAGAAGCTCTTCCCACTCCATTATGGGCCATACACCATCACCAAAGCTATGGGTGATAATTCTTTTGAGCTCAAAATTCCTCCTTTCCTTGTTCTACACCCAGTGTTCAATGTGGATCTCCTTCGACCTTATTTCCCACCATTATTGGACACCTTAGAGATAGTAGAAAAAATGACACCAAAATAGCTCAACCCTGACTGCATACAACAAGCATCCAATTATCATATTGTGGGAAAACAGGTCAAGGGCATGCACCAACAAAGGATCCAACTTTATTGAGTTGTCAAAACAGGGCAATGCCTACACCAAGGCAAATGGCTCACCCGAGGCCAAATTTAGAAGAAATTTCCTCATCTAATGGGGGCACTCAACGCAATGGATATCATTGTTTCATAAGGGGGGAGGAATGATCCATATGTATTTCGGTGGCCTCCCACCTATTCCAACTGGCTCATTTTGGCATTTTTCTAGTTCGACAGTTTTTTCCTAGTTTTTGGGTTCCTGACTTTCGGGGCCATTTTGAGGCCCTAAATAATGTTTTTGGGGCTCTCCATAGGAAAAATGTGTAGTCCTTGGATATACCTTTCCAATGGGATATCATGCACCTAAAACATAGATCATATGCAAAAGTTACGACCCAGGGAAGTTGATGTACTAACTTACCCAAATGGGGCCCACATGAATTTTAGCGCTTCATCTCCTAGGGTTAGGTTTTTTGATGTATAGTGTTTTTTACATTCGTTTTTATTGTAAAAATTTCTTGAGATCCTCATTGTAACCATATTCTGGTGAATGAGTAAAACCATCACATCTCTTCTCAGAGATAAGCCACTGCCATTCTAGAAATCTTGTTTTCCGCTGCATTTTACAGTTTCATCTTATTTCCTTATTGAATAGAAACCAATTTTACTGTATATTTGTTATTTTGTGTTAAGAATATTTTGATAAGAATCTGTATTAATTTCATCCTGCGCATAAAATCTGGATCAAACTGTTGGATTACTTAGAGGGGGGGTGAATCAATAATAGAGCAATTTAATCCTTTCTCACCATAAAATACAAGTGTTATATAAATGTAGCATTATCATCTAATAATTGCAGAGTAAATAAACAATGAAAAAATGAAAATTCATACACATACATAGTACAACAGTGTTTTTATGTGGAAACCCAAAGTGGGAGAAAACCACATAATGCTTTTTCTTATATGTCTTGAAGAATTACATTCATTGGAAGCACCAACTTCCTTTGTTTTCTAGCTACAACTGGACGGAGGATCCAACCCCTTAATTTATTAGGCTACAACATGAGGGAAGCTCCAATTCCCCAATTCTCTGGCTACAACTAGAAGGGGGATACAACCCCCTATGTTCTCCAGTTACAACCAAAAGGTGGATACAACCACCTGTCCTTGCCCCATCCAACCACCCTGATGTGTAAGTAGAATGATGGAACCACTGTCACACTATCACTGTGATATATATTGTTGTAAACCTGTACCAATCAACCTGTAATCAACCTGTACCATAAACAAGTGCATCAACCATGCACCAACCTGTACCTCAACTTGTACCATAAACAAGTGCATCAACCATGCATCAACCTATACCAAACCTGTACCATGATCAAGTGCATCAACCATGCACCAAACCTTTACAAATAACCTGTCACAACAACCTGTTCAAACAACCTATCAAAAAAACATGTCTCATCAATCTTATCGACCAAATCAGATCTACTCACCAAGATCAATCACCAAGACAAATCTTAAAGATGTGCATCAACCAAGCATAACACAACAACTCATAATCATTACCAAGATCAATATGTGCTTCTAATAATATTCCAATACAAGTATGCTACATCATCCATAAACCATGTGTCAACAATACTACTAACAAGTGCCTCTAACCATGTACAAAGTATGTACCAATCATTTATCAACTACTCATCAACTATGACTCATCAAGATTTACCAACATCATCAACTATACACCTCATGTATGTGCCAACTCATCAACTACAACCATCTACCCAACATGTACCTCAACCAAAAGCCCTCATCAATTTAATCATCCAAATATGATTTATAACTCTATAATAGACCTGGTGTATATGATCACATACCTACAAACCTTCCTTAACTTTAACAACAAGAGACTAGCATTTTCATCAAACTTTACTTTAGTCTCACATGACTAGTTTTGGATTTGTCAACAACCCTAACTTGCAATAATCATAACTATGTACCTGTAATGAATAAAGATCTAAAAATAGTACACAATGTTCTTTAGCATGTTTTGTGAAATTCCTTCAGGTGTCACTACTTGGAACCTCTCAGAAAATGAGTTATAGAAAAAATGGCATACCTTGTTGAATTCTAGCTTATTCTAGAGAGCGAACTTGTAGAGTGTGCCCCACATGGAATATCCATATATAAGAGTATTTCATTAAAATATATCAAAACTCATACCATTATCCATCAAACAAACTTGGGTCCATTACCCAAACCTAGGTTCCCCAACTTCTCATGGCCATAACTATCTAACTATGAGGAGTTATTTGACATTCCACATACCATTGGAAATGGAATGACATTTACTATCCATATAGAATAGTCTTACCTTCAAATTTATTAAAACTCATAGCATTATGCATGAAAAAACCTTGGGTCCATTACCCAAACCTTTGTTTTACCAGACTTTCTCCAAGGGTTGACATCAATCTACAATATCACTCTCCAATGGTTGACATCAATGAAACCAACAATCCATACCAACTATTGATCAACCTAAGCCAACTGTCTGACACAAACGAAGGTGTAATGACAATGGAATCAAACATCTAAACTTCCTTGCGTTCATGGGGGAAGGGGGGAAGCACTGACAAGATATAGAGAAATGGAGGAAGATATGGATAAAGGAAAGAAGGAGGAGTCATTGGATCCAATCATGATGGAAGAAGACCATATCAAGAAGATCATGTCAACAGCTGGAAGAACGCGTAGTGGAGTACCCTACCAATACAGTATGAACAATACGAAGGGATCCGTAGTCATGAGGGAAGTCTTGGAAAGTGATGAAGAAGAGGTAGAGGATATCTAGGTTGTGGAGAAGATTGAGGAAATCATTTGTGCAACATATGAAATGAAGAAAAGAGGTCCAAGAGAAGAAACCAGAAGTAGAACTCCTATCCATATCAGTGTTAGTTTGGAACCCATAAACCCATGTGCGACTAATACACCAGAGAGAACACCACCATTTAGACAACCGAATTTCAGTGCAAGAAACGACGTAGGAAGTACATCTATACGGGGAGAAACAACTGGGGGAGCTAGTTTAGGAAGCATTAGTCAAGGATCTACATCGTGTGGAGGTAGTAGTTCAACATTTAGGATGGCATGACATGATCCCTCCATCAGGTTACCAGAATTCAAGGGAGAGGCGTCGAAGGACCCTGAGAAGCAATTGTTCATCTATGAAAATATATGGGAAACAAAGTAGATCATAGATGAGGATACCAAACTTGTGAAGTTAACTATCACACTAAGATACCGCACACTAGATTGGTACATGAGCTTAGCTACAAACAATCCACCAGGAACAACCAAAATGATTGTGGATATCAAGAAGTTGTTGATAAATGAATTCCAGAATCCTAGCTCAGAGGATCAATACATGAATGCGATGATATAAATCACACAGAAACCAGGGGAATTTATTTGAGAGATTGACGAGAGATTCAAACAATTGAAGGAAAAACTGAAGTATGTCATGATAGATATGCAACATAGACACCTATTTGTGAATTCCCTTCTACCACACTTGAAATACCCTTTGAGACAACATAAGTTTCAAACTCAGGAAGAGGCTTTGTAGGCAGCCTTACAACTAGAAGAGAACCAATATCAAAATAAAGATCCAACAATAGAGGAGCTGAAGGAGGATCTGAATAATTTAACATTTCAACTGAACCAGAACAGGAGTAAGGACAAAAGAGAAGTTGTTTGGTGTATCACATGTAGTACATAAGGACATCACAAGAACGAATGCCCAACATTCACCCAGTACATGGAAACATGAATTACAAACCCTTTTTCGACAGGAGGACTATGGTGTGAGATCTGTAAGACACAGGGACATGATCCATATCATTTTCCAATGATGCAGAAATACCAGAAATTGCCTAAGAGTTCATATTGAAATTTTTTCAAGTCAGTAGGCCATGATGACAAAGATTGCAGGACAATGGAGACGATGAGGTAAAGAACATCAAAAACCTATAGGGTGCAGGTAGATATGATGACAGGGCAAGTTGAACCATAGTTTAACCAATTAATAGCCCCATATAAAACTGGGCCACACCAATATAACATTGCACAACCATAATACAATACCGCATAACCACAATATAATCCCACACAGTATAACCAGGTGCCTCAGTAGAACGCACCACGAGGAGATCAAGCTGGATACAGAGGTGGAGGACAAGGTATATGAAGCTTTGGAAGAGGCATAGGACCGATGGTGTTCCATAACTGTCAACAACTAGAACACTATGCAAGAGAATGTCCACTTCCACCCGTGACCTGTATGTATTGTCGCGCATCAGACCATGACACAGAAGACTATCTGAAACTCTTGGGGAAGATCCAGAAAAATAGAAATCAGAACAATCAGAATGTTCAATGGATTTCTATAGAGGCAAGGGATGATGGAATAAATATCAATATAGTTACACGTGGATGAGTGAAGATAGGAGATGACACAGTAATACAAGATCCAACACAACACCAATGGGTGAAGAAGAATGGAAAACCACGGAAGCAGTTTGATGTGCAGAAAAAAAGAAGGAGATATTCAAGAAAGCGAGACAAGAATTCTTGAAGACAAACATTGTATCTACATCAACTACACAACATAATCAAGACGTACTAATGTACGAGATGCTTTCATCAATGGATCAAACTAATGAAGAATAGCCCCTAGGACAAGTAAGTATCATAAAGGATTTTTTGCAATCCTATGTTAAACTACTAAATTATCCATCATATATCAAAGTGTTACAAAATATGTTAGAAATATGTAAAATAGATGTAGAGGGAAAGCTAGAGTAGAAAAACATTAATCACTTGCATACAATACAGAGGAAAAGTAGAGAGTTCAAACTGAATGCCAACATTGGATATTTCAACTTGGGGGATATTATACTGGATTTAGAATCCGAAGTGAATGTGCTACCCAAGAAGACATGGAAATGTATGTGAGAGTCCACATTAGGATATTCATATGTTTAGCTAAAAATAGAAAATCAACATAGGGTTATGCCAATTGGAAGACTAAAGGGTGTGACAATAGATCTGGATGGAGTGCGCACTAAATACGATTTTGAAGTGATAGAAATAATGGATGGCACAACACCTTATTCGACATTGCTTGTCTTGGATTGGGCATTTGAAAATTAGGCCATAATCAATTTGAATATGTGGAAAATGAAATTTGATTCAGGAGAGTATAGAGTCATTGTGCCACTAGATCCATTAGAAGGGGTAAGTTTTGTAGAGCCCCACTTGCTCAGACATGGAGGAAATCAACTATTTATACAAAACCACCACGCGAGAACAATATTATGTGAATCCAACTGTAGATGGGGTACTCTGTTGGAGAAGTATCATGTTATGCACGTCAGACTCAGATACAGGGTTGGATAATTGGCATAAGATATTACATGAAGTATCCACAAGAAGGTGCGCAATAATAGACTGCACAGTAAGATGGGTAGGTACATAGATAAGAGAACCTCCCAGTTTTCTTGGGGTGAATGAATTAGAAGAATTCCTAACCAAATACGAAGAGGAAGTGTTAGAGAATCAAAGACTCTTAGCTCTGGACATAGCACTTAAGGAAACACCCACAAGATGGTAGGGTGTGCACAAACATACATCCAAGGACTAGTACCAATGTAAGAGATTACTGCGCATCATATTTGGTGCAAAACATGGAAACAATCAACTGCAAAGATATGATGGACAAGGGACACCAACATAACACTTGGAAAAGTATAGAAAACTATGGAAAATGACACCACCAAAAGAATGGTCTCATCACTTTATTCACACATTGGAAGGAATTCCAACAAACTTGTATGTAGACCAAGAATTGCGTAGAGGCATTGCAAAATGGACAACATTACAACATAATTTTATAGTCACTTCCTCATTTAAACATGAGAACCCCAACATGGATTCAACACTCAAATAGATCAGAGGGGTAATATTCATTCAAGAACTAGAGGTTGAACTTATAACAGAGTATCAACAACAGAACATACAAACAATAAAAGAACTATTGTCATGCTATCATGTACAGAAACAAGCATCGGATGAAGATGACCCACACAACATTCAAATTACATAAATTGAAGGATAAATAGAGGTGGAAGTTCCATCTCTGACATCATAAGTATTTTTTGCGCCAATCAAGGTGAAGAAAGTAAATATTGGGACAAATGACAATCCCAAAATGGCCAGCATTGGATATTATTGGGATGGACAAACAATAGAAAGAATAATAGAGTTATTATGCGAGTACAGTGACCTGTTCCCAAAAAACTTTATGGAGATGAAAGGCATAGAAGGAGAACTAGGAGAGATGAAGATACCTCTCAAACCTGAGGCTAGATCAGTTAGACAATAACTGTATAGACTGAACCCAATATATAAGAAGAAAGTAAAAGAAGAAATTGACAGAATGTTGGAACCTGGAATCATAGAACCAGTAGAAGAATTAGAATGGATAAGCCCTATGATAGAGTAGGAGATGAATAAAGGAGGAAGAAGGATATTTGTAGATCTCAGGAAATTGAATGATGCTTTCCTACATGACCCTTTTCCTACCCCTTTCACAGATGAAGTATTAGAGAATGTGGAAGGCCAGGAAACATACTCATTCACAGATGGATTCTCAGGCTACCATCAGATTAAGATAGCCCCAGAAGATAGGTACAAGACTAATTTTCCCCTAGAATGGGGATCCTACCAGTACATAGTCATGAATTTTGGACTGAAGAATGCACCAACAATAATCTTAAGGGTAGTCATAACTGCATTCAAATAATTCATCTATCAGTTTTTAGAAGTATATCTGGATGATTGGACAATCTACAATCTGTTGAAAGATCATGTAGAGGTATTAAGGATGATGTTGGAAAGATGTAGGCAGTGTCATATATCATTGAATATCAAGAAGTGCATCTTTGGGACACATTTTGGGATACTATTGGGCCATATAGTGTGAAAACAAGGCTTGCTAGTAGATCCTGCCAAGATTGCAATGATTTTCAATTTACCACCACCAACATTAGTACGTCAGTTGAGAGAAAAATTGGGACACACATGATACTACAAGAAATTCATAAAAGATAATGTGCAGATCACTGCGCCGATGGAGAAACTGTTGAAAAAGGATAGTAAATTTCAGTGGAATGAGGGCTGTCAACGGGGGTTGGACACTCTAAAAGAGAAGATGGTAACAACACCGATACTAGTATTCCTAGATTGGGAAAAGAAATTTCATGTGCATGTAGATGCATCAACCATAACACTTGGAGCTATTCTGGCACAGACATGAGCATGAGAGTTAGACCATCCTATAGAATTTACAAGTATAAAACTATCAAAGTCAAAGAAGAACTAGAATACAACAAAAAGAGAAGGTCTAGCAATGGTATATGCACTATAGAAGTTCAGATACTATCTACTTGGGAAAATTTTTAAAATGTTCACAAATAATTATGTCCTCAAATACCTAGTCAATAAGCCAGTATTAGGGGGGAGGATCTGTAGATGTTTACTATTGTTTCAGGAATTTGACTTTGAAGTGATAGTCAAACTAGGGAAGTTGAATGTAGGAACCGATCACCTGTCAAGGATGACCAATGGAGAAGAACCTACAAATTTAGAGGACACATTCCCCGACACATAGTTATTTTCATTCCAAGTAGCTAATGAATATTTTGCTGACATCATTGAATACTTGAGTACAAGGATTGAGCCACAAGAATTCAACACTGCACAGAAGAAAAATACGGTAGTCTGAGCTAAATATTATCAATTGATTGTAGGACACTTATACAAGATGGGTGCATACAATATTTTGAGAAGATGTGTACTAGAACATGAGAGGCCTAGGATTATAGCAGAGGCCCATGATGGAATAGCTGGAGGACATTATGTAGGAAAATATACCGCACAGAAGGTATTGCGTGCATGACTATGGTGACCGACCATCCACAGAGATGCAAACGACTACTGCGAGAGATGTGATTTATTTCAGAGGGTTGGTAAACCTAATAAATGGGATGAGATTCCCCTACAACCATAGGTAACCTTACTAGTATTCAACAAATGGGAAATAAATTTTGTGGGACCAAATAATCCACCAACAAAGTGGTCAGGAACAAGGTATATCATTACCACGATAGAGTACTTAATGAGATGGGCAGAAGCAACACTAGTAAAATATTGTAGTGCAAAGACAACAACAGACTTCCTGTTTGAGAAAGTGATCATCAGATTTGGATGCCCAAGGATTTTGATGAGTGACCAAGGAACTCACTTCATCAATAGTACTATCAAGGCTATGACCGAGGAGTTTGAAGGCTATCATCAAAAGAGTACACCATATCACCCTCAAGAAAATGGAACAGTGAAATCCTTTAATAACATCCTAGAGAATGCATTGACAAATATATGTAATGTCAACAGGGATGATTGGAATTTGAATATACCAGTAGTATTATGGGCATACATGACTACATGAAAAAAACTAACAGGGAAGACACCATTCAGGTTGGTGTATGGAAAATAAGCTGTGGTTCCATTAGAATTTTTGGTATCATACCATAGGGTGGGATATCGTCCCCATAAGGGAAAAATAAGATGAGAGTAGAAAGTAGTGCACAGGGAGTACAATGCACATAGATAGAACTAGGCATAATGATGCAAAAAATTCCCAACGAAGTGAAGACCAGGGATAACATGGTAGGAGGATTCAATAGCCTTAAATAATATGACCATGATGTCTCTGACGCCACAAATTTCCCATATTTGGCAGTGTAGAGATACCTAGAGAGTAGAGGACAGGGCCCATCAGGCACACCACTATTGGAGCCTGCACAGTGGATCCTGGGACTGTAGAACACTGACATCATGAACTTAGTAGACATACCACACTTTAGGTGCTGGAAACACATAAACAGATGTGTTAAAAAGTTATTAGCGAGGGTGAACGTAGGCATCTTATGGATGGATAGGCCAGTGCTGATCAACATTGACCTTATCACAAAGATTATAGGCTACCCACAGATGGGGAGAAGCCAAAGAAATGCCTAGACAAGACCAAGGTGAAAGCCATCTCAAATGAGATCAAATGAAAGTATGGCATAGAGAGGGGTAACAGAGGTATCAAGATCAATGACATCAATGATATTGTGACATTATTTGTAACCAAATTGCTCGGTTGCAAATTAATGCGCAAGTTACAAAAAGAAGAAGTGCCTGCAGGAGTAGTAGCAGTCACGTCCCAGTGCAAAAATGGGAGCTCGATGAGATGGGGCCCTTACCTACTAAACTCATTTCTTGAAGACTACAAGGAAACACAAGATTGGGGCTATGAGTTCCACTACTCGTGGTTACTCATCCTCATTGCACTTATGGGGTGGCACGAACCTACATACACGATGTTCCTACCAAGGAAAGGAAAATGTGGTGTAGCGTGCTACACGTCAATGCAAAGCACAATATATCCCAACGTAAAGAAATTAAACAAGGAAATATTCGCTCAGTACTTAACATATATCTAGAACAACTTAGCGGATACATGGAGGATCTCACCAGAAACTGTCTAGGAGTATGGAAAAATAGCAGATTTTTGGGCATCATGTCACAGCATGTGGTTGCATGCAAAGAAGGACCCAAACAAGGAGTGGTTGCAACTGAAGTATTGTGTGATGACACCATGGAGTTACAAGAGTGGCATGAGGAGTGGAAAGTTCCATAGATTCTAAGAGCGATGCCAAAAATACAATCCAAACGCAGGGTAGCACATTCCCCGCGCAATAGATAGGTAGGAATGATGCTAGACAGAAAACGAAAATAACGATAGTTATAGTGGGGGGAATAAAATCAATTCAAAAGTAAAATAGGACACAAAACAAGTCACAACATGGTCATACACAGGGTCCATAGGTTACAGAGTAGGCACCGAGAGGACCGACAGGACAAGTGAGTGCAAAAGAAGTGAAGGCGGAGGCACATGATGTAGCCATGGAAAAATAAGTTGAGTAGGATACCAGCATGGATACACATATGCCAGAAGCATATGAACAACCAGAGGCCCAAAGGAAGAGAACATGGGAGAAACCAAGTGGTTCCAGAAAGAAGGAAAAGGCCCACACGAAACATATGGAAACATCATTGACACAAGATGACATGGATTTGATAGCCACAAGAGTAGAGGAATGGATGTCAAACATGTGGGAGAACACAGAGAACCATCGAGATTCAATTTTGGAGAAAATCCAAGAGGTGAAAATTGCGCTAGAGCAGTTAAAGGTCAAAACATAGTAGCAACAACAAATGACAACAACACTAGTAAAAGAAGGGGTACCGATGGGCGAGCAAGTACAACTCACGGTGCAGGGGAGTGTAAACTTCTGGATTACTCCTAGCATGTTGTTCATGGATGAGAAGACAATGTAGAGGCCACTGAGAGAGATTGAGATGATGGACTTGGCATTGCACAATATTCCAACTAAAGCATTGTATAAATTATAGGTGAGTGTTGCGTAGGAGATTCAGTCTAGAGAAAGGATGAATGCGATGAACTAACAATTGGCACAAGAAGACAACACCTCACTGAAGGAGGAACTTATCCAGGAAGGGAAGGAGAGAAATCTAGCACAACAAAGAGTGGAGGCGATGGAGAGATAGATAAGTGGAGTATTTCAAGCCATCCCCGACAACACAGAATCAAAAGAAGCATCTCCTGAAGAGAAGATGAGGAAGATATCACAGGATCTGATTCAATATAAAGAGAATATCAAGGAACTAAAGGAGCACACAATACCTATGAATCCCTTAGAAATCTGAGCACAAAGAGAGAAATACGCGACAACAACTTAGAAAATATTGTGCATAACATAAATAGAGTGGCATAATTGTTGGAAAAGAGAAACCAACTATGCACATGGCTATTAGAGGATGGGAGCATATAAGAGATGCAAGGAAAGGGAGACAAATTGAACACAACAATGTCAGATGTCAAGCAGTGATAGAGGACAATGTCCCTGCCATAAAATATCAAGACTGTCATAGAAATGAAGAACCTTCAAGAAAAATAAAAAGTGGTGCAGGCCTAAATGATCTCACGAAAGGCTTAGTTGGAGCCCCTACAGGAAAAGGAAAAATAGTTGGTCATGGAAATCGACACAGTGAAAGCATGCCTCAAACATATAGGCTTGGAGGGGGGTGAGATCTTAGAACCACCAGTCATTGCGTAGGTGGTCGAAGCCACGTCAGCAAAGAGTAGCCAAACTCAGGAGTAGTTCCAACGGATAGTAGATATGTACGAAACGTTGGCACAAGAAGTGACAAACACTGGAGTTAGGTAGTGACTCAGGATGAGTCATAATGTCAGTGTTGGGGGCATGTTAGGCATAGGCCCAGTTCGGGAGAAAAGAACGACGTGGGAGAAACAGAGTTGGTAGGAGAAACAACATGCAGAAAGAAGATGTGCATGCAGGAAAAGAAGCATGTGTAAAGCAGATGTGTATGCAGGAAAAAAAACACATGTAAGGAAGATGCACATGTAGGAGAAGCAACATGTGCAAGACAATCGTGCATGTAGAATAGGAAAGAATGTGAGGCGCGCATGAAAGAAGACCCAACCATGATAGGGTTAGGGTTTTGGTAAGAGAATGTAATGGTTGGTAAGACAAAAATATGTATAAGTAGGTACCTAGGAGGTCTAGGTGGGGAATCTGGTGTGGTTATTTGTTCATGTCAGAATATGGTTCCTTTTTGGTTGAGTATTGTTAATGTGTCATTCGAGAAGAGAATGAAAATAAGTCTAATTTGTTTTGTAATCTGTTGATTTGAGGAGAGGAAATAAGGGGGGATCTTTAGGGTTAGATCATAGGATGAGGAGCCTGGTGTAATCTAGTCTTCCTCATTATAGATATTGACCCACAGATAGGGAATTGTAAAGCACAAGGCGTTTTAGTTTTGGAAACACTATAATAAAAGAGTAGAGCAGCCAAATATTTGTGGACGTATACCAGGAGGGGTGAACCACGGTAGACCATGTGTTATGAGATTGAATTTTTCATGTCTCCTTTGTTTTTAATGATTATATGTTAGACGAATGCATGAATGACTTATTTAGATATGTTATTTCACATGCATGAATAAGACCGGTAGATTAATCAAGATAAGTTGAATGTTAGATTAAACAAATGAAGATACAAAGCTTAATCCCATATCCCCACTCATTCCTAGGTTGCAAGTACCCGAGCATTGCAACCACCCATAAGAACTATCTCGGGTGAGACTGCGCAGTGCACGTTGTGTACTCCGTTGTCTTCTAGTTTACCAGAGGGGTTGATAGTTTTAGAGGGGTTTTGTTGGAAACCATAGCATACCTGAACCTGGGTCATTCCAAGAGTGGTAGCACAAAGGGACACTAACCAACATGTGATTTCTGAATAAGTTAATCCACTTGTAAGCAGGTGTATGCATCAAATAGAAGTATTTTTTAGGGGCTGTAGAAATTTTTTATAACAACAACAATAATTGTTGTGAGTTTTCTAGATTTAGGGTTAGTATAGTTAGTAGAACACTTGAGAGATTTAGAAAAATGATTTTATCAAATATTTTCACCACAATATTGCTTCTAGATCAATGCCATTACCATTCTAGGGCCTATGGAGTCTCAAATGCATCTAATCTTGAAGATTAATATATTTGAAACCAAAGTGATAAATTCAAACCCTAAGGTGGAAGCACAAACTTTAGACTTTGAAGAAAGGGTATCTAGGGTGCAAGCACATTTGGGTCATAGATGTTAGTTTCCTTTCTTGTAGCTTCAACTAAATCAAAGATCGATTGTCTAGGGATAAAATACCAAAGTTCTAGCACTTTGGGGCTTTAGGCTTCTAACCCTAGCAAGAATGTTTCACCAATTTGGAAAAATAAAACTTTGTGAAGGGAAGAAACACTTATGTTTCCTTCTTATGGTTTCAACAAAACAAGACTTCTTGCAACAAAATATCAATTTCACCATTTACATCATCAAAATATCATAGAATTGCAGAAAAGTAATTAATGCTTTCAAGAAACGAAGAGCATAAAACCCTAATAGTAGAAATATCCATCCAAAATTAACAAAATCATCCACAAGAGACCATTTCCAAGCATATCACATGAGAGAGAGAGAGAGAGAGAGAGAGAGAGAGAGAGAGAGAGAGAGAGAGAGAGAGGCCAAGAAGGTTGAAATAGTGAAAATCTAGAAGTGTTACCCCACAAATGGTGAGGAGTGATGATGAAAAATAAAAGGCTAGTGCTAGCATTCTTATATGAGGATAGACTAACATATTTTTTCCACATAACATAACATGCATTCATAAAAGTGGGGTCAACTGCTCATTTTTCCTTTACAAATTTCTAAATGCCAAATAATGTAAGATGTTAAGCCTTCCTAGGGAATGAAGATCCCTCCAATGGACATGTGGAACCAACCAAGAGTGAAGTGGGGGGAAATGATGTATCTCCTCACCCAAGGTCATGCCAACCATCACTAATACCCCAAGTGTCCAACAAGCCCTAACTCCATCAAACAATAAAATATGATGTCATCATCAAATGAGGGCTAATGTCTAGGATCTAGGTGCTGCTTCTAGACTGGAGGGAGCTACATATCATCTCTACATGGTTTCTAGATGTATAATGTTGCAACATCCATGACCGTGGTGAAAATAATCTCTGGGGTACTTTTCCCATCATATGGGCTTCCATCCCATCTGTGTGCCATCATGATTGAATTTTCTCAAACCAAGCCCATTTGTCCATTGTCCAAGGTTCCAAGGATGTGAGAGTTGATGTATGAGGGTGGTGAGTCACTATATGGCCCACTTCTTTGCATCACATGTGCCAAATTCCTATAATAAAATACATAAGGTTCTGAGTACAATCCCAGGACATCCCTCAAAGAACCATGTTAGGGCCTTCCTATTGATACTGAGAGGGGGGTGAATCAATATCAAGTACAATTTAAAAAAAAAAATCAACTTATACTTAAACCATTCAATTATATCCAATGCGCAGTGAACAATAGTATAAGAGTTACACCAATACACCACAATACACCATGCACAATATATGAGAAATAATCAATAGTTTTTGTTCAAGGGAAGTAA
>ML777989.1:424305-434583 GCA_009831015.1 Picea engelmannii | reverse complement strand
GATTCCATGGGAAGCCTTTGAGTATCTTTGCTAGAGACTCAGAGTTATTTCTACTCCAAAATGAATGCTTTTGAATGTTTATCTTATATGTATTAGATGTACAAGAGGAAGCACCATAAAGAGGACAATTCATGTTGGGAAATCAAACGAGTCAGTTAGGGGGAGAAAACCTGAATGGAAAGATACCTTTGCCAATGATGAAAAAGGGGGAGATATTTATCATATGTAGAGGACAGAGGCAAGGTTCCAGGGGGAGCGTTGGTCATCCAGGGGGGGCATTGGTCACATAGATGCATGCATGGTTCTAGGGGGAGCATGAGTGATATGATTTCAGTATTGCATCAGAGTGTTGTCATCAATGCCAAAGGGGGAGATTGTTGATTAATTGGGTTGGTTGTCATTGATGTCAACCCTTGAAGAAATTATGGTAGCGAATTTCAGTAGCATAAAGGTTTGGGTAATGGAACCAATTTTGTTTGATGTATAATGGTATGAGTTTTGATATATTTGTAGGTAAGACTATTCTAGATGGATAGTACATGTCATGCCATTTTTGGTCGTATGTGGAACATCAAATAACTCCTCACAGTTTGAGATTTATGGCCTTACAAAGTTGGAGGACCCTCATATGTTGGCTTGAAGCCCCAAAAGGTCAAAGAAGTCACAGTGCTCTGCAAAGAAGAAATTATTTAAATAATAAAGTGAAGTGACAAATTCAAAGAGGATTATTTAAATAATAAAGTGAAGTGACAAATTCAAAGAGGATTATTTAAATGATAAAGTGAAGTGACAAAGTCAAAGAGTATTATTTAAAAAATAAACTGAAGTGACAAAGTCAAAGAAGATTATTTAAATAATAAAGTGAAATGACAAAGTCAAGGAGGATTATTTAAGTAATAAAGTAAATGAAGAACTTTCTAATTATGGAAAGTGGTTATAAGAAGGTTAACCCTAAAATGAGGAAAATGGGTTAAGTAGTCAAGTGGCTATTGGATAAATGGACAAGTGGAAAATTGGGAAAATTTGGACATAGGTGACTAGGTGGACAAAGTGGCTATGTGGACAAAGTGGTCTAGAAGATGCTTCTAAGGAAGCTACATGAAAGTATAAATAAGAGGAAAGGCTCTCTGATTTCAATCACACTTGATCATGTTGAATATCTATAGGTGACTGAGGTAACTAAAGGATATCTAAGCCAAATTTTAGAGGGAAGGTGAAGGAAATAAGGTAGAAATTCAAGGGAAAATAAATTCTTTTGATGATGTTTTCTAAGGTATGTTATTTACAGGTCATATCACCATTTTCATAATAATGTTTTTTCTAGAATGATTCAAAACGTGAAATTGGGATGCCATTGAGGAAACATATCCAAGTAGTTGTGGTACAAATTTCATCTTGTGGGTTGCTGTATTTTTGGAGTAACATTCCATGGAAAATAGGGTTTGTGGCTAGTCCTGAAACTAGTCTAAAACAAGTGTTTCGGGTAAGAACATCATAACTTCTTCATAACAGATCCAAATTCAGTAAGACCAAATATATTGTTAGAGTAAAGTCTATAGTATTCTATGTACAATTTTTATATCCATACAACAAATATTCTGTGTGGGGCACACCCTACAAGTTCGCTCTCTAGAATAAGCCAGAATTCAACAAGGTATGCCATTTTTTCTATAACTTATTTTCTGAGAGGTTCCAAGTAGTGACACCTAGAGGAATTGCATAAAACACACTGAAGAACATTGTGTACTATTTTCATATCTTTATTCAGTACAGGTACATAGTTATGATTATTTCAACTTAGGGTTTTTGACTAATCCAAAACTAGTCATGTGAGACTAAAGTAAAGTTTGATGAAAATGCTAGTCTCTTGTTGTTAAAGTTAAGGAAGGTTTGCATGTATGTGATCATATACACTAGGTCTATTACAGAGTTACAAATCAGATTTGGATGATGAAATTGATGAGGTATTTTGGTTGAGGTTGAGGTACAGGTTGGTGCATGGTTGATGCATTTTTTTATGGTACAGATTAATTACAAGTTGAGGTACAGGTTTGTGCATTGGTGATGCATGGTTTGGTTTATTGGTATAGGTTGTTTGGTGTAGGTTGATGGTATAGGTTTATAATAGTATATCTCACAGTGATAGTGTGAAAGTAGTCCCATCATTCTACTTATACGTCAGGGTGGTTGGACGGGGAAAGGAAAAGTGGTTGCAACAACCTTTCGATTGTAGCCAGAGAAAATAAGGGGGTTGCATCCTCCTTTTGTTTGTAGCTAGAGAATTGGGGAGTTGGATCTTCCCTCAGGTTGTAGCCTGAGAAAATAGGGGGTTGGAGCCTCCTTCCAGTTGTATATGGAAAAAAAAGGAAGCTAGTGCTTCTAATGAATGTAATTCTTCAACACATATAAGAAACAACATTCTGTGGTTTTATCCCTCTTTGGGTTTCCACATAAAAACACCGATGTACTATGTATGTGTATGATTGTTCATTTGTTCATTGTTTATTTACTTTGCAAATATTGGATGATAATTCTACATTGATATAACACTTGCATTATATGGTTAAAAAAGATTAGATTTCTCTATTCCTAATTCACCCCCCCTCTCAGTAATCCAACAAGAATACCTAATAGAAGATTTCACTTCTAGAAAGATATTCCTCTAAATTGGTCTTTTGGATAGATAGATTTAGTATAAATAGGAGTAGAGAGTATGCAAATTTTGTCTTGAATAATTATTGTAATAGGGCTTTGTTCTGCTGAAGGTTGCCCCCTTGAAGAGGCAAGTGAACATTGTTTCTTATCAATAAAGGTATAATTATGGTGTTTTGGTTCCATATAATTTGTTGTTCCGCTATTATCTATGCAATATTTTTGTATTATGTTGTTATTACAATGTTATTCTCTGCATTATTTCTCTTTTCTGCTAATATAATAGACCTGGTACCTTACAAGCATGCATTTTTTCTTCTTGAAAAAATATTTGACAATCTCTGCATAAGTTCTTTGTTCTGCTTCACGTTTTGTTGTCTTGGATCTCGACCCTTTCTCATTTTGTACTTGATTGTATCCTAAGTAAGATCTACCATTTGATGATAATTGACTGCTGTTGATTTGATCCAATATTCTGGTGATCTTCTGTTGCATATATTTCTTCTGAAGATCTTTCCTTAAAGAGACTACTTATGCTTCCAAGTTTCCAATTGTTTTCTCCTTTTCTTCTAACTGAATTCTAAGAATTTCCTCAATTCTTCTGTCTTCTTCTATTTTAATTTTTGACTCGTGATCATCTGCTCTATTTCTTTAGAGTTGGTATTCTGAGATCCATCTCTCAGTTTTAACTCTTCCTTGAGTGACTAGTTTTTCTTTCTTTCCTTCTTGAGTTCTTCTAATGCACTGATTATCTCTTCTTTGAGATCAAATTCACGTTCTTCTTCAGAATCATTTTCTACTTCCATGAAGAGTACTCTTTCATAATCACCGCCACTGTCATTATCCTCCTCATTTGATGAGCAATTTCCATATTTTGAGTATAAACTTTTCTTGAATAATTTCTTATTGTGTCTTCTCTTGTTTCCCTTTTGAAATTTCTTTTCTCTTTTAGAAACTTTTTCTTCATCACTTTATTTATTCTCTTGAGGAAATTTAGAAGAAAAATGACCGATACCACCACAATTAATACATTTCAATGGAAGCATACCTTTATATTTCCAGTTCCTTTCTGTAATTTTCTTTCGAAGTTATCCATCTCTTCATCTTCGTCTAAATCATCACCGAAGATGCAACTTGGTTTTTACTTTTTCTTATGATTCTTCTTTATCTTCTTGGATTCCTTGAAAGTTACTTCCTTTGTGATTGGGTTCTCCTATTATGTTCTCATCTCATAGGCTATAAATTTTCCATGTAGCTTGTCCATGCTCAATGTACCGAGATCTGTTCTTTCTTCTAAGGTTGATATTTTAGAATCAAATATCATAGGAAGAGACCTCAATACCTTCTAAATAACCATTAAGTCATCAACTTCTACTCCCAATCCTTTAATAGTGTTGACTACTTCATCAAATCCAAGAAGGTAGGATGCAATGTCTTCATCTTCCTTCATCTTCAACTGTTCAAAATTAGCTCTAAAAATTTGAGGCTTAGCTCCCTTTAGCTTGGAAAATCCTTCATAAATATTTTTGAGTTTATCCCAAATATCCTTTTCACTATCACAATGCATAACTTTGACAAAAACTGAATCAAGCAAACTACTCAGAATAATACCTTTAGCCTTTGAGTTGTTTTCGTTGAGCTTCTTTCCATTTCTATTGGTTGGGGGAGTGGATGGTGTTGTATACCCATGTACTATTTCTTTCCAAACATCACATCCTTGTGCCTGTAAAAATGTTTTCATCCTTTTATTCTAGAAGGTATAGTTATTCCCATAAAAACTTGGTGCTCCAATCTTAGTGTATTCCATGATCTCCTTCCAGTGATTAGATTGCTTCCTAAAATATCGGCTCTGATACCAATTGTTGGAATACTGAGAGGGGGGGGGGGTGAATAAACATTAGTAATTTTATTTCTTTAACCACAATATAAATATTCAATGATATTCAATTAGCATTCAATATAGCATCAATACCATAAATCAATACATAAACAACACATAAACATAGTACACCAAATTTTTACGTGGAAACCCAATGCGGGAAAAAAACCAACTTCCTATTTCTCCAACTACAATTGGAAGGAGGCTCCAACCCCCTATTTATAGGATGCAACCTGAAGGAAGCTCCAACTCCCTAATTTTCTGGCTCCAACTAGAAGGAGGATATAACCCCCTTTCCTTGCCTCATCCAACTGCACTGAAATATAACTGTAGACAACCCTGCCACTACCTATGTTGTTGTAACTGATAACCTTTGTTGTTGTTTCTTCTGATACCTTTGTTTCTACTACTTCTAATAACAATATCTCATCAAGACTGCAACCACTTATTCCTCATGCCAAAATACATAAGATAATTCTCCAAATCAACAACTGATGAATTACTGAGACATACCTATTCATGATATATTCAAAATAACTCCTTAAAACACTCAGGAAGACATACCTTCATATTTTAGTTGAATCGAGATTTTAGATCCATGATCTTCCACAAATTTTCCTCTCAAGTCTGTGACTGTGTGTATTGTTTGCTCGCGGGTATCTGCACTTTCCCTTAGTGCAGGTCATGAATGTCCACGATTTTCCTCCTAAAACTCATGGATATACTCAAGGCATTCCTGTATGAAACCCCTTCTCTGTGCTCTCGACTCCTACAAAATTATTACTTCACTTGACTTCTCTGTCTTTGACTCACTGCTTGAGATCTCCAACCTGTATTCTCATAGGTGAATACATAGAAGTGATTTGCAATGGACTCTTCTCCGTGTTATAAAGAGAATTTATTAATGACATGCAACTACCATGCAACATGCAACTCACATGAAACATGTTATCTTATGTTGACTCCCACTTTACTTTTCCCTGTAATAATTAATTATCCCTACAATAATTAATTATCCCTATAATAATTAATTATCTTTTGTTTACCGCCACTTTACTTCGACATGAAAATTTGTTCAAGGGTTGACATCAATGAAAACTAATCTCAATAATTAATTAACCGTTTTTGATAATTAATTAATCTTTCAACAATAACATCATGTTCAACTTTCTTCTATTGACTAAAGTTATCATTTCTATAAAGATCCAAATGATTAAATAAGATAGGGTATTCAGTTTTAGTTATTCAAATCAAAATAAACTAAAACACATACTCACTCACAAACTTTGTACAAATTGGAAAAATAATTGTTCTATATACTGAAATCAAATATATTCTACAAACTAGAAATAAAATCTCAAATGTAAGATTATTTATATACATTGTTTCCTACTCTAACCTTTTAAGAAGCTTAATCAAGTGACATCATATTTCCAATATAGCCAGGAAAGCATTTGATTAATCAAATTATAAACTCTTTCCCTACAAATGATTAAGAAAAACAAGAATACTAATTGCAACATAAGAGTGATGGGAAACTTACCATGCAATTTGTATCCATACTTAGAACGTACAAATATTGAAAAAATCATTCCACTTGATGATTCTAAGCAAGCTACAAAAGGATATTCCAAAGAAGAAAACATTACTTCCTGGTTTTTGTCATATTTGGGTTGATTGATAAAAAATTTGATTCAAAAATATTCTTTTCATAATGCTCTTGAAAATATTGTCGCATATGTTCTTCATGTACAACCTGATTTTGATAAGGACTTGGAAAAACAATTCCATCATGATCATCTTCCTTTGTTTCTTTATCTTTATTAAAAACAACAAAGAAATCTGAAAATTAATTTATAGGTACTATATTATGGGATTTCTCCTTTTGAACAAAATAAGGTGAAAAGGAGTCAACTACAAGAAATTTTTCTTGATCATGAAGACTACTTTTAGATGAATGAACTTTTTCATCAAAAATAACTTTTTGTTCAATGAAATTTTGAATTTGAATAACATGAATAAGAGAAGGAATTGTAAGATTTGAATACTCATTTTCAACAGTTAATTCTCTTCATTGTTCACTATTGGAAAGATGTATATTTTCAGACTCAATGGATAACAGAGCCTCTATTTGGAATTCTTCATTCAAATCATCATCATCATCACATATATATATCATACACTGGATCAACATAAAAAAATGTTAAAGATATCTCCTTAGAAATATACTCATCCTCAATATAAAACTTTGGCTCTAAATCATATATGTCATAGAGGGGATGATGGCTATTCAAATTTTCTAAATATAGGGATAAGGAAATATGTCCTTGATCTTCTTGATTTTCTTTTTGAATATGTTCATAGTAGCTATCTTGTTCAAATTCATAACTAGTAAATTCATTTTCCTCGCTATGAAAATCTCTTAAGAAGTTTATGAAAAAATTAGTTTCCCATTCGTTAAAATATTGTTGATCTAGAATAGTTAAAGGCTCTTTTTGTTTTTCAAAAATATGAATTAAGGAAATATACGTATCTGATTTGTCTTGTTCATATTCTTCTCTCTACTCCTATGATTTCAGGTCCTCATCATTTGTTTGACCATGCATCTTCCCACAATCCCATAGATTGCTTTAAATCTCCTCAACATATGTAAACATCTATTGTAAAGTCGAAGAATTCCTTTCTCTGAGATAAAAATCCAAATCATGATGATGTGCCATTGCATAGTACACATTGGTAGCAACTTCAGAAGGTCAGATATCAACAGGTAAATTATGATAGGCATTTTTAAATATTCTATTAAATTTTGTAACGATTTCATCATTCCTTGTTCTTATAGCATAAAACTCAGATAGGTATTGATGATGGGATTTATTCTCAACCAATTTACACAAGAAAAGATCACAAAAATCAGTCCAAGAATTGAAAGAATCAACTGCTAAGTCTCTAAACCATGTTTTGACCTCTCCTTCTAAAGACAAAGCCAACATTCTCATAAAAACATCCTCATGCTGAATATATAAGCAATCTATGAAATATTCAAAGTATTCCATGTGCTATTTTACCAAAACATCATTTTCTCCATTGAATTTAGGAAGATATTTGAAAATTTTAGGAGGTAAATCATGAAATTCAGATGGTAGATTAAGCGGTTTATATCTATTTAAAGCCTGTGAATGAATCTTTGTAGGATTATCACAAGGTATACTAATAGTTGCAGAGGATGGTATATTATTCTCATTTTCAACTGGTTTATAGGAATGAATATGCTTTGGAAGAATATGGATTTGTACTTTTTGAACAAGAACACTTTCAAAAGGAATTGATGCAAGAGGATCATCTATTTGAGAAACATAAGAACATGCTAGAATTTCTTTTTTAAGAAAATAGGTGAGACTTTGAATGTATGATCCTTTGAATGTACAAAATAATAGAAAAGTTTTTTCATATTTATAAGAAAGAGAAATAAAGGACCAATCAACAGATCTAAAATTTCTTGAAATAAAATTTCCATTTGGTACTTAATCATTTTATAATGATTATTCATTTCTATGTTAACATGGCTCACTTCCCAGTGGAGTCTTGAAATGTAGATTGGAATCATAATGAATTCGCTAGCGAAGTTACAGTGGAATCATAGTGGAGTCACCGGGTGAATAACCAAACAGCCTATGTCTAATCCTCGTTCACCTTCAAGAACTAGATATGATCTTAATAAAAACCCGGGGAAAATATCGAACCTTCATCCTCAACAACGGAACCAAAAAAAATGTTGTAACATGAGATGGTTTTTGGATTTTTAGAAACCATGACAAGACATATTTAAACCTACTTTAGACCAAAAGATAGCTCTTGGACTAGAGAGGTCTCTCTCATATGATTTAAGAACACTAGATTCCTACTGTCACTAAGAAGCAATTCTAACAATTAAGCATGAGATGCCAGATTTGAAAGATAAAGAATGGGATAATTAAGCAGGAAAGGTTTAAAATAAAATGACATGTGAATGGATTAATAGTTTGTAATCCTATAATACCATAGGTAAAATCCATTGGGAACATTATCATCCAACAAAGTACAAAAAAATAATAATGAAATATAGAAGAAAAGGAGAAAACACTTAAATCTGAAAAAATATAGAGGGAAAAAACAATCTCTACAAATATGAGATGAAGAATAGACGATTTGTTGGGAATTGAAAATGATGAACCAATAGATCGGAAAGTGAGTGCACATAAAACATATCAGGGTTATGGATACTTATATATGAAATAAAAATGAACACTTCACCTCTTTCTCATAAGGCTTGATAATAAGAACTCAGGTCCAATCAATACTCACGATACATATATGGAAGTATGTATCTATGATGGTTCCTTTATAATTTCCAATAGTGGTGGTCATGCCAAATTGTTAGACTTCTAACCCAAATATTAATCTTATAGCAAAAATAAGGAAGAAATAGTTGTGACAATTTGAGAAGCTTAACACATAAAATAGAAAGAGAAAACAAGGCTCTGTTTAAAATGATAAATGAATCCAATGCATTACTCCTTTATATTTTATAGAATAAAAAATTCCCTATGGGATTCATAAAAAAAAAGAAGCCTATTACTGCTATAAAATTCTTTAATTTCCAAGCCTCTAATATCCCCTCTTTTGCAGTCCTTTTGAATAGATATTTATATAGAAGGATCGCAACAAAAATTGTTATTTGATCCTATTTTTTGGACTTTCAAATATGATGAAATCTTAGAATTCTAAAAATGGATTGATTGGATCAGATGATCCCTATATTTATTGAACTGATGAGGTGAATTGTTATCTTTTTTTTAATTGGATGCCTTGAATCAAATCTATAACATACGTGAAAAACAATGTTCGTTGGATCAAACCTAATATGTCTTCTCGATGTCTGATGATCCGACATGACGTGGCAGTGTTGATGTTAGTATGGTCCCATGAACACATGGTGGCATATCATTGGTCCCTATTGTCATTGGCATGGTAGAAAGATATTTCCCATGTCACTTGGATATGATGTATGTCCTATGTATTTGAAAAATTCCACGTGTACATGTGACAAGTGTTCATTGTCTCTAACATATGATGTGCTAGCAAGATGATGTGGCAAGCCATGTGTTAATGCTGACGTATCATGACATTGGGATGTTGAGACTTAAAAAAAAATCTAATCATCAAAATATCCCATAGTCCGAGGTCCAACATGACATCAATGTTGATGTATCGTGTCATCAAGTCATTGGGATTTAAAGCACTTTCCAACATCAAAATATCTCATGGTCCATGGTTCAATGATGATGAAGTTCGTTGATCTGATGGTCTGATATCCACTGTCATATCTCCACAAATGGACACGACGATGTTATGCTAACATCATATGTGTTATCACTCCAGGAAACTCTCCTAGGCTGTAAGTCGGAGATGCCTGGTAACTAACTCTTTTTGGGAAATATTTTCTTTATATTTGATGTGGTTTTTGGATCAAGATGAATATCTAGGGACTGGACTGTGTTTTCAAGACTGTCTAGAAATAAAAAATCTCACAAGGCCTTCAAGTCATGCAGTCAAACAAGGTTTGATTAAAAGGTAGAGGAGATAGCTATTGAACCAGACTATACTCATATAAAACAAGCACAATGGGTTTAATAACCAAGGAAATAACTTATGATTATCAACTTAATCAATCAATAAGTGAGATGACAGTCACATACAGATAGAATGAG
>ML777989.1:348392-397991 GCA_009831015.1 Picea engelmannii | reverse complement strand
TTCTCAAGACTTTATTAGTATCTACAAAAACAAGGATATAAGAGAGGAACTACTGATAGTAATCTATATATCAAAATTAAAGAATGAAATATGATCGTTGTAGTGGTATATGTGGATGACATAATCTTTGGAATTAATTTGACTATACTAAGCCAAAAATGATTCACATAAATGCAGAAAGAGTTTGAGGTGTCTATGCTAGGTGAACTAACTTTATTTTTAGGTTTACAAGTTGCTCAAAGAGAAAAAGGAATATTCATATGCCAAAGTAAATATGTCAAAGAAATGCTCAAGAAATTCCAAATGGAAGACTGCAAACCAATGAGCACTCCTATGGTCACATGATGCAAATTGATCTTAGATGATGATTAATAAAACATAGAGCAGACTATGTATATATCTATGATTGGAAGTATGATCTATGCAACAACAACAAGACTTGATATAATACAGGTTGTAGGACTAGTGGGCAGGTTTCAATACACACCTAAATAAACTCACTTAAAATAAATAAAAAGGATATTCATATATCTACAAGTTACCTTAGACTTTGGATTATGGTATCCAAAAACAAAAGAGTTTACCTTGAAAGAATATACTGATGCATATTGGGTAGGTAGTATAGATGACAAGAAAAGAACCAGTGGAGGAGCATTCTTCCTAGGGAAATGTCTGGTGGCATGGATAATTAAGAAACAAACATCTATATCACTATCCACAATAGAATCATAATAAATTCATGTTGCATCTTGTTGCACACAAGTAATCTGGATGAAACAAATCCTAGAAGATTTACAAGTGAAATATGATCATCCAATCACTATCAACTATGATAACACCAACACTATAAGCATATCTAATAATCTTGTAATGCACTCTAAAACCAAACATATCCCAATCAAATACCATTTCTTTAGAGATAAGGTTACTAAAAAATTGGTGAAATCTTTACTAAAACCCTTACCCAGAAGCACATTTGAAAATATTAGACATAAATTAGGAGTAATCTCCATCCCTAAATGAACTATCAAAGCTTCATTAGAAAAGGAAGCATAAATAAACGAGTGTTGATTAATTGGGTTGGTTTTCACTGATGTCAACCTTTGAAGCAAGTCTGGTAGAAATTTTTGGTAGGCCCAACAGTATGGTTAAGGGACTTAAGTTTGTTTGATGAATAATGGTGTGAAGATTAATATATTTTCAGGTAATACTATTCTATATGGATAGTACATATCATACCATTTTCGATGATATGTGGAACGTCACATAACTCCTCACGGTTAGAAATTTGTGGCCTTGTGAAGTTGGAGAACCCTCACGAGTTATCTAGAAGGTCAAAGAAGTCAAATTATTCTAGAAGCTCCTAGAAGAAGTTGACTAGTCAAGTGGGTGAAACTAGGAGTTAATCATGGGTTAAGTTATTGAAATAAGAAAATAACTAAAAATAAATTAGTTGCAACTAGAAGTGGAGAATTTACTATTTGTGGATAATTTTTTTATAAGTGGACAAGTGGTTAGAAGTGGGTTAGCCTTAAAAGAAGGAAGTTGGGTTAAGTCGGTTAGAAGGTAGCCCATTGAGGAAGCTACATGGAAGTATAAATAAGAGAGAAACGCTCTCCTATTAGCATCTATTGAGCACATCGAATATCTATTATTGTTTAAGGTTTATTTTAGGTACTCATTGATACATATGAAGTTACACAAGTCTGAGGTAGCACAAAGGGTTGATGATGAAAGTTTTGGAATTGCATAAATATTGAAAAACCCTAGTTTTTGAGGTGTACAGGTGCTGCACTAGAGAAGGGCATGTACGTATGCATGCTAGAAGTATAACAGGTCACCTAAAGTTGGGAAAAGCCATGAAAACTTGAGGAGATGAAGATTCCAGGTCTTTGGAGTCTGAAAGCAAGCTCCCAGGAAGGCCTACAGTGATCAAGTACAACACATCTATCTACAGGTTCAAAATGTGTGTCTTATTTATATGTGTAGATGGATATTGTTGTCTACATGAGATATGGTTATGTGGGTTTGATGATTTCCTAGAGAGGTTATTGGTTGTATGAAACTTACTACATAATCCAGATCTAYAGAAATATAGTGCTAGTATATTTGATATTATCATTGGTACATCTTGTCAATGTTGAGGCATATCTTATGTTTCTTGGTTTATGGTTGAGGATTTGTGTGGTACATGGTTGAGAGATTGTAGTTATGAAKTGGTTTTGAATTTGTTGTAGTGTGMAATTTTAGATTAGTGAGGGTTTGATGTCTATTCCATGTGAGGGTTATTACACTTGTTCATGATTATACACACATGTATGGCACATGACTAGAGATATAGATGCACTTGGTTATGGGATATGTAAGATGATGTATGCATATGGAACAAATACAGATAAGACCCAGTGACATGTTGCAGGTTGATGTGACAGTGGTAACAAAGTGGTTGAAGTTTCAGAAGAGGTGAAACACCCTATCTTTATGAAGGTGTACACAAGTTGCAGTATAGACATGTTGCATACATACACAGGCTGCAGTATAGACATTATGCATACATAAGTGAGATGAAACATAGACATGTCATGTACCTATTGGTTTTTGTTGGTACAGGTAAAATTTTGGTACAAGATTGATTGTAGGATTTTGGTACAGGTTGGTTATAGGTTTTTGGCTCAGATTGGTACATGTTTACAATGGTTTATTTCATAGTGACAGTGTGGAAGTGGTTTCATAATTTGACACTTACATTTCAGGGTGGTAGGATGAGGCAAGGATAGGTGGTTGTAGCCGGAAAACATAGGGGGTTGTATCCTCCTTCTGTTTATAGCCAGAGAATTGGGGAGTTGGAGCTTCCCTTAGGTTGTAGTCTGGAAATATAGGGGGTCAGAGCCTCCTTCCAGTTGCAGCTGGAGAACAAAGGAAGTTGGTGCTTCCAATGAATTTAATTATTAAAGACATATAAGAAAAAACGTTTTGTTGTTTTCTCCCACATTGGGTTTCCACCTAAAAATATTGGTATATTGTGTATGTGGATATTGTTTAATTGTTCATGGTTTATTTACTCTGCACTTGTTGAATGATAATGGTATATTGATCATAAAGATAAATAACACTTACATATTGTGGTTAAAAGGATTAAATTTCTCTATTACTAATCCACCCTCCCTCTCAGTAATCCAACAATGGGGAGCATCACCTCAGGGGGAGAATAAACTCAGGGGGAGAAAAGAAAAATCCCTTTTTTCATTGTTGTCGAAGGGGGAGGACAAGTAGTAAAATTCAAGATATAAAACTAAAAAAGAGGGATAATATAGTGAAACAAAATTTTACTGTGTTGTCATCAATGGAAAAGGGGGAGATTGTTGGAAGTTTGGTTGTCATTGATGTCAACAGTGCATAGGATACAAGCTCAGAGAAATAGTTTTGCATCACGTAGATATTGCACAGGACACAAGCTTAGAAAAATGGCATTGCATTGCATGAGATTGTGTAGGACACAAGCTTACAGAAATAGTGCTTCATCATGCAGAGATTGCGTAGGACACAATCTCAGAGAAATAGTGATGCATTGTACAGAGACTACGTAAGACACAAGCTCAGAGAAATAGTGTTGCATCGTGCAGAGATTGCGTAGGGCACAAGCTTAGAAAAATAGTGTTGCATCGCGCAGGACACAAGATCAAAGAAATAGTGTTGCATCACGCAGAGATTGCACAAGACACAAAAATGGGATAAATAGTGTTGCATCACGCAGAGATCATGCAGGACACAATATTAGGATAAATAATGTTGTGTCATGGAGATATCACGTTGTTGAAAAATATTATAGATCAACCATGTATTGTTCTTCGTCCATATAACCTACTATGTGCAACATTGAAGTAGTATTAAAACCACATTGTTGAGTTTCCTACCGCACGCGACATGAAAGTAGTGTTAAAAACATATTGTCGAGACCCCTATTTCACGTGACATGGAAGTAGCATTAAATACCCATTGCAAGAACTTCCAAAGATACAAAAGACACAACCTCATTGTAACAAGTTCTGAGACACTAGATGCGCAACCCCTTTGCAAAAAGTTTTGAGACACAAGAGGCACATCATCATTGCGACAAGTTCTGATACACGAAAGGTGCAACACCATTGAAACAAGTTTTTGAGAGGTGCAACCCCATTACAACAAGTTTTGAGACACAAGAGGCTCAATGGATTGTGACAAGTTTTGAGACACAAAAGGCACAACACTATTGCGACAAGTTTTCGAGACACGAAAGACACAACCCCATTGTGACTTAAGCCACAATTGTTTCCCTAAGTCAAATGGGTTGAAGGAAGCGACTATGTGCCTAAGACAGACAGGCGTGAAAATCAACTATCAATATTGAATCCTAATTGTGATTCAATGATAGCTAAGTTTCGAAAAAACTAGAGCATTGTGTAATGATGAAAGTGACAGTCTTAATCATATTTTTAAGGAGTTTCTTAGATCGACCATTCCATAAGGAAGATTGACATAAGAAAGAAGTAAACTTAATTAATTTAAAGGGGATTTTCAATTCAATTCAAGTTAATGTCAATAAAAACCTATTATTAATGAAGAGGCACATTGATTCATTGAGGAGAGACAATGGTTTAGTGATGAACACTATTTGTTAAGATAGATAAATCCATCAGAATGAAGAATGAAAATGTGACTCAGGAGATATATGAGTATACCTGAAGTATAGTCACCAAAATATATGAGAGTAAAAATTGTACAGTGAGGGTAGAAGGGATGAGATAAGAAGTATTGTAGTCCTTTCAGGTAGAATCCTAAAACAACAGGGGGTCGGTGCCTCCCTTCAAGTTGGTGCTTGAATAATTCAAGGGGGTGGAGCCTCCTTTCAAGTTGGTGCTTGAAGAAGCAAGGAGTTGCAACTTCCTTGAGTAGGTGCTCAGAAAAGGAAGGGGATTCGTGTCTACTAGAGTTGTTTCTCTAAAAATTATTGGTGTCCTTAACAATTAAAACTTGTTGTAATACAAACATTGTAATTCTTATTACTCATAAACATTTTTTGTTTTTTTGTTTTTAAATTCATTGTTAATCTATTGCTATGGTTGAAAAGTTTTAAAAAGAACTAATAATTGGATAAAATTTAACACTGATTCACCCCCCTCGCCCCGCACCTTTTTTTATTATTTTGGTTGGTTTTCATTGATTTAAACCCTTGAAGAAAGTCTGGTAGCAAATTCCAGTAACACATTCTGGTAGCACAAAGGTTTGGGTAATGTAACCAAGGTTTATTGATGTATAATGGTATGAGTTTTAATATATTTGAAGGTAATACTATTATATATTTATAGTACATGTCATTCCATTTCCTTTGGTATGTGGAACGCCACATAACTCCTCACGGTTAGAGAGTTATGGCCATGTAAAGTTGGTGAACCCTCATGAGTCATCTAGAAGCCCCAAAAGGTCAAAGTAGTCAAAGTGGTTGCAAAGAAGAAATTATTTAAATAATAAACTAAAGTGATGAGTGTACTATAAGTCAAAGTGGATACAAAAGTAATTATTTAAATAATAAAGTTAATGGAGAAATTACTAAGTAGACAAGTGGTTAAAAGTGGGTTAGCCCTAAAATAAGGAAAGCGGTTTAAGAGTTTTTAGAAGGTAAATAATAAAGTGAAGTAATGAGTGTAATATAAGTCAAAGTGGATACAAAAGAAATTATTTAAGTAATAAATTTAATGGATAAATTACTAAGTGGGAAAGTGGTTAGAAGTGGGTTAACCCTAAAATAAGGAAAGTGGGTTAAGATGGTTAAAATGTAACCCCTTGAGGAAGCTACATGAAAGTATAAATAAGAGGCAATCCTCTCTTATTTTAATCACACTTGAGAATATTGAATATTTACAGGTGACTGAGGTAACCAAAGGATATCTAAGCCGAATTTCATAGGGAAGGCAAAGTAAAAAAGGCTGAAATTCAAGGGAGGATAAATTCTTTTGATGATGCTTTCTAAGGTATGTTATTTACAGGTCATCTCACCATTTTCGCAATAACATTTTTTATAGAATGATTCAGACCATGAAATTGGGAGGCCATTGAGGAAACATATCCAAGTAGCTGTGATAAAAATTTAAGCTTATGGGTCATTGTATTTTTGGAGTTACACTCCATGGAAAATAAGGTTTGTGGCTAGTCCTGAAACTAGTATAAAACAGGTGTTTCGAATAAAAGTGTCATAACATCTTCATAACAGATCCAAATTCAGTAAGACAAAATGCATTGTTAGAGTATAGTCTTTAGTATTCTTTGTACCATTTTTAGATCCATACAAAAAATATTCTGTGCAGGGAACGTTCTACAATTTTTCTCTCTAGAATAAGCCAAAATTCAAAAAGGTATGTCATTTTTTCTATAACTCCTTTTTTGAGAGGTTCCAAGTAGTGAAACTTGGAGGAATTGCATAAAAGACACTAAAGAACATTGTTTACTGTTTCCAGATATTTATTCATTACAGGTACATAGTTATGATTATTTCAAGTTAGGGTTGTTGACTAATCCAAAATTAGTCATGTGAGACTAAAGTAAAGTTTGATGAAAATGCTAGTCTCTTGTTGTTAAAGTTAAGGAAGGTTTGCAGGTATGTGATCATATAAACCAGGTCTATTACAAAGTTACAAATCAGATTTAGATGATGAAATTGATGAGGTATTTTGGTTGAGGTACATGTTGGGTACATGATTGAGACAAGTAGTTGATGAGTTGGCACATACATGAGGTGTATAGTTGATGATGTTGGTACATAATGATGAGTCATAGTTTATTTGTATTTGATGCATTATTGGTATATCTTCAGTGCATGGTTGATGCACTTGTTGATGGTACAGGTTGAGGTACAGGTTGGTGCATGGTTGATGCACTTGTTTATGGTACATGTTGATTACAGGTTGTTTGGACATGTTATTTGTACGAGTTTGATGCATGGTTGATGCATTTTTTATGGTACAGGTTGAGGTACAGGTTGATGTATGGTACATGTTGGCACAGGTTATTGGTACAGGTTTACAGCAGGATATCTCATAGTTATAGTGTGACAGTGGTTCCAACATTCTACTTCTACATCTGGGTGGTTGGACGGGGCAAGGACAGGTGGTTGTATCCACCTTTTGGTTGTAGCCGAAGAACATAGGGGTGTGTAGCCTCCTTTTGGCTATATCCAGAGAATTGGGGATTTGGAGGTTCCCTCAGGTTGTAGCCTAAGAAACTAGGGGGTTGTAGCCTCCTTCTAGTTGTAGCCAGAGAATTGGGGAGTTGGATATTCCTTCAGGTTGTAGCCTTAGAAACTAGGGGGTTGGAGCCTCCTTCCAGTTTCAGCTGGAAAACAAAATAAGTTGGTGCTTCTAATGAATGTAATTCTTAAATACATATAACAAAAAAACTTCTATGGTTTTCTCTCGCTTTGGGTTTCCATGTAAAAACACTGGTGTAGTGTGTATGTGTATGAGTGCTCATTTGTTCATTGTTTATTTACTTTGCAACTATTGGATGATAATTCTACATTGATATAGCACTTGCATTTTGTAGTTAAAAAGGATTATTTCTCTATTACTGATTCACCCCCCCTCTCAGTAATCCAACAATTCTTATCAAAGATGGTTCCTTCAAGAATCAGTTTAACCACTGAAAGGTAGATCATGAAGAGAAAAAATATTTATAAACATAGAATACCACAGTTTGATGGAAAAAATTATGCATTGTGGAGCATAAGGATGAAAACATATATACATGCACATGGATTTGAAATTTTGCAATGTATAGTAGATGGATACAAAGAACCAGCAGTTCCACCAACAAGTGAAAGAGCAATAAAACTCGGTCAAAATAATTCCAAAGACACACATGCACTTCTGAATGGTCTTGGTGAATTGGCATACACCAAAGTTATGCATTGTTAATACAGTAAAGAGATTTGGGACAAACTTCAAAATATTTATGAAGGAGATTCAAAAGTCAGAGAAGCAAAGCTTCAAACTTAGAGAGGTCAGTTTGAACAACTAAAGATGAAGGAATATGTGAATATTGAATCTTACTTCTTATGAGTCGATGAGATAGTAAATGTAATCAGAGGATTGGGAGAAGAAATTAAAGAATCTTTAATTGTTCAAAATGTACTAAGATCTCTTCCTATGAGATTTGATCCTAAGATATCAACACTAGAAGAAAGAGAAGATCTAGAATTAATAAGCATGGAAGAACTACATGGAATCTTCACAGCATATGAAATGAGAACTGCACAGGAAAATCCAGATATAAAAGACGCATCTTTCAAAGCATCCAAAAGGTCAAAGAAAAAGGAAAAATAAAAATAAAAATAACACAGCAACAACAATGACATATTGGAAGATGATGAAGAAATGGCCAATTTTGTCAAGAGATTGAACAAGGGTACCAACGACATATATAAATGTAAGCTTCCATTGATTTGTTTTAATTGTGATGGTATTGGTCATTTTGTTAACAAATGTCCTCATAAGAAAAATAAGGGGAATGATGAACATTACTCAAATAGAAAAAAAACATATAAAGGCAAAGGAACCACAAAGAAAGTTTTCAAGAAAAGCTTATGCACCAAAGAAGACATTTCCTCATCATATGAAGATGAAGTCAGTGATAGTGAGACATAAAGAGCTCTATTCATGGTAGTAGAAGACTCTGATAAAGAATACACTGAAGATAAATATGTGTTGGCACATGGGTAGACCCATGGTTCAACACTACAACAATGCACCAACAAAACCCTAACTACTGTCCCTTTCAACAACACCTGTGAAGCAGATGAAGTCTCACCCGAGGTAGAGGCAGGGGTGGTTGCAGGACTTAGATGTCCACAACCTTAGTTGGGACACAGATATGTGATTCTAACACTTAATAGAGCACTTAACAGTAAACATTCATCAACATTCAGTTCTTAGTAACAGCGCAAACACACCCTAATTATAGAGCATCACAGTATTCAACTAGATATGATGTATCTAAGAACTTATCATAGAGAGGTAGATTAGATCTAGCAGATTCAAGCACTAAGCACATTCACATAGTTCAGATCTAACATCCATATACATCATTAGCACAAAGCATAAACAAATCTATCTATATATATCAAAGAAATTAGCAAGTAAAGACATAAACACATCAACACATCGCACAAAGCATAACAACACAACATGTACGTGGTTCACCCCCACCTTGGGGCTACGTCCACCAACTCTTCTTCTTTATTATCTTTAGTCAAGCTTCTTATAAGCACATAACATCAAAATCCTACTCCATAGAAGACACGAGATCTGCGCACACTCTGCCATATCCTCCCTCTTCGACTTAGGGTACATCACCAAGCCTTCTTACAATTACTTGCACGTACCTCTGCAAGTTTCACACAGTATGCACAAAGCATCTACAATCCATACTTAGCACTTAGCCCAATATCACATAGATATATCTATATATATGCCTCTTCTTACATTTCCTAGACATCTATTTATACTTTACAAAATAGGCCTAAACATGGGTAAACCCATGGGTCGACATCCCCATACCCATTACATAATCCCAAATTCCAAAAAGGACCCAAAAAGGGGCCGAGATCCCACAATCTCTTCTTTGTCTTGCGCTCCTCTTTGACAAGCTGTCGAAGTTCCAAAATAGGTAAAACTTGACCAAGGATCTCCCAAAACTTGGTCAAGGGCCAATAGGCCCCCAACACTTACTTGTAAATTGTCCCGAGTCATTCTCATCTGGGTAGTTCTTCTTTGAAATCCTCGAGCACGGCTTGAGCTTCTTTGACTTGTTGTTGTGCCACAGCCTCCTGTTCAATGAACTCTTGGATGATTGCGTCGTTGATAGGTCCCTCCAGGCATTGTTTAGATGTAGTGACAACCTTCTCGAGTTCTACTCCTCATCCTTCGACCTATGTGAACAATTGGTAGGCCTTATCTTGTACAGGTTGGAGCCTCTAAGTTACTTCCATAACTCTACTCTAGATAGTGTGGATCTGCTGCTAGGCAGTGCGCTACTCTTGAGATCATTTCATTCTTTCCACAACTGACAGGGGCTTCAACTGCGCCTGTATTGTCTCTGATTACTGCTTTACTTCCTAGAGATGTGACTCTAGTGCCTGCAATTCTGGGTTCTCAGTGAGTTTATCATACATTCGGGCACTACGATTACTCATATTATTTCATTCCATGGCAAGGGCCTTTATCCTTTCAACTGCGCTCCAGGCAGTTGCTTCTCTTTGATTCCTTACATCCTGTGGAGTCTCGGGCACTGTTCAGAGCTCTAATTTTTCTATGCATTGTTGTAGTTGTTGGATAGCCTGCAAGCTGCTATAATTTCTTCGTGACTCGGTCCTAAGCCCATCTTTGACCGCATCTTTCACTTCGAGATGATCCATGAGCAAATGTTCTGTTTCTTGTTGCAGATGTTCTTTTTCTTCATCGAACTTCATTTGGAGAGCAATCTTTTCTTGTTCTATAGTGTTGTGTTGTTTTATGAGCATTCCTTGCACTTGCTTCAAGGCCTGGGTGGCTTGTTCTATTTCTTCTTATGCTTGTCGAAGGCAAGGTTCGACTATATCAGCTAGTCGATGGAGTTGGGTTAGCTCATCTCCCAACTATGGTTCTCCCAATGGCAGGGGTGCAGTGGAGACTGTGTGGCTGGATTGAAGAGCTTGTTGTACCCCTCAGAGTTTGAATTGAATTCTCTAATACATTTATTCTTGCTTGGCTTCTTGTTTCTCTACTATTTCCAGTGAAGCATCATTTAGGGATTCTATGATGAAGTCAAAATCATCGGAGGTGAGGACAATCTGCATCTTGGTCATGGTGGCTTTCGATTTCATTCGAGAAGAAGGTTTCAGGGGGAAACCTTCCTCTTATTCAAGGGGTCAACCTAATCTCTGGGTGGTATTACTTCACCTGGATTCTATTAAGCTTCTACTTTGTCATCACCCCCTCGGTCAGGTGACACTGAAGTAGTCTTTCATGAGGTGCTGCTTAAATTTTGGACCTCCTCAGTCTTCTTGGGTGTATTTTGTTATTTATGAGTTTCCTATGGGATTTCAAGATCAAATATCTCGACAGGGTTGGTGGGGATAAGGAGTTTAGAAAACCATTCCTTAGTGATCTCCTCAAGGTCTTCTTCTATAAGTTTATAATATGACTGGAGCTGCTCTTTAAGTTCATTTGCTCATGTTGTAATGTAGATTAAGTGTTGATCTGTGTTGAACTTCATCAGGGGTCAAAACCTTTGTAAGGTGTTTGGAGTATATTGAGGCTTAGCTTTGATGAGTCTCTTTAGCTGGAGGTAATATGTATGAAACACAACATTTGACTGCCACTATTTGTTCATATCACTTGAATACCAAAGGGTAGCGAACTTCTTAGCAAGTAGTTCAAATGAATCTATGTCTGGGAAAGTCACACCTTTCGGCATCTCCCAGGAAACACATGCAATGAGGATCAGGTGCCAACTGAAATGAAATTCATAACCCTAATCATGTGCTTCTCGACAGTCTAGTTCCAATTGGTTAACTAGGTACTTCACCCAATTCATCTGTAGGCCTTCTGTGCACTTCCCTGCGAGGTCAACGAAACAGTTGGTGACCTACGTAGGTTGGTTCTCCTTAATAACTTTCTATCTATCAGTTGACATGCTAGAAACATTGTGCCACTCTGGATGGAAGCTACCTCTATCAAAGTCCCATTGGCATTCATAGGTATCTAGGTGAGCTTTCCACATAGGTTTATCAACTTTCCTTTAAATAGTCATATTCATCCTAATGAAGGAATTATAGCAGGCCTTCCTATAGATTCCTAAGTTCTTTCTGTCATGATATTCACCTGTGTTTCCTCATCTAGAATGCAGTTAATGTTGAAGTCTCATATTCTTGCTTCAATACATTATTTTTCTTTGAATACCTTTGATAAACTGATATGTCGGTGATCCTTCATGATTTCTTTCATCTGTAGCAATAATTTCTCTGATTCTTTCTGGGGTTCTGTCATAATCTTAGTTGCTTGACTTTGCTCGTGGTCTCCTTGTCTCATATTTATCTTCTCAAGTTGAGAAATCAGTATAGGGAAATCCAAAACTTCATGGTCCATAACTTTGCAACAAAGACAACTGGGCTTTCTACCAGGGCATTCCTTATCCAAATGTCTCGGTCTTCTACAACTGAGGGTTAATCCTCTATTTCTCTTAAAGGATTCCTATCTCTTCCTGTAATGCACATTAGGATCATCGTAGATAACCTAGAAACATTTATTTCTAGAATCCTACATCCACTTATTAGTCCAAACATTCTTTCTATGCATAGGTATAACATATATTTCACTATTCTTATCAGATCTACACAAGTCAAACCTTCTTTCATCTATTAGTGACATAGTTTTCAAGCTAGGAAAAAATCTATCAAACATACCTAGATCCATATTGTTGAAACAAACATTTCCACTTATCTTACTTCTACAGAGCCCAAAGCTTCCAGATCTAGAACTTTTCACTATTCTTACCTTTATCAGAGCATGGAGATTCCAGATATTATTTCTTTCCTTGGAACAAAGCTTCACAGGTCAAGTGGAATGTTGTGCACTAGGGAAACAAAGCTTCCACAATTTCAGGTCAGATCTTTGCACAAGGCTTCTTCTTCCTCCATTCCCAACAATCACAGTTTCAGGTCAGATCTTTGCACAAAGCTTCTTCTTCCTCAGTTCCCAACAATCATAGTTTCAGGTCCTGACAACGGAACCATTTTTTGGCACAGGGGTAGACCTAGGGTTCAACGCTACAACAATTCACCAAAAAAACCCTAACTAATGACCCTTTAGACAACACCTACGAAGCAGATGAAGTCTCACCTGAGGTAGAGGCAGAGGTGGTTGCAGGACTCAGATATCTGCAACCTTAGTTGGGACACAGATCTGTGATTCTAACACTTAATAGAGCACTTAGCAGTAAACATTAATCAACATTCATTTCTTAGTAACAAAACAGACAAACCCTAATTACATAACATCACAGTATTCAACCAGATCTGATGTATCTAAGCACTTATCATAGAGAGGTAGATTAGATCTAGCAGATTCAAGCACTAAGCACATTCACATAGTTTAGATATAACATCCATATACATCATTGGCACAAAGAATAAACAGATCTATCTATCTATATCAAATCACTTAGCAAGTAAAGACATAAGCACATCAACACATTGCACAAAGCATAGCAACACAACATGCACGTGGTTCAACCCCACCCTGGGGCTATGTCCACCAACTCTTATTCTTTATTATCTTCATTCAAGCTTTTTACAGGCACATAGTATCAAAATCCTACTCCGCAGAAGACATGAGATCTGCACGCACTCCAACAAATCCTAATTCTTTGGGTTAGGGTACAACACCAAGCATTCTTACAATTACTTGCACGTAGCTTTGCAAGTCTCACACAGTATGCACAAGCATCTACAATCCATACTTAACACTTAGCCCAATATCACATAGATATATCTATATATATGCCTCTCCTTACATTGCCTAGAAATCTATTTATACTTTACAAAATAGTCCTAAACAAGGGTAAACCCATGGGCCGACATCCCCATACCCATTACATAATCCCAAATCCAAAAAAGGACCCAAAAAGGGGCCGATATCCCACGATCTCTTCTTCATCTTGTGCTCCTCCTTCGACAGGCTGTCAAAGTCCCAAAATAGGTCAAACTTGACCAAGGATCTCCCAAAACTTGGTCAAGGGCCAACAGGCCCCCAACACTCACCTGTGACTCATCTCGTTTCACTCTGATCTGGGTAGTGCTGCTTCAAAAGCCTCCAGCATGGCTCGAGTTTCTTCGACTTGTTGTTGTGCCACAACCTCCTATTCAACAAACTCTTGGATGACTATGTCATTGATAGGTCCCTCCAGGCGTTGTTCAGTTGTAGTGACAACAGGTTGGAGCCTCTGAGTTACTTCCATAACTCTTCTCTGGATAGTGTGGATCTGTTGCTGGGAAGTGCGCTACTCTTGGGATCGTTTCATTCTTTCCACAGTTAACAGGGGCTTCAACTGTGCCTGTATTGTCTCTGCTTGATTCTTTGCTTCCTAGAGCTGTGACTCCAGTGCCTACAATTCTAGGTTCTCAATGAGTTCCTCATATGTTTGGGCACTATGATTACTCAACTTCTTGCATTCCATGGCAAGGGACCTTATCCTTTCAACTGTGCTCTGGGCGGTTTCTTCTCTTTGATCCCTTACATCCTGTGGAGTCTCGGGCATTGTGCGAAGCTCTAAGTCTGCTATGCATTGTTGTAGCTGTTGGATATCTTATGTAATATTCTCTACTTGCTTCATGACTTGGTCCTATACCTTTATTTATAAGACTGTCACAGAGTGAAGTGCTCTGTTGACTGCTTCTTTCACTTCGAGTTGCTTCGTGAGCAACTATTATGTTTCTTGCTGCATATGTGCTTTTTCTTCATCGAACTTCACTTGGAGAGAAATATTTTCTTGTTCTGTAGTTTTGCATTGTTCTACGAGGATGCCTTGCACTTTCTTCAAGGCTTGGGTGTCTTTTTCTATTTCTTCTTGTGCTTGTTGAAGGTGATCTTCAACTGTATCATCTAGTCGGTGGATTTGGGCTAGCTCATCTCCCAACTCTGGTTCTCCCGAAGGTAGGGGTGCAGTGGAGACTGTGTGGCTAGACTAAAGGGCATGTTGTACCCCTCGGAGTTCGACTTGAATTCTCTCATACATTTCTTCCTTCTTGGCTTCTTTTTTCTTTTCTATTTCCAGTGAAGCATCATTTAGGGTTTGCTATGATGAAGTAAAAATCATCGAAGGTGAGGACAGTCTGCATATTGGTCATGGTGGCTTTCGATTTATTCCGGGAAGAAGGTTTTGGGGGGGGAAATCTTCCTCTTATTCAAGGGGTCAACCTCGTCTCTAGGTGGTGTTACTTCACATGGATTATGTTCAGCTTCTACTTCGTCATCACCCCCTCCGTCAGGTGACACTGAAGTAGTCTTTCCTGAGGTGCTTCTTAAATTTTGGACCTCCTCAATATTCTTCAGTGTATTTTGTTCATTATGAGTGTCCTTTGGGCTGTCAAGATCAGATATCTCAACAGGGCTAGTGGGATAAGGAGGTCAACAGACCATTCCTTAGTGATTTCCTCATGGTCTTCTTTGGTAAGTTTATAATATGACTAAATTTGTTCTTTATTTTCATCTGCTCGTGTTGTAATGTAGATGAAGTGATGATTTGTGCTGAACTTCATCAGGGGTTAGAACCTTTGTAAGGTGTTCAGAGTCATGCGAGGCTCAACTTCGATGGCTCTCTTTAGATAGAGGTAATAGGTATGAAACACAACATTTGAATGCCATTGTTTTTTCATATCACTTGAATACCAAAGGGTAGCGAACTTCTCATCAAGTGGTTAGAACGACTCTGTGTCTGGGAAAGTCGCACCTTCTGGCATCTCCCAGGAAAAAAATGCAACAAGGATCAGGAGCCAACTAAAATGAAATTCATAACCCTGATCCTATGCTTCTTGGCAGTCTAGTTCCAATTGGTTAACTAGGTACTTCACCCAGTTCATATGTAGGCCTTATGTGCACTTCCTTGCGAGGTCAACGACAAAGCCGGTGACCTGCGTAGGTTGGTTCTTCCTTACTAACTTGCCAGCTATCAGTTGACATGCTAGGCGCACTCTGGATGGAAGCTACCTCTATCAAAGTCCCATTGGCATTCATAGGTATCTGGGTGAGCTTTCCACATAGGTTTATCATCTTTCTTTTGAATAGTCCTATTCCTCCTAATGAAGGAATAATAGCAGGCCTTCCTATAGCTTCCCAAGTTCTTTCTATCATAATATTCACCTGTGTTTCTTCATCTAGAACATAGTCAATGTCAAAGTCTCCTATTCTTGCCTCAATACATTCTTTTTCTTTGAATACCTCTGATAAACTAACATGTCGGTGATCCTTCAAAGTTTCTTTCATCTGTAGAAATACTTTCTCTAATTCTTTCTCAGGTTCTTCCATAATCTTAGTTGCTTGAATTTTCTCGTGGTCTCCTTGTCTCATATTCATCTTTTCAATTTGAGCAATCATTCTAGGGCAATACAAAACTTCATGGTCCATAGATTTGCAACAAACACAACTGGTTTTTCTACTAGGGAATTCCTTAGCCAGATGTCCCAGTCTTCTGCAGCTATAACAGAGGGTTAATCCTCTCTTTCTCTTAAAGGATTCCCAACTCTTCATGTACTACACATTAGTATCATAGTAGCTAACCTGCAAACATTTCTTTCTAGGATCCTGCATCCACTTGTTAGTCCAAACATTCTTTCTATGCATATTTATAACATATCGTTCACTATTCTTATCAGATCTATGCAATTCAAACCTTCTTTCATCCATTAGTGCCCTAGTTTTCAAGCTAGGACAAAATCTATCAAACATACCTAGATCCATACTGTTGAAACAAAAATTTCTACTTATCTTACTTCTATAGAGCACAAAGCTTCCAGATCTAGAAATTTTCACTATTCTTACCTTTATCAGAGCACAAAGCTTCCAGATCTTACCTCTTTTCTTGTCACAGAGCTTCACAGGTCAAGTGGAATGTTGCGCACTAGGGAAACATATCTAAGCACAGGGATTCCACAATTTTAGGTCGGATCTTGCACAAAGCTTCTTCTTCCTCAATTCCTAGCAATCATAGTTTCAGGTCGAATCTTTGCACAAAGCTTCTTCTTCCTCAGTTCTCAGCAATCATAGTTTCAGGTCTCGACAATGGAACCATTTGTTGGCATAGGGGCAGAGCCAGGGTTCAATGCTACAACAATGCACCAAAAAAACCCTAACTACCGGCCCTTTCGGAAACACCTGTGAAGCAGATGAAGTCTCACCCGAGGTAGAGGCAGGGGTGGTTGTAGGACTCATATGTCTGCAACCTTAGTTGGGACATAGATCTGTGATTTTAACACTTAATAGAGAACTTAGCAGTAAACATTCATCAACATTCAATTCTTAGTAACAATGCAGACAAACCCTAATTACATAGCATCACAATCAACTAGATCTTATGTATCTAAGCACTTATCATAGATAGGTAGATTAGATCTAGCAGATTCAAGCACTAAGAACATTCACATAGTTCAGATCTAACATCCATATACATCGTTAGCACAAAGCATAAACATATCTATCTATCTATATCAAAGCACTTAACAAGTAAATACATAAACATATAAACACATTTCACAAAGCATAGTGACACAACATGTACGTGGTTCACCCCCACCCTAGGGATATGTCCACCAACTCTTCTTCTTTATTATCTTTAGTCAAGCTTCTTACGAACACATAGCATCAAAATCCTACTCCATCTGCGCGCACTCTGCCAGATCCTCCTTCTTTGAGTTAGGGTACAGCACCAAGCCTTCTTACAATTACTTTCACATGGCTTTGCAAGTCTCACACAATATGCACAAAGCATCTACAATCCATACTTAGCACTTAGCCCAATATCACACAGTTATATCTATATATGTGCTTCTCCTTACATTGCCTAGACATCTATTTATAATTTACAAAATAGGCCTAAACATGGGTAAACCCACAGGATGACATCCCCATACCCGTTACATAATCCCAAATCCCAAAAAGGACCCAAAAAGGGGTCGATATCCCGCGATCTCTTCTTCATCTTGCGCTCCTCCTTCGACGGGTTGTCGAAGTCCCAAAATAGGTCAAACTTGACCAAGGATCTCCCAAAACTTGGTCAAGGGACAACAATATGAAGAGGCAGAAGTTGAATACCAAGAAGAATTGTTGACTATCATAGACATTATAAGAAGAGAAAAGAGGAAAAACAAGAAGCTACAAGAATAACTAGACAAGAAGGAAGACATTGAAGAAATAGAGCAGATCATCATGGAATTGAAGGTTCAAATAGAAGCATATAAAATAATTGAATAAGCACTCAAAGAATAGTTATAAGAAAGAGACATGATCATTGGAAATTTGGAAGAAGAGATTGTCACATTGAGAAAGGATCTTCAAAAGAAAAATATGCAGAACAACTCAAAAGTTTTGGATGACATTATCAGTTGTGACAGGCCTAATCATGACAAGTCCATACTTGGATACAATCATAAATAAAATGGATCAAGCTCAGAAGCAACAAAACAAGAAACATATTGAAAAATTTATGCAGAAACAATCAAAGGGGATAGGAAGACCTACAAGGAATATTACAAGGAAACTCTTCCACTGAGAATATTCAGATTTTAGAATCAACAACCGACATAAACAAATAGGCCTCAGGAAGAAGAAGGATTCATAAGAGTAACTCCTTTTAGAATATATTCAACACCAAGTATCAAACTATCTTTTTGGGTTTATGTTATGCATGCAATAATTTTGGACATAAATTTGTAAATTGCAGAGCTAATAGCAGGAACATAAACAAATTTGAAAGTCATACACAAAATGTTTATCCAATAAGGCCTAGTGAAACACAAAGAATAAGATACAACATGTTTGAATCATTGAGCACTAAAGTGGAATGCTACAAGTGCAATAAATTTGAACACATGGCAATAAATGACACAAGTGCAATAAATGACAGTCCCTCCTAGAGAACCACAACATAACAACAACAGTCACAGACATGATCCTTAGAAGAGAACATGGATAAGAAAGCATAATCAATATATAAATGAAGAATTCACACTCGCTCTACAAGCTAAGCATAAGAAGCATGTTTGGTATGTTGACAGTGGTTGTTCAAAACACAAAGAATAGGTGAACAAAGACTAGGTCCCAGAGATCGCAAGATTGGAAATAAAATGAGATGAAGAAAATTCTATAGAGAAAAGGAAAGATGTCAAATACAAAAAGATTTGGAAAATAATGAAAAGAAAAGAATGACATGTAAATAAGGAACATGTTTAAGATATTGTACTTTCAGGCACTGTAGTGAAAGATGAATCCACATACATAAAGAAATAAGTCATACCTTAGAGAGATGATGAATCTACTAATGAATATGATGATGAATACACATCAAAGCATGAATTGTTTTGAGCCATCTGACTTAGCGAATCCCATATAATATGAATAATAGACAAGGGGAGTCTATGCGATAGCTGAGATAGACCAGAGAACCATCCTTCGAGCAACTTGTATAATTTGAATAGACAGATTTAGTGCATTCAATTAGAAAAAATACAATATGATAGATTAATCAGTTGTAGTAGTACTTCATGACAGTACAGTGACATATGAGTCAAAATTATGGACAGTTGTGTAGAAGAGACTTGAACAATATGGACAAATATGGACGTGAAATCAACTTTTCTGAACGGGGAACTTGAAGAAGAAGTCTACATTGAACAACTAGTTCCTAGAGCATGGTACTCTAGACAGGAGAAATATCTACAATAGTCAGGGTTCATAAAAGGAAGTGCAGATAACAACCTCTACATCAAGGTAACTCAACATGGTATTTTATTAATTGAAGTTTATATTGATGATATTATTTTTGGAAGTACTAATGACAGGTTAAGCCATAAATTTGCAAAGGATATACAAAATGAATTTGAAATGTCATTACTTGGAGAAATATCCTTCTTTCTGGGTCTTCATATACGTCAAAGCAACCAAAGAATTTTTCTTTCTCAAACTAAGTATATCAAAGAAATGCTAAATAGGTTCGGAATGGAAGATTACAAACTAATTACCACTCATATGCAAACCAGTTGCAAGTTTAGCTAAGATGATGATTCAAATTCTACAAGGCAGAGGAAATACAATTCAATGATTGGTATCTTACTATATGTGACAACATCCAGACCAGATGTAATGCAGTAAGTTGGACAAGTGGAACGATTTCAAGAAGCACCAAAGGAATCACATGTATTAGCAATGAAGAGGATTTTCAGATATCTCAAAGGAACAAAAGAGTTTGGATTATGGTATCCAAAATGAAAGGATCTATCACTTATTGCCTACATAGATGCAGATTGGGTAGGTTTCATTGATGATTGACGAAGCACCAGTGGAGCATTGTTCTACTTGGGTGAGTGTTTAGTATCTTGTCTAAGAAAGAAACGATCATCAATATCTTTATCTACAACTGAGGCAAAGTATATTGCAGCAACAACATGTTGTACACAGGTTCTATGGATGAAAAAAACTATGACAGATATACAAGTTGAGTATGATGATCCCATTACAATCTATTGTGATAATAAAAGTGCCACTAGTATCTTAAAGAACTCAGTGATGCACTACAAAACGAAGCACATTCCAATAAAGTATCACTTTCTACGGGAATAGGTTGCAGAGAAGAACATCGGAGTTGARTATGTGGGCACAAAAGAACAAGTGGAAGACATCTCCACAAAACCTATTCCAAGGGAATCCTTTGAGTATCTTCGCCAGAGACTYGAAGTAATTTATGCACCAAAATGGATGCTTTTGAATTCTTATCTTATATGTCCTAGATTTACACGAGGAAGCACCATAAACATGAGAATTCAGGTTGGGGGTTCAGTTTCAGGAAGATTTCAATCAGGGAGAGTATCCCSAAGGACATTTCAGTTAGGGGGACCAACCTCGGATGGAAATATACCTTTTCCATTGATGAAAAAGGGGGAGAGATTTATTAGATGCAAAGGAAAWTTTTTGGAGAAAGAGCACAAAGTCATGGTTCTAGGGGGAGAGATGGTCATAGAGGGGGCATGAGTGATATGACTTCAATATTGCATCAGAGTGTTTCCATCGATGCCAAAGGGGGATATTGTTGATTATTTGGGTTGGTTTTCATTAATGCCAACCCTTGAAGAAAGTCTGGTAGAAAATTCTGGTAGCATAAAGGTTTGGGTAATGGAACAAAGTTTGTTTGATGTATAATGGTATGTGTTTTAATATATTTGAAGGTAATACTATTCTATATGGATAGTACATGTCATTCCATTTCCAGTGGTATGTGGAACGTCACATAACTCCTCACGATTAGAGAGTTATGGCCATGTGAAGTTGGAGAACCCTCATGAGTCATCTAGAAGCCCCAAAAGGTCAAAGTAGTCAAAGTGGTTGCAAATAAGAAATTAGTTAAATAATAAAGTGAATTTATGAGTGTACTATAAGTCAAATTGGATACAAAATAAATTATTTAAATAATAAAGTTAATGGAAAAATTACTAAGTTGACAAGTGGTTAGAAGTGGGTTAGCCCTAAAATAAGGAAAGTGGTTTAAGAGATTTTAGAAGGTAAATAATAAAGTGAAGTGATGAGTGTAATATAAGTAAAAGTCGATACAAAATAAATTATTTAAATAATAAAGTTAAAGGAGAAATTACTAAGTGGACAAGAGGTTAGAAGTGGGTTAACCCTAAAATAAGGAAAGTGGGCTAAGATAGTTAAAAGGTAACTCCTTGAAGAAGCTACATGAAAGTATAAATCAGAGGCAATGATCTCTCATTTTAATCACACTTAAGCATATTGAATATCTACAAGTGACTGAGGTAACTAAAGGATATCTAAGATGAATTTCACAGGGAAGGTGAAGTAAAGAAGGCTGAAATTCAAGGGAGGATAAATTATTTTGATGATGCTTTCTAAGGTATGTTAATTAAAGGTTATTGTTACAAGGGAAAAACTCTCTATGGCCAAGGGTAAACCACAACAGACAGGTATGACTACAGAAATCAACTCAATTCCAACATGTGTTATATAAACTAATGTGCAATACAAGGAAGAATCTTACCTCTACCCAATCGTTTGATGTTGTTCCACCGTTGAGTACATTGACCCAAAGCCTTACACCTACAAGAAGTTCTCAACGAACAAGCCATGCAAGTATATAGTGACAATATATAAAATGAGTTAACACATTAGATATCGCAATCCAATAATAAACATTACAAACATGCCCATGGATAATAATCATATATTTGCAAGATATTGATTGGATGGGAAAGGAGTATTTCTATTAATAATTGATCAACACAAGTATCAACATTACAGACCGTCATGTCGGAACGGTTCGAAACCAAGAAACCAAGTTCCTTCCAACTGGGTCTCCACCACTTCAATCCTCCACCGAAGGAAATCTCATAGCAAAGAGATAAAGACATTCTCTTGACAATAAGGGAAGATCTTGGGGGTTGAACACTGTGTTCAGACTTGAGGGACAAAGGGATGCAGACTCAATATGAAGTAATTTCTCCAGAGTAACTTTGCTCTCAAATTTGAATGCTTTCTCCCTTTTTCCATAGCCTGAAATTGTTCTATTATAGCCTCCATAATGCAATTGAAGGGCTGAGTCGGAATGTTTCTAGTATATGGAAGGCCAAAGATCAGATATTTTTTGTTGTGACATGGAAACCCGACCTCATTTTGTATTTTCTGGCACAAATATCGATATACACAAGCTGTAGTGTAGCATCAAGCATATACACATCTTGCAAAGCAGTTAGGGAGTGTATATGTGGAAAAATATATAATTTTGGATTTGGATTTATCAAAAAGGGGGTTGATAAGTCTACATAGGGAAATGGAAAAAGGCCCTATGTGAAAGATAACAATGGTGAGGAAAATATTTCTATAACAGATGCCCCCTAATGTGTGAGATCAGAGGAGTATCTGCGATGGTCGAAATACATTATAAATAACCCAGAAGTGGAGTGGTAGAGAACCAATTGGACAAACTCAATTCCTCATTACATTATGTATTGACTTTGCATACATGGCTACCAAAAATACAATGTAGATCCATGTGGAAAATATACCAACAAGTGTTCATGGTCATGAGTAGGAAAATATGAATGCGGTTACATGCCAATAGTTGTCATAGTCACGAACAAGGCCTAGTGAAATCAGTCTCAAAATCAATCTGAAGATATATGTATACCAAGGAGTACAATCTAATATCCCATGATCTATAAAGTCAAATAGGTACTGGATCGATGAAATGGAGGCAACAGCTTAGGAAAGCTATGTCTTCAAAGTGATGTCTTCAAGTCTTCAATACAATCTGCCAATGGTGCAAGTCTACATCATGTGAATAAATGAGTTGAGGTCGAACATGATGAGACATCGTTTGATTACCATTCATTGAGGTATAGCGTTAAAAAATTCGAGACAACCTACCAATGATGAAAGTAGGTATCAAGGCACCGAGTACATCTCTACAAATGTGAATGAAGGAGCTGGTGTCAAACATTTGAGAGATCCATTGATCAGGAGACATTGATGTATTCCCATCTGTCAATGGTGAGAGAGGTGCCACTAATGACTGCAAACCTCAAGGTACTCATAAAACTCTAAATCTCATATCCAGAATACATGAGCTGAATTCGATGGAAAGAGACCCAATGAAAGGAGAGCATTAAGGAATCTCTCATCATTCAGCATGAGGAGCAAAGCATGAGCTTCATGATTTGGTGGAGATCAGACGAAGAACATGTTCATGAACCAACGAATCTGTGCATCTTTCGTGTGTGCCAAATGCAAGTGGTACAAAAAAAAGACCCTCTGAATAGCAACCAGTGATGAAAACTGTTGACAAAGGCGAGGATACCACCAATAAGGCTAATGGAATTCAAGACATTGCACGAATCCCAAAGTGTGAATTGATGTCTTGCTGTCGAACACAAGGGAAATGACCCAGTCAACAACCCATGATGAAATGTCGATTGTTGGGTTCAGGGTGACCTACCAATGATGAAAGTAGGGCCAGGGTGCATCATAAGACCAAAGGATCATGTGATTCCGAGACAAACTGAGGGTATGACCGACATGCAAAGTCAATATTTTTGAGGAGTGGCCGACACAGGTTGATAGACTTCCTTTGAACAAGAGCATGAGACATACGGTGGACTCTAGTAGCATATAATTAATGATTTGATGATTAGATGCAGGAGGCATCCATAATGTTATCTATAGTGGCTGGAATATTAACCAGATGGTAGAGAAAATTCTGTAACGAGATCATCTTCCTAAGGCCATGCTAAACCCAAAATTATGATGATGCAAGGACTCAATAACTTTGTGCTCTGTTCAAAGGCGACACGACTGCTGCCAATTACAATATAGTACTCCCTTCCCGCCTGTATTTTTTTTTGTTTTTTCATAACAATTGAATGCTATGATACAGAGGAGGGAACGAGTGTCGCGAGTAAGAAAAACTAGTTCCAGTAGTGGAACACACCTATGCTCAATGCAAGGAAATGCATGCGAGAGATGGACACTTGGGGTGATATTCCCTCCAAGTTATAGGGTGTCAAATTGCGAAGGATAAGAACAAGGCTCTGCTTGGTTGAGGATGCAAACTGCTTGGGCCATGGTTTATAACGCAAAGCGTGAACCGGCTAAAGGATCAATACTGCAAGAAAGGAAATGATATGCAATCACAATTTAACACCAAAGTGTCCTTTTTTATATCTTTTAGTCTAATTAGTGTAAAAAAGGGGTAAACTTGTGCCAAATAGACGTCTTTTCAAATCCAATTTACGAGTGTGAATAAGACAAGTTCACTCGGCGATCTTTTCCATTTTTGATAGTGAGTCGGAAAAGAGCTTAACTAAGACTCATGATCTTTCAAATCCAATTTTAATGAGTGTGAAAGGGACAAATCACTCAGCAATCTTTTCAATTTTTAGTAACGAGTCAGGAAAGAGCTTAACTAAGACTTGTGTTCTAGGAGTTCGTGGGTGATAAGGCCGCATGTACATGAATGAGAAATGAGGCTCATTGTAAAGTCATGTGTCAAATTCTAATGGACTCTCGGTCCTAAGGAAAATCTTGGCATGGGCACCAAATGACAAAGAGGTTCTAACTAGGGTACCCATGTTTGGTAAGGTCTCTACCATTTATTAATGACGCTATGATAGAAGATGGAGGTTATGCGTCCCAATAAATGGGTTTGTACCTAAGGCGTAAAAAGTGGTAATTGAAGGATAATGCAAAACTGCATGATGTAGTGAATACCTATCCTATATGATAGGTTATGAATATACCTGCCTGAGGATACAAACGACCAACCATGACGTTGAAATCTGTAAGAAAATTGAGTCAAAACTACAAAAACCAACTTGAAACCATTTTTGAATTAGTCCATTAGACAAAATAATAGCATAAAACTATATCAAATGGGTAAAAATGTTTTATAAATAGTAATAAAATCACAATTTACTATGTCATTTTCATTTTCACCCAAAATAGTGCAATTTGCACTAACATGCCTCCATAATTCAAATGATGATCACGAGAGAAATAGGCAACGAAATCGCAAGCCATCTGGTCCAGGTAACTCTTCATCCCATCCTCTTCAAATTCCATGGTTTACAATTTTGAATTGGGATCCATTTTTTTAGTTTTTAAGGGCGCAAATTATGTTTTTCGATATACGCGGGTTTCGGCTAATATGTCACGTATATGACTAGATATATGCCTTTGTGTGAACTACAGGGGGCGTATATCAGGCCCTACCTACGACTGTTCTTGGATAAACCGCGTATATGTGCGCAAAAGGGAAAAAAATAAGTTTTTAACTCAAAAATTGATTTGGTTTTTGCAGGATGGTGTTGGAGTGGAGGGAGAGAGAGAGAGCACGAGGAGGTAGATGCAGTAGTGGAAAAGGATTTGGTGGCTCAAGAAGCTTTGAAAAGATGTGGTCTATACAAGTTTTGGGCTCTCAAAGAAATGAGGGCCCAAGTGAGGTTATTGGAAATGATGGTGGGCTATTGGGATCTAGATAGCGAGAGCTTTATCCTTGATGGGAAACCATTAAGGATTGAAGTAGAGGACATATACTTATTGATAGGACTTTCATGCTGAGGAGAGTTCATGGACCTTAAGTCACGTGGGGCCGGAAGTGGGATGAAGGTCAAAGAATACATCGAGGCCCACTATGTTGCAGGGACTCCCATGGTGGGAAGTCAAATCCCTATCTAGGCTATAGGTAACCTCAGCCTGAAGATTATTGTGCTCATGATTACTAGGATTATAGGGTCAGCCTCATTGCATCAAGCATTGAGACCACTTATGTTTTACGCACTGGAGTGTGCAAGACCTACCGTATACGATTGGTGTACCTCACTGCTGACCAACATGAAAGGTCAGCTGATAGAGTGAAAGTAGGAGGCAAAGAGAAACTTTGGGTTTTCCTCTATCCTTTGTAGCTTCTTTTTCGAGTCGATCCCAAGCCTGGGACCTATAGTGGAGATCATTCCTAGAGGGCCACATGATCCAGCTATGGCGCGATGGGTTGAGGTCATGAGGCGGTAGGGGGGAGGTAGGGTGGTGACACCCTGCAACGATGATTTTTTCTTTTGGTGGGGGAGACAATTCATAGCTCTGGACGACTATCCCTATGCGAGAATTGATTTCAGAGGTGATCCTAATATTCTTCTTCCACCAGGAGCCACCTATGGTGCCATAGGTAAACAATGTTTTTTATATATTTCATTTTTTGTATTTTTGTATTTTAAAAGAACAAAAATATTTTTTGGATGGTGTTTTTAAATATTAAATCTATACTTGTGTGGTTGCATACGTGGCTCCACAATGGCTAGAGGGATTCCTATGACACATATGGAGGCACCGGGAAGATGAGGCAGTGGGAGGAGAGGCGGAGAGAGTCCTTCAAAATGTGCAGGGAAACCTATCGCGTTTGATGCAGAGGATTCCTATGGTTTAGGTGCAGGATCTACCTGAAGCCATGCAGAGGTAGGTTGTTGGTGTACCTAGAGAATGGGTATGACTCTTCCAGTGTCTCACCAATGCCATGGTTTTATATCATGAGACTCATCCGGCGCCATAGGCGTAGATTTCATAGGACATGTATATTGTCTGTATAAGTATTTTTTAGGGTTTTAGCCCCAATTTTGTAATATAAAACACCATATTTTTTGGAAATATAAAAAAGGGATCTTCGACAATACTTATATCTTACAATGTGTACATTGATTTAATGGTCTTCTTTGATTTATAAATGTTATAAATGCCAATCCAAAACACAATTAGCATAGGCATCATATACATGATTAGAAATTATAGGAATGTGAAAATATGTAATAAAATCAAAATGTCGTTCTAAAAGGTGTACCTGTAGGAATCGATGGAGTAACGTCGGATCACGCACACGGTAATGACCGTTTAACTGACGTATGACTAACTGAGAATCCAGGCGCACCTCTATAGAGAGAATACCATGTGAGATAACATCGTGCAATAATTCTATAACGATACCATATTCGGCCACATTATTCGTGGATGGCCCTAGGCATACGCCACCTGAAGACACTAGCAGACCCTCGGATGAGTAAATCACCCAAGCAATGGAAGCTAGGTTTCGTGTATGTTGACTAGCTCTGTCTGCGAATCCTACATAGACCAAGGATTCCATTGACATCTGCCAACAAAAGAGAAAACTCGATAAGAAAGCCAAAGACAAAAAGGGGGAAAAGTGTATATACACTAAATTTACATTAGTATACAAAGGGTTTCACCCAAGCCTGGGGCTCAAGCATAATATTTTTTTAAGTAGAGCCCATTTTTGGGCTCAACCAATTTATTCCCTTCATAATATTACAACTCATAGGCTCCTTTTTCTTCAACACGTCGCATGATATAAGGACCGTGCCACATGGGTTTAAACTTGTCTGCCCCTAGTGGTTCTTTGGCTTGGTCATACAAGAGGACCAAGTCACCCTCAGCATACAACCGAGGACAGACAGACTTATCATACTGAACCTTGACAGGTTTCTTGTTTTCCTCGATAGCCGTAAAGGCATCTCGACACTGCTCATTAAGACTCTCTAGGTGTACCAGGCATATCTCTAAATACGAAGTGTCAGGTAGGATCTCAAATGCCAATTTGAGAGAAGTGATTTCACATTCAATGGGAAGTATCGACTCCACACCATGTACTAACTGAAAAGGAGAAAAACCAGTGGCAGTCTTAACCGAGGTTTGGTATGCCCAAAGTGCGGGATATAACATGATGTGCCAGTTGGAGTTACTCCGATTGATAGTTTTTTGAAAAATGGTCTTGAGAGAATTATTGACGGCCTCTACTTGCCCATTTTCCTAGGGGTAATAAGGATACAAGTGATCATGTTTAAACCCCAGCTTAGATGCTAGTTCTATCATCATTTCATTATAAAAATGACTGCCATGATGAGTGACAATCTCACTCAGGATACCGAACCAGGCGATAATTTGGTTGAATACAAAAAAAGATGCAGTCTTCCCATCGGATTTCACGGTAGGCATGGATTCAACCCACTTGGTAAAGTAGTTGACAACCACGATAATGTGTTGATTCCCCCCAGCCGAAGTTGGGTTGCAATTAATGAAATCTATTCCCCACTTAGTGAAGGGACCGAAGGTAATAACCGGGTGGAGAGGGGCTGGGTGCGAGTGCATTTTTCGAGTGAACACCTGGCAGGGGTGACACTTCTTAACTAATTCAATACAATCTTTAAAGATGGTGGGCCAGAAGTAACCGGCTCGCAAGATCTTTTGGGTTGTCACAAGCCTAGATAGATGACCGCCACAAGCCCCTTTGTGGAAATCATTAAGGACTAACTCGACTTCTTCTTGAGTTAAGAAACGACATAAGATGATATCTATTCCTCGATGATACAAAGTGTCACCGACAATTGTATACTTTTTGGCTTGGTATCGAACATGTCGTCGATCATCTCACGAGAGATGCTGAGTGAACTTCAAGGTTTGAAGGTATAAAAAAATATCTCCATACCAGGGGTTAGATGATGAAACAAGGAAAATGTTTTCATCTGCAAATGAATCAACATGAATAACATCTTTGTCTAACCATTGGAAATCAGATATTAACTCTACAAAAACTAGTGATTTCTTGGACTTGGCCAAAGAAAAGTTGAGATCAAATTCTTGTAGGATGACAATCCATTTATCATATTTTTCACCTATGATATGTCTAGTGAGGACATACTGAAATGGATTAACATCGACAACCACAGTAGTTTTACAAATCAATATATAGTGTCGTAAACGTTGGGCTGTGTGGACGATAACCAAAGCTATATTTTCAACGTGTGAGTAATTTCGTTCAGGAACGACTAAATTTCGACTGAGATAGTAGATGACGTGTTGATGGAGCTCATCATCCTCCTGAACTAGAACCATACCAATGGCCTCTTTAGACGCGGCGATATACAACAAGTAATATCTATTGTAATCAAAAGATTTCAGCAAGGGGGCCGATACCAAGGCTTTCTTTAAAGCGTTAAAATATTGATGATCTTTCTCATCCTAGATAAACGAGGTGTCTTTCTTCAATAGGAACATGAAATCCTTAGTAATATTGGCATAATTCACAATAAACCAACGTAAAAAGTTAGCTTTCCCCTATAAACCTTGAAGCTATCTAATTGTGCACGGGGTAGGTAACTAAAGAATTGCCTCAACCTTAAGTGGATCTACCATGATCCCTGTCTCAGAGATTAAGAATCCTAAGAGACGGCCAGATCTAATGAAAAATATGCATTTATGAGGGTTGAGTCAGATTCTATAGTAGTGACATCTTTCAAAAACCAGTCGAAGGTGTGTAGCATGATCCATTCTCTTGCGAGAGTGAGTAACAAGATCATTGAGGTAAGCTTCGACTATGTGTTTGAGATCATGAAAAGTGAAAGTCATGGCTTGTTGGAAGGTTTCTCTGATGTTTTTCAGGTCGAAAGGCATTTTTCGGTATGCAAACGTGCCCCAAGGACATATGAATGTCGTCTTATGTTGGTCTTTGGGTTTGATCTGGATTTGGTTATAGCCTGAAAATTCGTCCATAAAAGAAAATATTCCACTTCCCGCACACTCATTGAGAATCTGATCAATGCAAGGCATGGGGAAGTTATCTTTAGGAAAGGCCTTGTTCAGGTTGTGAAAGTCCATACACATGCAGATGGTTCCTTGATTTTAATTCACAGGAACGGGGTTGGATACCCATTCGGTCAAGGGAACCGGGTAGATAAAGTCGACATTAAGTAGCTTCTCTACCTCTGCCTTAATAGTGGGAGCCTTCCCATGATTAACAAATCTAAGACGTTTTCAAATGGGTTTAGCATCCGTGTAAGTCCTGATCTCATGCTTGACAATATGGGGGTTGATCCCTGGCATCTTTTCATATGACTAAGCGAATACGTCTCGAAATTATTTGAAGAGGTTGGTGTAGATCAAAGTCTCTTTTGGCGAACAATCTACACCTATATTTATGTTTTCAATCTTGACAGGGGTACGAGAGATATTGATATGGATGGTGGGAGAAATACTTTCCATATTCCCTTCGGTGTAAATTTTATGTGTATCAAGTGGAACTACGACGTAACTGACTATCTCACTCGGGGTAGATCTAAAATCATCTTGCTCAATTTTTTCAAGACTTGGGAGAAAATAAGACCGATGATGCATATCATCCCAAGGTCTCTCTGAAACATTCATGGCTTCAAGGATGGCTTCATCCGAAGGCAAAGTTTCATCCAAGAAGTCATGTGAAAAAGATAACGAAGTGGCCCACACGGGCCTGGGAACTGGATCCTCCTTGACCGTCTGTGAGGGAACTGGATCGGGGTCAGTAGAAGAGTCAAGGATAGTTTGATAGGTGATCGTCACTATCAATAGTGGCATAGCCATGCCAACATGCGACTAAACTTCAATCAATAAAGTCAGAGAAGGTAGGGTCCAAGGGTCATTGAAATAAGAAGTGTGGAAAGGGATGGACCTCTCTACTGAAGAGGGCATATTGGACATGGTGTAAATGTGGTGAATCAACACCGAGAAGTTGAAACTACCCATGAGGGAAGAATACATTTCGACACCAATATTCTCAGTTTTCGGTTGAGAATTGTCAACCACAGAGATTGACGGTCCAACAAATGCGTTCGGACTAGAGTACGCAAAGGATAACTGATCAATCATCACAATCTCCCCTTCATGAGGAAAACAAAGAATGCAGAAAAAGGATGATACAACGACGACCATAGCATAAGTCCAATTGCAACCTAGTAACAGGTTATAATCGAGAGGTGCATCAACTACCTCTACCTCCACTTCTACCGTCTTCCCACCTAACTGGGCTGGAAAGGTGAGGAGAATACCATGAGGGTAGAAGGAATGACTGTCGAATGCGGTCAATGACTTTGAAAGGGTTGGAGAACCAATAGCTTTACAACAGGCTAAGGACATCACGCAAGTGGTAGCACCTTCATCAACGACTGTTCGTTTGATGGTATATTTAGAATACTCCACATGGATTTGGAAAGCCACATGGTAAGGTAAGTGAGGCTTCACATCTGTGACATCAAACTTGATGATCGTTGAGCCACTAGGTTCTAGAGCTCTTAAGGTAGAGAGTAAGGCATTCCTCTGTGATGGAAACGTCTGGAGTACCTCCAAAGCAGACATCGCGCAAGGTGTTTGGCCCAGATCCTCAATGATAGAGTAGTTATGGGCGGCTTTAGCGTTAGGGTTATGGGTAGAGCGCTTGAATACTCCTTTCAGAATACGAGGTGGTGGAATTGGTTTCTCGATCTGTAAATTCATCTCCGAGGATGGAGGAAGAGCTTCTAGGCTAGTACTATCTTTTGAAGAGCTGTAATCTTGAGAGTGAGTGGCTATATCGATTTTTGTGCCGATCATATTGATGAAAACACGGTTGTCATATTGTGATGATGGGTTTTGACTCCCACCAAATGCATTTACGGTGTTCGAAGAACTCGAGGCTAAGTGCTACTTGTGAGGAAAAGGATTTGTTAGCACAACAGTCGGAAGATTTAAAAGCTTCACAGCCTTTGCAAGTTTGGGGAATAAGTGTGTAAGGTGATCATCAGTACGAAGTTTACAAGGAAACTTAACCTTGTGATTTTATTTCGTGCCCTCTCCAGCATTATCGTTCTGTTTTACATTAGTAGTCTTTTCCTTGGGTTTATTCTTCTCACCTCTATGATTATTTTGACCTTTCCATTTATTCCCATCTAGTTGTTGGTCACCATTTGGGTTTTTCGATGACTGCACGGAATGTACATCCGCCGATTGGGTGGGTTTGGAGGATCCAGATGAAGCTGGTCCTCTGGCAGACTTTGTTGCTGAGTCTGCGGACATTACATTGGTGTACCTTGTTGGAGCCACCTTTTATAAGTGGTCGAAGTATAATTCTTGCAAACATAAGTTTAACCCGACATGCGAGGTGGCGATAGTCGGTATAGTCCCAAGTCACCACCTTTTAATCGTTAAGTGAGATTTTCACCTTTATATACCTCGGGCTATCATGCCTCGGGAGTTACAAGTCACACAGTTTCCAAGCTCCGATGCACAAAGTCGTGAAACAAACTTGAAATCTTACCCAGGATTAGCACCAAGAATAAAGTTCCTTAAACCCTAGTTAAGTACTGTCAGGGTTTCTCGTCTCGGTGATCGCTCTCTCCAAAAACTTTACCGTCATAACTCCAATAGGCGAAGTCACGAGATAGTTTCAAAAGTCAACTAGGTGAGTGTTAGGGGTAAGTCACTTTAAGCCATAGTTAAACACTCTCTATGTTTTGCGACTCGACATTCGTTTTTCCAAGAAACTCTACCTTTGTAGCCCAGAGTCGCTAAGTCATGATTTTAATTAAGCACGTATTAATTAAACACTTAATCTGGATTATGTTTTTGTTTAACTAGATCGCATCATCGCGATCTCAGGTTTTAGGGGCTCGAAGGGTATGAGTGAAATCTCCCGATATGGTGAATGCCTAAAAGGGTGATTAAAGATTAAGAAAACCTAATTAAAGGAGCTAAGCCAGATTAATCAGTGCATTAATGAAAATCTTGACACACATCATCTACATGGTAAATTTAAATGTTTTTTGCGCTAATTTGTGCCATGACCCATAAAATTTTTATGGCATTTATTTGAAATATGGTGAAGTGACAGGTAAGGATATTTCTTTTACTGCTAAAGATTTCTGTAAAAAAATGATTTGACCGTTCTGTTTACAAGGATGCCCAGGTTTTAAATGGCTAAGATAAGGAATTCATTATTTCTAATTTCATTTCTGTTTTGCGCAAAGAAGTTTTTTCATCAGGCTAACTTTGTCTGTATCTACATTCTTACTACAGGAGAGACAAGTTCTGAGTCCTCTATCATGGCCCCACGAAAAGCATCCAAGGATATTGTTGAGAGTTCAGGGCAAGGCTCATATACTGTTTCTGATACTTCACCCCGAATTATTGATTTTGTAAGAACCTGGTCATACATCTTCGAGGTTCTTCAGTTCAAATTGGTGAACTGTTCAGATGATTCCAGTGGAAGGTTGCTTCATTTTTTATGTCTGCCTACATCATGGATGTCGTTTTCTTCATGACGCCTTTCCCTCTAATGAGCTGGAGCTGGACTCCATCAAATGTTGAGCCTATCCATGTCTATCACTCAACACTTTGGGAGGATAAGGCTACAAAATTTATATATGAGATCTTCAATTGGGTAATGGTACCGATGCATGTCTCCATCTTTGGTAACCCACCGCCTAGGATTTCAGATAGCATCACCACCAATTTGAATAGTGTGGCTTATTGGTACGTAGAGGCAGAATTTTCATATATCAGGGTTTTCAAATCCTCTGTTCCCCTATATGATTTACCATTGTTTGTGTCGGATAGGCTGGTTTGTCGCGAGATCACTAGGTAAACTGTGATCGATGGCATAAGTAAAAATCTCAAGGGTTTTTCAAAAAAGGTATGGCCACCCTTCCCCATTCATTTTAACACACATTCTTTGTTATATTTTGGACACACCAAAGTTGAGGCTACGGCCTTGGAGGATATTAAATTGGTCAACATCGAGTTTAAGAAGCATGACCCACACAAGGTCATGGGAAATCACATGGTCAATTGTGGCCTAAAAAGATTCTAACATGAGCATTCTCCTCATGACAATATCTTCCGAGGTGCGAGATCTTATGTTGAGGTCTTAGGACGAATTCAAGCCCTGTCGCCTGAGGAGATGGTTGATTTTTTCAAATTTCAAGAACACTGGCGGAGCTGTATTCCCACAGTCTTATAGGGTAAAAACCCACAAACGACAGTTACACAACAAATGGAAGCCAAGGGCTCCAAAGATTTAGGACCTGACCAGGAGGAACACCAGGAAAAGAAGAAGCAAACCGGGAGCCCAAAATAGGAAGTTGAGATCCCAAACCCTCCTAGTAAGCCAACTTCAGTTGTTACCCTGGGGAAATCATCCAAGAAAATTGGTAGTCCCATCATATCTGTCACCCCCCTATAGTCCACAAAGGGGATCCCAGACCCAGGATGTATTTTCGGTGAAGAACTAATGCCCATTACTGTGGAAGAATTTCCTTCGAATGAATTTTTCTTCGATACGAAGAGAAAGGTTGTTGTGAAGCAAGAGATTTATCGAGAAGTGGGCACGGTAGCCAAAAAATTCAAAATCCTAGCCGATGGAAAAGCCATGAAAAAAGAGGAATTTGCAACTCAGATAATAAAGACATTGGGGGCTCTTGCTATAGCCAACCAATATTCTGTCGGGTCCCTAAAAGAACAGTTGAGTCGAAAAAACCACTTGATCAAAACTTTGGAGGCTAAGCTGGCTACAACAGAGGTGGTTTCCAGAGATCAAACGAACACATGTATAGAGCAATCTAGAGTGGTGGATCAAAATTAAATCAAGTGGCTCAAATCCAATCTTGAACAAACACAGCAGGTGGCCCAGACCAACCAATCACAGATAAGCCAACAAGAGGAATTGATAGGGCAATTACAGGAGAAATTAAATTTCGCTGAGATCCAGGTGATAGATATTGGGATATTCCAATCCCAAGCTACTGAAATCCGAAAAAGAGTGTCAGCAGTTCAACAAGATTTACTTGCTAAAGTGGAAACTATTCAAAACCACTGCCGCATCATTGATCAAGTACTAGACGACATCTCGTTGAGAGAAAGAGAAGCTGGGGAGGCTCGGGTCATTTTCCAAGAGGTTGTTATAGACACAACAAAAAGGGAAACATGAAGTAGTTCCAAGCTTTCCATCCTAGAGCATACCTGAGGTAACATCTTGATGAAGGTGTGGGAGCGTAACATATCTGAAAGCAAAGAATGAGCAAAATAGGTAAGAAACTCTTGCGAAGAAACTTTTGTCTTGATAGATGAAATTTTGTTGGGTTTCGATAGTGAAAACAACGATGGGACACTGGCCCAAATGGATATAGCCAAGCACCTGCTCAATATAAAGGAGAACGAGGAAAGAGAGCAGGCTGAAATATAACAGGTAACCCAGACATATATAGTCCATGTGGATAAGTGGCTAATAAATCCAAGTGTATTATTATGTTCTATCACCACTAAAGACCAACAAGTAGGAGGAAGTTTGCCACAGTTAGCGAAGGATTGTTACACTTTCAAGGCAAACAACCAGGCGGAGCCTTCCAGGTTGATAACCCAGTTGGTGGGGAGATGCGTCACTTGCACCTAGTAGGTGAAGGGGCAGGTTTCCAGTACCAAATAGTGACAAGTGTCTCCCGGTTCTATTTTTGGAACCTGAAGAGTAAATAAAGGAAGGCTCTATACCTACATGAAGTGAGGAAAAAGATGAAGAAGAGAAATGCTTGAACTCCCTATTCTGTAACCGAAAATTTCTGGAACGATTGAGATTCTAACGTATAGAAGTTGTATAAATATGCACTTTGAAGAAAGGAAACAGGTTGGACCTTTTTTGGTTGATTGTAACAGAGACTTTCTCCTTTTGAAAATTAATACAAAGCAATCTGAAGATTCATGATTCCGTCAACACTGTGTTATGAGTTTGTTTCCTATGTTATTTCATATTCAATTTCATTTCGCATATATATGTATGATGAATGTTTCACTGCAATTTAGTAAAACCTCTACTGTAGTGATCAATTTTTAGCCATCTATATTGTTTACAGTTTTTTCTCTGTATCAGCTATTAGCAGGTACAAGACCTGTGAACTCTTTAGATCTTCATATTTTATGCTTCGTCAGATTTCTTCTTATCTTTTTCTTCTTCTGTTTACAGGGTGAGATTCTCCCTTGATAGGAGCCTCGAAATATAGACAACTTAATGTTTTTCTCACATTTCACACACAATTTATTTAAAAGATAACTCAGTTACAGGAAAAGGCCTTTGGTTTGCATTCTATCTTTAATATTAAATTCAAAAGTTCTCTCTTATACGATCAAAAATTTGAGGCAACATCCTAAACTTTGAACTTTCCTTTAATTTTTTTTGTTCCTCTATGACTGTCCCCATTGCAAGGAAGCCTAATATTGAACCCGACTTGTTATATCAAACCAGTATCGCTTTGAACCTTTTCGATACCATACATAAAAAAACCACTTCCCGGATAGAACTCGAACATTCTTGGGCTGCAATTGAATGGGATATAAGCATCCAAGAACAATTGGAAGCGAGACAATGACAACCTAGAAATCAGCCTCAGCTTCCTTCCCTGAAGGATGATTCTCCCCCTTTTTATCTTTCACACCACTTTCAGATGCCTAGACCTATACTTTATAAGCCTTAAGTACAGACTATGGAACAACATCTTTCTGGCGTCGTTGCCGGGGATGAAGTTACGAAACCTTTTCCCTGGGAAGAACGCCATTTTTATAAGTTTCACCCTTTGATAGTGAACAAAGAGTGAACACCTTCAAAAGGATTTTATTATATTTGACTTGGCGACTCCATGTTTAAATAAGATGGCATCTGATCGAAGGAACACTAGACAAAACCCGGAGGGTAAACAGACCACGCCCGTTTCCAATCCCGAAAAAATACTGAAAACTAGATGTTCCCTTAAGCCAAGCACTACAGTCTATCAGCTTAAGCACCCACAACCCAAGGCTAAAATTTCCTTTGAACCTTCAACTTCTCACAATTCCCTCCTTGAAACCATCAACCCAACTCTAGCTCTCCCTGAAGTTAAAAATGAAATTCATCCGACAACTTCTGAAGTACATAAAGGTGAAAATCCCGTAGTAAATATATCAGCATTCGATATTCTATTGACCCTTCAGTTAAATTTCACGACCTCACCAAGTTTCGAAGAGTACACCATATAATTGGATGCCACACCCGTGGGTTCCCCTGATTACATCTCTTGTAAATCTGAGGAGCCAAGTCCTCGCATCTCTTTTCACCCATCTCCGGTTTTCTCGTCTCTTGGAGAATCTATAAATTTGCTTTTAGTCTTCCAGAACCGTCTATATAGCACACCTTTTTCCTATTCAGTAGTACCGATGGTGGCCGCCAGAGGGGGAGGTGGAGGGTTTTTATGAGGGGGAGGCAGAGGGGCTCTAGGAGGAGGAGTGGGGGGCCAAGGGCTTCCCCCGCCTCCCATATTTTTCCCTAAAGTAGCTGTGAGATATGCGGCTTTGGTGCTACCCGTCCCTCTCCACGAACTTCCTGAAAACTACATAAAAAACTTACCTAAATTTATAGGGGAAGGGGACTTGATCGCAGTCGAACATATAAACTTCTTTGATCAGTTTGTTGATATCCTAGGTCTCGAACACGAAGACGTATATTCGAGGTTGTTTGTTCATAATTTCGAAGGATAGGTACAAACCTGGTTTTGCAGTCTACCCACAGGATCAATATTATCTTATGATGCCCTAGAAGACTCCTTTCTTAGACAATGGGGCGAAAGGAAAGACCATTTGTATTATTTGATAGAGTTCGGCTCTTTAAAGAAAAATACTTCAGAAACTGTTATGGAATTCATTCAAATATTTAACAAGTTATATAATAAGATCCCAGTCAAAGTTAAACAATCCCAACCTGCAGCCAAGGTAACCTTTGCAGGAGATTTTAAACCTAATTTCAAACTTCTTTTGAGAGAAAGGAGGGGGGATACCATAACCTGAATGCAGGATGATTCCATGGAAATCAAATCCAACATGATGGCTTCTGGAAAATTGAAAACAAAAGTAGAAATGGGGAACCGAGAAATCAAACGTTTTAGGGAACAAGCGGGACCCTCAGGGTCTAATAGATCCTCAAATGAAAAAATGGATGATATGCCTAGGATAATTAAAGAGTTATCATATAAGATTTTCAGAATGGAGCTAGATCAATCCAAGGCCGATCCTTTCATTAAAAGGGAATTCATAAGAAACCCTAATCCTCAAAATCAACAAAGACAGATAAAAAATGAAGATCAGAAAATTCAAAATCCTTTACAAAATGAAAATTTTATAGGAGGAAATGACCTGCAAGATTTTGAAGATTTGGACGAAGATGTGACAAATTTGGGTGATGACTGCACACAACCTTACTTAACTAAAGATGATTACGAGAATTCCTTGAACACTCAGCAACTGTCAAATAAAGATGAAGACATAGACAACACCAGTGTTTCTGTCTATCAAGAAATAATTGATTCTATAATGGTTGAGGTCCAACTTAAATATAACCTAATGTCTAAAAACAAACCTGTGTTGACTCCTCAACCCAAGAAAATTCTCCCTAGAGGTGAAGTATACGAGCCTGCCCCAAAAGAGACTGAGACATCTAATAGAAAAATGAAAGGGGCATAATTGCTAGATCCCAAAGTAAAGGAGGTTGAGACCCAAACAAAGGAAACCAAGACAGCTGAAACACATACACTGGTAGATAAACTCACGGGTGATAAATTAGCACAAACAAATAAATTAGAAAAGAAGGAATCTGAGGTTTCAACCAAAGAAATGGACAAAGGTAGTGGAGGGTTCAGCCTCAAAAATGAGATAAATAAGATAAACATACCAATCCCTTTGGTGGAATTAGCAAAGAGTCTTGTATATCGAAAGCAGATGACCAAAGCAATAGGTTTTTCATATCTAGAAAGTCACTCTGACATGATAAAATTAGAAGATGATAAGCCCAATATCACTTTTGGTCCACATTTTGAGGGTGCCAGAGACATTGTCACTCCCTTCTATATCACCCTGAATGTGAATGATCGACTGCTGTATAACTGCATGCTAGACTCTGGGGCCTCACATTATGTGATGCCCAAAACTATTATGGATATATTAGGCATCGAGAACACGAGGCCTTATGGAGATCTCTACTCTTTCGATTCAAGAAGAGTTAAGTGCATGGGTATGATAAAATATTTAGTAGTCACCCTTGCATAGGTCCCAGTGAAAAGTGTCCTGATGGATGTAGTTATTGTTGATATACCCCTGAAGTATGGCTTACTGCTATCTAGGTCATGGGGAGCCAAACTTGGTGGGTCTCTTCAGCTAGACATGACATACACCATGATTCCTATGTTTGGTGGACAACTTACTTGGCTATACAGGGAAACGAGGTGAGCCTACACAGTGAGTGACCCTCAGAACCCTAACAATTATCCTATTTATATTGCCGATCAAGATCTAGGAAATTGTATTTTGTATTTTGATGATGATGTAAATAGCTGTGCAGAAGAGAATTACTTAGATAATAATGAATCAGGAAAGATATACAAAAATATGCATAGCACTGGGATTTGGAAAATGTTTTTTGACGGTGCCCTGTCAGGTGAAGGAGAAGGTGCAGGAGTACTTTTTGTGGCACCTGAAAACAAATTTTTTATCCCTTTCTCTTATAGGATTTAGTGGGATATAGACTACACAAATAATGTATGTGAGTATGAAGCCTTAGTCTCAGGGTTGGAAGCTACCAGGAAGTTGAACATAAAGAACCTGGAAGTTTATGGGGACACAAAGTTGATAGTGAAACAGATAAATCAGTAATACCAGGCCAAACACCCAAGATTGAGATCTTACAGAAATTGCACCTAGGATCTTATGGAAAATTTCTTTTCATCGGTAAAGGTTCATTTCATCCCACGGGCCAAAAACCAGCAAGCCGATTCACTGGCCAAAGTGGCTTCAAATTTCATACCCCCCACTGCTTTCAAATTAAAGTACCACATAGAGGTAAGGCATAGACCATCCATACCAAACAACATACAACACTGACAGGTTTTTGAGGATGACAAACAGATCAAAAAGTTCCTAGAAATGGTGGGTGATTTCTCTGAAACCCACATTGACCAGGAGGACCAAAATGATCATACCTGGATTATGCAAGAGGGAGAGGAGCCTTAGGAGTTCCGAGAAAAAATTTCTAACCATCGCATGTTGGTTTTAAAGAATAATCAAATTATGAAGGGACTAATCCCCTTGGAGAGATTGTTTGATCAGAATGATATGCCCTTAAAATCCACTCTACAACTCCAACCAGAAGAGGTTGAAGACTATGACGTAGGGACCAAAGAGGACCCTAGGATGGTAAAAATATCAAAGTACCTTCCTCCAAAGGTAAAAAGAAAGTATAAATACTTACTCGGGCAGTATAAAGACATTTTCGTTTGGTCTTACGAAGAAATGAGAACCTATGACACCACTGTGATTGAACACAAGATACCCATGAAGCCTGGTGTGAAACCCTTTAGACAAAAAATTAGACAAATCAACCCTCTCTTATTTCCTATGGTCGAAAGGGAAGTTAAAAATCTCTTGGATGCAAAAATAATCATACCATTGAGATACTCCGATTGGGTAGCAAACCTGGTCCCGGTTAGAAAGAAGAGCAGGGAGATTAGACTGTGTGTTGATTTTAGAAATCTAAATAAGTCCTCCCTCAAAGACAACTACCCTCTACCCAAAATGGATCATGTATTAGAAAAGGTAGTTGGGGAAAATAGGATGTCGATGATCGATGGGTTCTCCGGGCATAATCAAATTGCCGTAAATGAACATGATAAAGAAAAAACAGCCTTCACTACCCCTTGGGGTACATTCATGTATGATAAGATGCCTTTTGGTCTAATGAATGCAGGTGCCACCTTCCAACACACTATGGATATCACTTTTTTCGGCAAAAGAGACAAGTTCATGGTTATCTGTCTTGATGATCTAACCGTTTTTTCTAAATCTGACGAAGATCATTTGATACATCTCAAGCAGACATTTGAAAAATGCCGCAAGTTTGGTTTGTCTTTAAACCCCAAAAAGTCTCACTTTCCCATGAAAGAAGGTAAACTCTTGGTCCATATTGTGTCTCGAGATGGAATTAAAATTGATCCTAGCAGGGTTGAAGCTATAGAGACTATAAATATTCCTAGAAATGTAAAAGAAATTCAGTCATTCTTAGGAAAAATAAATTTTTTGAGGAGATTTATCCCAAACTTTACTAAAATCGTGAAATTGATCATAGATATGCTAAAGAAGAACAACGAAGTGAAATGGATAGTAGAAGCCAAAGCATCATTTGCACACATCAAGAAGGTTATAAGTGAGGCACCTGTACTGGCAAGCCCTGATTGTCTAAAGGATTTTCTTATTTTATCGTTCACCTCTGAACACACACTTGCTGCAGTACTCCTCCAGAAAAATGAAGAAGGTTTCGAGCAATCGATAGCCTTTTTTAGAAAAAGTCTCAGAGACGTTGAACTCAGATACGATATAATGGAAAAACAAGCATATGCTATGGTGAAGGCATTAAAGGTTTTAAGAACCTACATGTTGCATTCCAAGGTAATCACGTATGTACCCACCAGCTCTGTAAAAGACATTTTGGTTCAGTATGATAGTGATGGAAAAAGGGGACGATGGCTTGCTAAAATTCAAGAATTTGATCTGGAGATAAAACCGATGAGACTAGTAAAGGGACAAGGTTTGGCTAAACTCTTAGCTGAATCAAATTTCAGATCCCTCGGTATAAATGGCCTACAGGGATGTGAAGAGGGTGTGGACATGAATGAGCTCGATGAGCGAACAAGTGAAATCATAATCAAAGAGAATTTTGCCTCATCAGATTGGTACAAAAAAATAGTGTCCTACCTGCTGACCTTGAAATGCCCAAGTGATTTATCCTCATCCAAAGCTAGGATGCTAAAATTGCATGTGGTCAAGTACTGTATATCGGAAAGTCAATTGTATTGGAAGGACCCACTTGGTTTCCTATTGGTCTGTTTGGTTGAATCAGAAACAGAGAAGGTCATAAGCGAATTTCACGAAGGTGTGTGCGGGGGACATCACGCTTGGAGGGTGAAAAATTATAAGATCTTGAGGGCAGGGTATTATTGGCCAAAACTTTTCTCAGACATCAATGCAAAAGTTAGAACCTGTAACCCTTGCCAATTGTTCACAGGCAAGCATAAAATCCCAATGCTACTGTTAGTTCTGGTCAAGATGGAAGCCCCTTTTCAACAATGGGGACTATATTTTATAGGCGAAATTAACCCCCATTCTAGCGCTCAATACAAATGGATCTTGACTGCCATAGATTACTTCACTAAATGGGTGGAGGCTATTCCAACCAAAAGGGCAATGGATTTGGTGGTAATAGATTTCCTAGAAGAGAACATTTTGTCTAGATTCGGCTGCCCTCGAAAGATAGTCACAGATAACGCCCAGGCTTTTAAATCTATGACCATGATATGTTTTTGCCAAAAATACAATATCGTGCTTGGTCATTCCATGACATATTACCCCCAAGGAAATGGACTAGCTGAGTCTTCAAACAAGAGTCTGATCAATGTAATTAAGAAAGTGTTGAACGAGAACAAAAAATCTTGGCATGTGCATTTGAAATACGCTTTATGGGCGAATTGGATAGGCACAAAAAAATCTAACGACACTTCTCCTTTCCAAATGGTGTATGGGACCGATGTGGTATTACCCATAAATCTAGCACTTTCCATAATGAAACTTTGGAAAGATGAGAAAGAAGAACCAAATCATGTCACAAGAAGGATAACGCAGCTGATTGAAGTACAACAACATAGGGTCGAAGTGGATGAAAGGTTACAGAAATACCAAGACAACATGAAAACATTATTCGATCGTAAGGCCAATGAAAACATTATTCGATCGTAAGGCCAAAGACAGAGAATTTCTCCCCGACGATTTGGTTTTGAAATGGGATGCTAGGAAGGAAGACTCGACAAAACATGGTAAATTTGATCATATCTGGTATGGACCATTCAAAGTCGCAGCTACCGAGGGAAAAAATTCGTTTCTATTAGAAAATCTGGACGGTAAAATCCTCAACGCCCCTGTCAACGGGTGTTATTTAAAAAACTATATGCAATAATTGGTTCCCAAAATTTTCCATTGTATATATCGGTTTGTGTTTTCTTTCTATTTCATGATTTCTCTTTGGTAAGTTTACTTTCACCACTAATTAATTAGGTCAGTGATTTTTGTAGAAGTAGAGATATGAAATTTTCAATGCATTCATCTCTTTTAAAAATCACTCTTCGTGTTTATAGGATTCCATCTTGTAGCCCAAACGAGCGAGAGGAGTGAACAAAAAGTCATATATTGGAGACTAAATTCGCCGAAAACAGGTGATAGAATTTTTTTTCCGTTATTTTAAAAGAAAACGAAATGGTAAGGCAAGGTACGAATTCCTTAGAATCTCTGAAGCACCATGACAGTCTCATAATTTTGATGTTTTTGCTTGACTGGTTATTAAAAGAATGACTCCTTACTCTGGGTCCTAGGAGTTTCACCTAGATAAAGATAGGAGGTAATTAAAATAAGCAGAGAAAGTAAAGCGTCTTTGGAAAAGGGTCCCAAAGTTGGTTTTAATCCATGATCCCTATGTTTTGAATCCCATATCTCTCTCCATCACGCTTTTTCTGTCAGCATACTTACCTTCTTAAAAAACCAGGCATCTTTCCAGGTTCCATACATAGGGAGAAGAGATTATGTTTTAGCTTTGGAAGATGTAAAGCAGATTTTAGAAAGTAAGCCAGTCTTCACAACCCCTCAGTCTCTTACTAAACAAAGTTATGCATAGGTTGATCCTGACTCTTATAGGTTTTTTAACAGTTATCGAAGGATTGAGGCTTGCTCAAAGGAAGGCCCCTGGAAGTAATCTTTCTCATTTTCCCTGTGGGCTAAGGTGTTTTGAAAGTTAAGGGAAGGTTGGTACTGAGTAATCAAAGCAAGTTGACAGACCTCCACTACAAATATTACACAAATATCATCCCTCATACAAACTGATTGCCCCCACTTTGTGTTCTAAAAAGTAAATTATAAGACAGATGGTGAAAGGAAATTCATATTTGATTTCCCCCATATAGTCCAAGGAGACTATGAAAGGAAATTCATAAATGATTTCCCTCGTCTCAACATTTAAATGCATAATTATATTTCGAAGTGGTGAAAGGAAATTCGGTAAAAAAGGGGCAGATAACTTCACCGGGGTACTGAACAGGCTTGCTGGCAGTGAAGCAATATCTGAGATATCTATAAGGTTGTCATACGTGAATCTCACTCTACTCTGGTAGCCAATTTTTTCAAAACTGGATCTGCATCCTAAGTTCAGACAGGGCTCCCTGATTAAAAACATGTAATAAACTTCGTTTGATGCAAGCCAAAAGACACGAGATCTGTTGGATTTCCTAGGAATGTTTTGATTATCTTAAGGCAGACCTGAATTCAGTAACAAGAAGGAGAAGGCCATGAAAGGGGCTGTAGCTGAGTTCAGAACGCATTTGAGTTTTGAAAAAGATTTTCAGAAGTAAAGACGAAGTCTCTTCTTCCCTTTGTATCCCCTTCAGGAAACAAGTTTCGTAGAAATGAAACCAATGACTCCCAATACAGACACATGGTCTACTTTTCTTCCTGTTTCACAGGAATATGGGATCCCTAGTTGGAGCCTATGTTGGAACCACCTTTTACAAGTGGTCAAAGTATAATTCTTGCAATCATAAGTTTAACCCGACATGCGAGGGGGTGATAGTCGTTATAGTCCCAATTCATTGCCTTTTAATTGTTAAGCGAGATTTTCACCTTTATATACCTCGGGCTATCGCGCCTAGGGAGTTACAAGTCACACGATTTCCAAGCCCCAATGTGCAAAGTCGCGAAACGACCTTGAAAACTTACCCAGGATTAGCGTCGAGAGTAAAGTTCCTTAAACCCTAGTTAAGTACTGTCGGGGTTTCGCGTCTCGGTGATTGCTCTCCCCAAAATATTTACTGTCATAACTCCGATAGGCGAAGTCGCGAGACATTTTCAAAAGTCACCCGGGTGAGTGTTAGGGGTAAGTCACTTTAAACCATAGTTAAACACTGTCGGGGTTTCTTGACTCGACATTCGCTTTTCCAAGAAACTCTACCTTCATAGACCTGAGTCGTGAAGTCACGATTTTTATTAAGCACGTATTAATTAAACACTTAATTCAGATTGCATTTTTGTTTAACTAGATCACATCATTGCGATCTTGGGTTTTATGGGCTTGAAGAGTATGAGTTAAATCTCCTGATATGGAGAACGTCGAAAAGGGTGATTAAAGATTAAAGAAAACCTAATTAAAGGAGCTAAGCCAGATTAATCAGTGCATTAATGCAAATCTTGACACGCATCGTCTACGGGGTAAATTTAAATGTTTTTTGCACTAATTTGTGTCACGACCCATAAAACATTTATGGAATTTATTTGAAATACGGTGAAGTGACAGGTAAGGATATTGCTTTTACTGCTAAATCTTTCTCTAAAAAAATGATTTGACTGTTCTGTTCACAAGGACGCCCAGATTTTAAATGGCTAAGATAAATAATTCATTATTTCTAATTTCATTTTTGTTTTGCGCAAAGAAGTTTTTTCATTAGGCTAACTTTGTCTGTATCTACATTCTTACTACAGGAGAGCCAAGTTCTGAGTCCTATATCATGGCCCCATGAAAAGAATCCAAGGCTATTGTTGAGAGTTCAGGGCACAACTTAGATACTGTTTTCGATACTTCACCCCGAAGTATTGATTCTGTCAGAACCTGATCATACGTCTCTGAGGTTCTTCAGTTTGAATTGATGAACTATTCAGATGATTCCAACGATAATGAGAAGGATGATTTGGCCACCAAATACAAAATCATCGTTCAAGCATAGATGCATAAAATAGCGTCAAGGCCACGACTCCTTCACTATTATGATATGATTCGCTGGGCACTAGATCATGTGGATATCCCGACCAGGACTATTATCAGTGAGAAAAAGGTGACCATTGGGACCTTTAGACCAGAACATTTGCAGGCGATGTACCAATTGTCACCCACACCAAACTTAGCACACAATGCCGAGTTTTTGGAAGGTTTTAGGTGGAAGGAATGCGAGCAATACGGTAGAAACTTGTCTGATCTGATCATGGATTGAGTCTCACACCCTGCAAAATTCAGGGCAGATGGTAATAGAGTTTATTCAATATCTTCCTTGGAACCACAATTCAAATATATAACAATGATGACCTGTAGGTTGTATGGGAAGGAGGACATCGCACACTTTTCCTCCCATGGGTGCCTCTGATTCATACAGTCGCTAAAGGTTTTTCCTTTGACTAGGCCAAACTGTTATCAGACAGTCTAACCAGCTGGATTACTGAGTATCGAGCACAGAAGGTGATTGGGAAGGTTTCTTCATTTTTTATGTCCACCTACATCATGGACGTTGTTTGCTTCATGACGCCTTTCCCTCTAATGAGCTAGAGCTGGACTCCATTAGATGTTGAGCCTATCCATGTCTATCACTCAACACTTTGGGAGGATAATGCTACATAATTTATATACGATATCTTCAATTGGGTAATAGTACTGATGCATGTCTCCATCTTCGGTAACCCACCACCTAGGATTTTAGATAGCATCACCACCAATTTGAATAGTGTGGCTGACTGGTACGTAGAGGCAAAATTTTCATATATCAGGGTTTTCGGCTCCTCTGTTCCCCCATATTCTCTACCATTGTTTGTGCCGAATAGGCTGGTTTGTTGTGAGATCGCTAGGAAAACCATGATCAGTGGCATAAGAAAAGAGCTCAAGGGTTTTTCAAAAAAGGTATGGCCGCCCTTCCCCATTCGTTTTAACACATATTCTTTGTTATATTTTGGACACGCCAAAGCTGAGGCTGCGGCCTTGGAGGATATTAAATTGGTCAACATCGAGTTTAAGAAGCATGATCCACACAAGGTCATGGGAAATCACATGGTGAATTATGGCCTAAAAAGATTCGATCATGAGCATTCACCTCATGATGATATCTTCCGAGGTGAGAGATCTTATTCCAAGGTCTTAGGACGAATTCAAGCCCTATTTCCTGAGGAGATGGTCGATTTTTTCAAATTTTTGGAACACTGGTGGAGCTGTCTTCCCCCCGTCTTATAGGGTAAAAACCCACCGATGGAAGTTACACAGCAAATGGAAGCCAAGGGCTCCAAAGATTCAGGACCTATCCAGGAGGAACACCAGGAAAAGAAGAAGCAAACCCAGAGCCCGAAACAGGAAGCCGAGATCCCCAACCCTCCTAGTAAGCCATCTTCGATTGTTACCCTAGGGAAATCATCCAAGAAAATTGGTAGTCCCATCGTCTCTCTCACCTCCCTATAGTCCACAAAGGGGATCCCAGATGCAGGATGGATTTTCGGTGAAGAACTAGCTCCCATTACTATGGAAGAATTGCCTCCAAATGAATTTTTCTTCGATAAGAAGAGAAAGACCATTGTGAAGCAAGAGATTTATTGAGAAGCAGGCATGGTAGCCAAAAAATTAAAAATCCTAGCTGATGGAAAAGCCATGAAAAAAGAGAAATTTGCAACTCAGATAGCAGGGGAATTGGGGGATTTTTCTACAGCCAACCAATATTCTGTCGAGTCCCTAAAAGAACAGTTGAGCAGAAAAAACTGCTTGATCAAAACTTTGGAGGATAATTTGGCTACAGCAGAGGCAGCTTCTAGAGATCAGGTGAACATAGGTATAGAGAAATCTAGAGAAACAGATCAAAAGGAAATCGAGCGGCTCAAATCCGATCTTGAAAAAACAAAGCAGGCGGCCTAGACCAGCCAATCACGGATAAGATGGCAAGAGGAATTGATAGGGAAGTTACAGGAGAAATTAAATTTTGTTGAGAGCCAGGTGATAGATATCGGGATATTCCAATCCCAAGCTACTGAAATCTGAAAAAGAGTGTCAACAACTTAGCCAGATTTACTTTCTAAAATGGAAACTATTCAAAACCATTGCCGCATCATTGATCAAGTAATGGAGGACGTCTCGTTGAGAGAAAGAGAAGCTGGGGCGGCTCGAGTCATTTTCCAAGAGGCTGTTATAGCCATGACAAAAAGGGAAATGGGCAGTAGTTCTAGGCTTTCCATCCCAGAGTATACCTGAGGTAACATCTTGCTGAAGGTGTGGGAGCGTAACATATCTAAAAGAAAAGAATGTGCGAAAGAGGTAAGAAACTCTTGCGAAGAAAATTTTGGCTTGATAGATGAAAGTTTGTTGGGTTTCGATAGTGAAAACAATGTTGGGACACTAGCCCAGATAGATATAGCCAAGCACCTACTTAATATCAAGGAGAACGAGGAAAGAGAGTAGGCTAAAATATCACAGGTAACCCAGACAGATATAGTCCAAGTGGATAAGTGGCTAATAAAGCCAAGTGTACTGTTATTTTCTATCACCACTGAAGACTGACAAGTAGGAGGAAGGTATCCATAGTTAGCGAAGGATTGTTACACTTTCAAGGAAAAAAATCAGGCCGAGCCTTCCAGGTTGATAACCCAGTTGGTGGAGAGATGTGTCACTTGCACCCAGTAGGTGAAGGGGCAGGTTTCCGGTACCAAATAGTGACAAGTGTCTGCCGGTTCTATTTTTGGAACCTGAAGAGTAAATAAAGGAAGGAGATATACCTGTTATCACCCCATAAATTATGGGAATCAACTTATGACTTGGATATTATGGATATTATCTGTATCTAGTGTTTTTATTGGCAAATTGATTTTCATTTTGCAAAAGAAAAAGAAAAAAGAAAAAGAAAAGACAAGAGGGAAAAAAGAATTCAAACAAAGCCCCATGCAATAACAGTGACTTGGTCATACCTTTCAAGCATGATCAAGTCCTTTTAAATTTTCAAGGTTGATAGGCTAGTGAATGCATCTGATCAGACTGTCTAATCCTGTTCAGATAGCCCCTAGGTTAGAGCTAGTGAATACATCTGATCATACCATCTAATCCTGGTCAGATAGCCCCTAGGATAGACTTAGTGAATAAGTCTGACCAGACTGTTTAATCCTGTTCAGATACCCCTTAGGAAGAATAAAATCTTAACCTAACTGTTTAATCCGGGTTATTTGTCTAATGAAGTAGGTTAGAATGTAGGTTAACTGCTTTGCTTGCCTTGCCCAAATAAAACCCATATGAAGAAATGCTACATCAATGACTCCAATGCCCAAGGGTAGTTGAAATGATTTTCCCCTTGGTGGTGTGTACGAGAAAAATTGAAGGAAACCCATGAAAAATCTCTAATCCTAAGTTTTCCTTACCCATGACATTTCCGCCCCGGACATACGTTTCGGTCACTTTCCAGTGGTCCGGATCTCATCGCTCAGATCAACGGATCACAGAGCATTCTGGACCCCCCCGCCCATTCTGCCTTTAACGAAGGGGGGGGGGGGGTTCAAAATTGATAATAATGCAGGCGCACATCTGGACGGCTCT